>JAUMJJ010000016.1:6627500-7000000 GCA_033556795.1 Tapera naevia
TATCCTCCTAAACCAAATGTCCAGCACTCAGCTGGATGAATATATAATGCAGTGGTGAACAGTTGGCTGAGGGGTTGGGCTCAGAGGGTCACAGTGAATGGATTTAAATCAGGCTGGTGCCCAGTCACTAGTGGGGTTCTGCGAGAATCCATCTTAGGGCTAGTAATATTTAGTATCTTCATAAATAACCTGGATGCAGGACTGGAGGGTTTGCTAAGTTTGCCGGTGGCAAAAAGCTGGGGGGAGCGATTGACACTGTGGAGGGCAGAGGGGCCCTGCAGAGGGATCTGGACACATTGGAGAGCTGGACAATTGCCAACCACATGAAATTTAACAAGGGCAAGCGCTACTTTCTGCACCTGGGACAGGGCAAGCCTGGATACATGTACAGACTGGGGAGAGAGAGGCTGGAGAGCAACCATGCAGAAAGGGACCTGGGGATTCTGGTTAGCAGCAAGTTGAACATGAGCCAACAGTATGCCCTGGCAGCCAAATGGGCCAAACACGTCCTGGGGTGCAGCTGGTCAAAGGAAGTGATTGTCCTGTTTTACTCTGCACTGGTGAGGCCCCACCTCAAATATTGCGTTCAGTTTGGGGCACCACAATTTAAAAAAGACATCAGTGTCTAGACAAGTCCCACAAATCTGGTGAAGGGTCTAGAGGAGAAATCCTATGAGGAGAGGCTGAAGTCACTTGGTCTGTTCAGCCCGGAGGAGACTGAGATGGAACATCATAGCCGTCTAGTCTTTCCTTACAAGGGAAGAAGAAGGAGCAGGTGCTGATCTCTTTTCTCTGGTGAACAATGACAGGACCTGAAGGAATGGCAGGAAGATGTACCAGGGGAGGTTTAGGTTGGATATTAGGGAAAAATTCTTCACCCAGAGGATGGTGGAGCACTGGAACAGCTTCCCAGGGAACCAGTTACATGACACCAAGCCTGACAATACTCAAGAAGCATTTGGACAATTTCCTCAGACACACGGTGTGAATGTTGGGATAATCCTAGACAGGGATAGGAGTTAGACTCGATGGTGCCTGTGGGTCCCTTTTCAATCAGGTCATTCTATGATTCTGTGAAAATATGATGAACTCATTTAAAGTGTCAGGAGATAAGTGAGCAGAGTGACTCCAAGCAAAACAGCACTTTGTCTCCTTGTTCGCAATTGTTAACTTTCAGTATTATTAACCTTTACTAAATCTTAGGGTAAGCAAGGCATACCTCCTTCTCCTTAGCTGTGTTTATTTAAATTGATTCTAGAGGATAAAGTTGGTGGGATCTATTGTCATATTCTGATGGCCTGATGAATACTTAATAATAAAAATGTGTTCAGACATTAAGTTAAGCAACTCATTTAAGGGACAGATTTGAGGGGGTGGGTAGATTCTTCAGGTTCATTTCCCTTGATCAAATTTTGAACTTTCTGAATTCTGTGGACGCTTTTCAACAGTTAACTCAAGCTTTTCTGAAATGTACTGATGAAGAGGTTACATTATATGGAATTTGGGTCAGCTGTTTGATAAAACTTTGTATTGTTCAGCTTTACAGAAAAGGACCTGGGGATCCTTATGAATAACAAGCTGAACTTAAAACAACAACATGACTTTACTGCAAAGGTGGCAGATGGTTTGCTGTGTGTGCTAGGAGGACTACTGCCAGCAAGTGGAAGGACATGATCCTTTCTGTGCTTGGCACTTGTGAGACCCTACCAGGAGTACTGTGTCCAGTTCAGAGCTCCACAGTAAAAGAGACATGTGGGCATAATAAATAGAGTCCAGCAAAGGGCCTGTCGTGGCCTGCTCTCTCTACAGGGTTGCCTCCCCTTCCCAAGACCTGCTCAGTCGGGGGGTGGTCCTTTGATGTCCGTGCAGTGAATTGGAGGACAAAACCCCCAGGGTAAATCCAAATAATGTTTATTTTGGGCACAGCCAAAACAGCAAAACCAACAAATCAGTATTTATCTTAAACACAGCCAAAACATCAAATCAGTATTCTATTTGGACACGGCCAAAGCAGCAAATCAATATTTTGGACGCGGCTAAAATATAGAATCAGTACTGGTTTTGGACACAGCCAAAATAGCAGAAGTTGCTAAAAAGCAGATCCCAATATGTTCAGATCACAGTCTGATCCCCTGAAGGCAACTGGACTAAACAACACAACTCGGGTCTGATCCGATGCACAGTGTTGCCATGAAAAACAGAAGAAAGGAACAGAGAGAAATAGATGAATAACAGTGTGTGTGTGGAGGGGGAAGGAAAACAGTCACCACTCCATGGGCCTCTGGAAAATGTGGTCTTCAGGAGTACGTGGTCCTGCGTCTCTTTTGCAGCATCTTCTTAGGCAGTTTCCATGGAGTGGTAGGCACATGGCACCTGCCTTCTCGACAGGCTTCTATTTCTAGGACAAGTCCATGCCCCCTTCCCTAGCAAGAGAGGGGTCTTGCTGTGAAAGTTCTCGAATTGATGAATGCACAGAGGCTTCTTTGGGAAGGTTCTGGAATTGGGTCTAGGAGCTCCAGCGTCACTAGCAGTTCAACAGACCCTTGCCAGAAAAACCTCTGCCTGAAGCCTCTGCGTCTGCATGCACATTGCAGGGGGCAACACCTGCTGCAGCACCTACTCCTCCTCCTCTGCAGCAGCACAGTCAGCCCAGCAGGAACCGCAGCACCCAAGAAGTTTTTAAAGACAACAATACAAGTAGAGTCAGGCGATATTTAAGACCAAGCAGAAAGAGTTGATGTTTAAGACAACAATAAAAGAGTCAGTCTCTACCTACAGGGCCACAAAGGTTATTAAGGGACTGGAGCGTCTTTCCTATAAGGAAATGCTGAGAGAATTATGACCGTTCAGCCTGGAGAAGAGAAGGCTCACAGAGATCTTATCTTTGCTTACAAATACTTGAAGGGAGGGTGAAAGAAGATGCATCCAGGCTCCTTTCAGTGGTGCCCAGTGACAGGATCAGAGACAACGGGAATAAATCATAACAGAGGAGGCTCTGTGTGAACATCAGGAAACACTTTTACACTGTGAGGGTAATGGAGCATTGGCAGACATTGCCTGGAGAGGCTGTGGATTCTCTGTCCTTGGAGATATTCAAAAGCCATATGGACATGGTCCTGGGCAACCAACTCTAGGTGGCAGGGGGCTTGGACCAGATCACCTCTAGAGGCTCCTTCCAAACTCACCTATTCTGTGATTCTGCTACACTTGTTAGATTTCTGGATGGTTACTTTTCTTGCACAATAGAATATCTGGTTCAACTGCATTCAAATAATTTGCTGTATTCATAAGAAAAATCAATTGCATTGGGACTGATATTCCGTCTTTGACATTCTCTTCTGTAATGGCCTTCAATCATAAGGTATTCTTTTTGCATTCTACAACATGATTTCATTCTTAATGTTTACAAAGGGATAACAAATGCTTACTAGAGATGAAAAAGAGGTATAAGCCTTGTAGTAACAAGTGATACAGAAGGGTATAAGCATGTCAACAGGAGGTGTAATGCATGTTTTTTAATAATGGTTAGCAACATATTCACTATTTTAAAACAATTGATTATTTATTACAACGTCTGTTAATCAATTATTGTTATTAATGATTTAATAAATTTCCATTCACTGTTTTTATATAAAAACTTAAGATAAAAAACATGCCTCCAATGAGACTAAGCTGAAGTAAATGCAGTTCATTAGTATCTAAGATATGAAAAACTGAGTTTTAATCTTTCTTTAATCTGCCTCAATGTTTCTATATCAAGATCTGTATGCCTGATTAGTTTTGACTTATGCATATTTATTAAGTGTACAAACACATTTCGGTCTGTCAATCTATAAAACAGACTGTACCTAGAAATGACTCAAGAACACAGTTTTGTAAGGGAATTCAGGAATTCTCTCCAAGAACAAGAACTTGAATGAAAGTCTGAGATTTGATCCTTTTGCTTTAGATGTTTAGAGGAATATTTCTTGACTCTCAGCAAAAATTTAGAGGATATGTTTGATAAATATTCCAATAGGAGGTGGTAATAAGCATACCATGAGTAGAAGCGGAAGTTAGACCTGAGTTAATAGGAAGCTGCGCACAGTGCTTTTGTTAGTTACATAAAAACATTTGTTACGAGGCATGTCTACTGAGTCATTTGGTTCAGTAGCCACAGGATGGTTATTTGTGTTTAATTCCTACAATGTTGAAGGGTAGAAGAGTGGAAGGACAAAAGGCATAATGTGGAGGCTGAATTACTGCGTGGCACACCTCTTTCCCCTCCACCAGCTCTGCTATTGTGGGCACAAGGTTTGCCTGCAAACATGTTTTCCAACCTGAAACTCTTTTCTGTTGAGAGTGTCTTGGGTGACATTGGTTCAGTCTGCTCAGAAGTAGTTTGCTTTCCATATGGTCCTACTCAGGTAGCGACAATTCAAAGAGAAAATTTTTAACCCTCTCTCCTTCCACATTAAAATGATCAGAATCACAGAAAAATCATCAGTTTGTCAGGCTAAGGCTTGAATGAACATTCGGAGAAGGAGAAAGTCTCCTTCTTGCCATTGGTGAGAGCTGCCATCCCATAGCAGGAGTTCAGATTTGTGAGGTCATCAGCCTGTGTCCTGGCTACTCTGCTCTACTCTGGGATTCAGGAAAGGAGGAAAGGTCTATTCTGCCCTAAATATCTCCTGCTGGCTCCTTTCTGGGACTTTGTTTTCAAGATGTGTAGGAAGGAGAAAAGGAATGAACTACCTCTGCTCCCTGGCTGACTCTCTGCTGTGCTGTGCTGTGCTGGCCCTTCCCTGTGGGGATGAAGTACACCATCAGCTGGCTGTACTGCTGTGTGTGGGGAGAATTCTCTCCATTGCTGAGCCACCTCCAGCTCCTTCTGCTCATAGCAGTGGTTTATGTCTTTCTCTGCCAATAGGCTGCTAGGCCCCTCACCAGACTATATAGGAATATGGGATATTTCTTTCCCAGCTTTTGGCACTCAGCTGGAAGTTGGGATGTGCGCTCCACAGCCTGTTAGCAATCCTGCCACTGCAGGATCAAACAAATGGTCCTATGTCATGTTTTCTTTTACTGTAAATTCAGCTGTATACATGCATGTTGCTGAACAGTTGTGGTGCAGCTTGTAGAAATCCCCGATTGTTTCAGAGCTTCCTCACATGTCCTCCATAAACACCAAACCAAGCTTTATTCTGCTTTGCCACAACACCATCATAGCTTTACAAGTGTCTTGTTTCAGTAGTTGGTATAAAGCCTCCTTTTAAGCCAAGGAAATTCCTGTATACCAAACTAGAAGATCTGATTGAATTGGCTAATTTTTTTGTAACAGCAGCAAAAACAGCAACTGTTGCATTGATAGGCAGAAACATCATCACAAACGCCACTGTTTTAGTTTGACGCAGAGATCTTGAGCTTAGAAACATGTGTGGAACCTTTCACTTTCCTTTGCACTCCAAGTTCCAATCACTTAAGAACCCAAATCTGTTGGTTTTGCAGTGTCAAGAAAGAAGACTGATGTTGCTTTAATTAATAGTGCCTCTACCTTCATGCTTGCTGAAGAGACTATCAATGTAACAGATGTCTTGGATATATGGTATTTTTAATTCAATACTAGTCTCGGACCTGAAGGGAACTATTACCTTCAACATAGACCAGTTTCACCATTGTAGCCCTATCCTTCTGTAAAGCTTGATCCACTGAGCAGTCCTGAATTGCAGAACTTAGCACTTCTCATGTGATTTTATGTATGGTTGTAGTCTAAACTTTGCATGGCTGGTCCTGTAACTTATGGGAGAATATGGCCTGCAGACTCAAAGAGAAAGAAGCAATTGAGTAATTCGATGAAAAATGGTGGCAAACAGAGGTTGCTTCCTAAAGAGGATAAGTCTGAAAATTTAACAGGAAAACAAAATCCCACTGCTTCCACCCTCTTACTGGCATATATGGTTCAGCTGCTTTGGCCTTAGCAGCAGTACACATGGTGCTCCTTGTCAGCTGCCACATCACATCTCATTCATTTCTGCATTGTGTCATTGCTTTCATGGAGAAAACAGGCAACTCAGAGAATTTCCTTTGCTGCTACCTGATATACCATTATTCACCTCTTATCATTTTAGCAAAGAAGTTACACTGCTGTCAGAGGTAATGGAGACCATGCCACTAAGAAAATTGGCTGTAATTTATTTATCAATTGTTTCTACATACCACAAAAGAGATCATCTACTTTACAGCTGTGTCTAAGGCATCTGAGAGCCCTTGAAGTTCATGGTTTTCCGGTATTATAAGTTCTTCTTATGGCTTTTCCTGTATATGACACACAACACCACCCCTGTGGTCTTCAAGGCCGATTTTTTCTTTGCTTTCTTTAGTCACAAATCATTCTGAGGCATCCCTTAAGTGCATTTGTATTGTTAAGTGCACCGGCCTGATTTGGTGTTAATTCAATTTGAGTGCCTTTAATATCTTGCGGGAGTGAGGCAATGCATGCGAACTGTACCTTGTAAAAACAGGTTCCAGGTCTGCCTGAGAGCAAAGCACCTTTCCCACAGCAATTTACAAAAGTTGCTGATAAAATTTTCATAAGGAAACCTTTTTAGTCTGACCCTATTGTGTTATTCTACCATTAAGAGCCAGGGAACTGAGACTGTATTCTGGTGACAGTTTATCAAATTCTCCATTATTTTAGTGTATAGACAGCCTACTGATGGGTCACAGCCTACATCCCCTCCTCTTACAATGCAGAAATGGCTTTCAGAGCCAGAGCCTGGAGGCCTGAATAGGCCAGTTGCAGCATGTGTGTCTGTCAATATAACTGAAGTGAACTCTAGATAAACCATTCACCTCTAACCTTCCAATAATGGGAGAAGGGACATTTTAGTGCATTTGGGGCCAAGCAAACAGAGGGGAAAGTAGAAATAAACTGTAGGAATAGTTAGCCCTAAGGAACATGTGGAGGAAACAGCATCACATTTTGATTAAGAAAAAAGAGGAAAGGAAGAGAGGAGAGGAGAAGAGAAAGGGAGAGAAATGCGTGTGTGGAGAGAGATCATAGAATCGTAAGGTTGGAAAAGACCTCTGAGATCGTCAAGTCCAGCTGTACCGGTCCTCCTCCTAAACCATATCCCGAATAAACTCATCAGATGGCAGAATGAGACGAAGAAAGAGATTAGAAGAGAAGGAATGAGAAAGATGAAGAAAGAGAGAGAAACAGAATTGAAAGTTGATGAAACAGAAAGAAAAAAGAAGGGAAAGGAAGGGAAGGGAAGGGAAGGGAAGGGAAGGGAAGGGAAGGGAAGGGAAGGGAAGGGAAGGGAAGGGAAGGGAAGGGAAGGGAAGGGAAGGGAAGGGAAGGGAAGGGAAGGGAAGGGAAGGGAAGGGAAGGGAAGGGAAGGGAAGGGAAGGGAAGGGAAGGGAAGGGAAGGGAAGGGAAGGGAAGGGAAGGGAAGGGAAGGGAAGGGAAGGGAAGGGAAGGGAAGGGAAGGGAAGGGAAGGGAAGGGAAAGATGGAAAGATGGAAATGGCCCCTCAGGGTTTTACACCAAATTTAAATGAGGTTGCTTAGTCAGTGTGGCTTGGCTGTTCAGCACAGGTACCTAAATACTGAGGCTGGATGGCTTGATTATAAAGAGCATCTTCTGTAACCTAGCACACAATAGTAAGTTTGTTGCACTCTAAATTGCCTATTGGAGCCTTGCCCTCCCTGCCAGCATGACTTACTGTCAGTTGCTAGCTGGCAAATGCTTTGATCCTGCGTCCCATGGAAGTCAATGGGAGAACTGCCTTTGACATCAGTGAGTGCTGGATCACACCTCAGGTGAACAACAATAACTTTGCTTCTATTTGGCCAAACTGATGAATAAATCACAGCTTTGCATGTGTCTTAAGTCAGGGATAGTGGTGAGTGTCTCTTGCAGAGGCATTTTACAGTGCAAGTATGTGTGACCAAGGCAATCTGATTAATTATTGGATAAAGCTTGAGGCAAGCTCAGAGTTACAGATACCAGATGGAGAACTGTCTTGTAGAGGAATTTATAATTTCTTTGACTATCAGCCTCTTGATCTTCAGTGGTGTTCAAGGAAGATAAGGCAATTTTTTTTCTGTGTGTATTCAATAGCAGCGGAAAAAGAAACAGCAAATTTAATAAGTAGTTGTTTCTTTCACTGTCACTCAATATTCTGCTCTAACATTGTGCTCTACTTCCAGTTATTTTTGTAGAAGTATGTAAGTTCTCAGGAAACAGAACTGAATGCATTTAATATTTGTACGTTCCCTCCACCAAACTACAAAGCTTGAACTTTGGCACTGTGTTAGGTGCTTGCAAGTGGCCTTAACACAGATAAACAAGATAGAAGCTGAAAAGGGCAGGGTAAACATCACCACATGCCCCGGGTGTCTGTGACCACTCCTGCTTGGTTTCTGTGCACCACTGAGGTTGGTGGCAAGGCTTGTGCTGCAATGTGAAAATGCTGGGCCATCTGAGAAAAAGTGGAAGGAAAGTTTATGTTGGCAGGATTTGTGTTACCCTTCAAATAACAGAGAGGTAAAACTATGTGAGAGACAGGACATAGCACCATGCTCGAGAATCTTCCAGCATTGTTTTTCTTCCATCTGAGGACAAATAAACACCTGTGTGTATGGTGCTTTGAGAGAGAAACTCAAGCTCAATCAGGGAAATAGTCTTTGACTTCCTAATCCAGTGAGAAACGGAAATGCTCTTCTTTGTCCTTTCCTCTTCATTAGTTTAGGTACATCAGCTCTCATCATGTTTACCTGGAAAGAAGTGGTTTTACTATGACTGCTATCATTGCAGTTTTTTCTATAAGCACTACAAGCCCTGTTGTATAACTTAGATGGAAGATAAATAAGCATTCAAATGAAGCAAAAACCCTCAGGAGATCTTGCTGTCAGGACGTAAGTTGTGTAGTCAGGAGAAACATAGCCAAAGTAAGAAGCTATGGGCCTTGCCTCGCACTAACAGAGACACAGGTGTTTCCCTTGACTATTTTGAAAAAAGGCCTGAACCAAGCCCTCTCCACATGCCTTCAAGTGGGAGCGCATCCTATTGCTCAAGATGCTAAAAAATTCTAGTGATTTACACACTTCTAAACCTACTCTGCACTTCCACGGTCAATCAAACACAATCCACAACAATGTCACTCTCTTTGTGCACCATGATGAAGTATCTGAGTATCATACATTCAAATTACATTGTGTACTTGAGGGACCTAAAGATCTCTTGAAATCTTCTGTGGCAGCATGGTTTGCAGGCTCCACATGCTGCCTATGAACCATGTATTGTGTATGTGACTGGAAACTTGAATCCCTGCCTGGGATTTTCTGAAAACTCTGGAACTTGCCAGCAGGAAAATTTACAGCTAAACAATTATATTGTTGAAACTCTGACAAATCCACCCCAGTTTATGACTTTGAAAATAGGACTAGGTGTGAGCAACCGAATATATTATACACTGTAGCATGGCCTCCTCGGGGCTCCCATATAGAATCTGTTTACTCTGACTGACACTTTTCATTTTTCTTTTCTTCCAGATATTATTTGCTGCAAATGATATCTCTGCTTAATATGGATTTGTTCCTCCAAAAACTGCTAGGATATTTGGATAAACATTTTCTGAACAAGTTATTTTATTATTATTATTATTATTATTATGATTTTTTGAAAAAAATCCAGCAATAATGCAACAGACAGGCAACGCAATCAGTAAAAGCAAGCAGACCTGTGTTATATTCTTAGATTAGATTGCATTGAGGTGGGAATTCTAGAACTTATCCCAAACGTAAAGTAGTTCTAAAAATTCCAAATCTGGACAAAAAAGAGGATAGATTTTTTTCCTCTCCATCACTTTTCTTTTCAATAAACAGAAGTTCTAATTCACCCAGATAATCTGGTGACTTCTTGCTAAGGGTGAAATAAATCTCACTCAAGAACAGAACAGTGTTATTTCTACTTAGATCCCTGTACGTAGGCAGAGAGATTCATATTAAGCAACTAACTTAGCTGTATAGGAGAAAAAGTAGAAGAGCAAAATTCCTTTTCCAGAGAATTCCTTGATTGACAAATAAATCATTCATTTAGATAAGAAGATGGCAGAGAGACAGCAGTTTTATCATTGTGGGCTTGAGATGTAAAACACAAAGTATACATTTTAGGTATAATTTTTTGAAGAGAATAGGTATATTTTGTTCTGATGCATGTATCTTTTATCTAACTTACTCCTGCCATTTGCATTTCCTGCTATTTGGGAATATTGCAAATGGCCTCTGCCTCCCTCTTTGTCGTTTTATGGTTCCTTTTGTACATCAGCCAATGCTAACGTTTCTTTCTGAGTGTGAAATTTGCTTATGGTTTTGATGTACCTGTAGCGTACAGTAGAGCTGCTGAAGTGACATCAAAGATTATATTCAGTGAGCTAATGAACTCTCACAGTAAACTTCAATTTCTCTAGTGCCTTTATGACTAAAAGTAAGGACCCTTACTCTGCAGCACATGGGTAAGCAGGAATGCTTCTCAGGGGACTGGTCTCTGTCTACACACTGTGACTGTTTCAGAATACACTTTGAGCGGATCTCAGAGAAGCCTCAGCTCCACTTGATAACTACACTTTGGTGTAGCCCTTGTTCTAGTATGGAAAGCAGGGGTGACACAGACTGATTTACTTTTCGTTTATCCTACTACTCTAGTTACACTATCACAGTATCACAAGGTTGGAAAAGACCTCTGAGATCATTGAGTCCAACCTATGACCCAGCACTAACACCCACTCATCGTCTAAACCATGGCACTAAGCACCTCGTCCAATCTGTTTTTACACACCTCCGGGGATGATGACTCCACCACCTCCCTGGGCAGCGCATTCCATTGGCGAATCACCCTTTCAGTGAAGAATTTTTTTCCTAATATCAAACCTAAACCTCCCCTGACGAAGCTTGAGACCTTATCCTCTTGTTCTGTCTCTGATCACCTGAGAGAGGAGACCAAACCCTGCCTGCCTACAACCTCCTTTTAGGTAGTTACACAGAGCAATAAGGTCTCCCCTGAGCCTCCTCTTCTCCAGGTTAAACAACCCCAGCTCCCTCAGTCACTCTTCACAGGGCTTGTGCTCCAACCCCTTCACCATCTTCGTTGCTTTCCTTTGGACACACTACAGCATCTCAACATCTCTCTTAAACTGAGGGGCCCAGAACTGCACACAGTACTCAAGGTGCTGCCTGACCAGTGCCGAGTACAGGGGGACGATAACTTCTCTAGTCCTGCTGGCCACACCATTCCTGATGCAGGCCAGGATAACATTGGCCTTCTTGGCCGCTTGGGCACACTGCTGGCTCATGTTGAGTTTCCTGTCCACCATCACTCCCAAGTCCCTTTCCACTTGACTACACTCTGTCCCCAGTCTATAGCTCTGCATGGGGTTGTTGTGTCCATAGTGTAGAATGCGGGGCTTGGACTTGTTAAACTTCATCCCATTGGAATCAACCCATCTCTCCATTCTGTCAGGGTCCCTCTGTAGGGCCCTCCTACTGTCCAGCAGATGACACTTCCTCCCAGCTCAGTATTGTCTGCGAACTTGCTAATGATGGACTCATGTGCAGGCCCCCTGTGGCTGAGTACCAGCAGTGTGCTGTGGTCTGAGAAGATGTAGCCACAGGGCTGAAGTCACTGCTCTGTAGAAGTATTTGGCACTCTATTTATGGACTAAGGGATGTTTCCAGTCCTGTGTTGTTATGCCCATGTGGAACTTCTCCCACTAGAATGAAATCCCAAGAATTTAAATTAGGGCAACACTGGCACAAATGGGGCACATGTAAAAGCTCACATTTCTTTATTTCCTTGCATTTATGTTTATTTATGTTTTTTGATGTAAATGGGACTAGAGGTTTAGGTAGTAGTTTGCATCTTGTGAATAAAAATATTTGTGTCATGCACACATCACGTTTTCACCTTTATTAGAGATCATAAAACCCAGAAGGAGAGAATAAGGGGCAAGTCACTCAATGATCTTTTCATGCAATGTCTTCAGCATACTTAGTGCCGCATGAGAATTTTCAAGGCTGGTTGTGCATTCAGAGATATCCTTACCAGTGATAAGCTTGTGCTAAATCTGGCTGATGCTCTGTTGAGGACTGAAAAGAAAACGATGCTAAGCAGTTCCTGTGGCAGAATTGGCTTCCTATATTTGGCTTAAACCTTGAGTAAATTAAATTACAGGCTTTCCAGTAAAGGACTGCTTCACCTGAAAATATTCTACTGTCTCAGCAAGTACTCTGCACTCCAAACAACATTGTAAGCACAACTTTCAGGTTGGGAAAAAGCATCAGTTCTTGCCTGAAAAAAGAGACAAGTACCCTCAATTATATCTGACTTGTGACTTTCTTAGATTCCTTAACATTCTTTCTTCTCACAATTTCAAGCAGCAGAAGAAGAGAAAATGGAATTAGGGACAGTATGTAATTATAATCCGTCCTGCCTGCATCTCCCACAACCCGCAGAACCTCAGGCTTCATAAGTGAGTGGAATCAAAGAGGGGCCCAGTCATCATTGTCCAGTGGTCTTAAATTTTAGGTATGTAATTTACGGCAACAGCTAGCAACAAACACGGTGTGGTGATTTGCTGAGGGCGTCTATGAATAGTGTCTTGTTTTCAATATAATCCTGAGCAAGAGGCTACAGAGAATATACCTAAGACCTAGGCAGTATTTAAAACCTGCTGTTCACCCCAGGAAGCCCCTCCTCCCTTTGACATCCCATGTCAGCTCCTTAAATCAAACTCCTCAGACTCAGGAATGCAGTAAATAAATTATAAGCTTTATTGATTGTGTCTGCTGTGTGAATGCTCTTTAGCATTGAGTAAGCTGTTCAAACCATTGTCCCAACATGGACCAGGCTCCCCATAAAATTTGAAGTGGCTACTCATGAGGGAACAGAAATGTTTTCTTTCTTTAATCCAAGGTTCTGTCAGGGAGGGTTTTGATCTCTACAGCTTTACAACATCCATATGTTCAGGAATGAGTTAGCTGTCTCCTTTCAGTGGGATATGGGATCAGAATTTTAGATTGGACAGAATCCCACAGTGATATAGTTTGGTATTGATGTTGTGTTTTTTAAATTAATAACAGTGAATTTCTCCTAATTTTTGGAACCATGGACCCAGTTTGTCTCTGACTTGATCTGTTCTCCCACCTGTATGAGTATATTGACTTCAGGTAAATCACTGGTATAAATGCATTTCAGACTTCTCTTGTAGCTAATGGAGATAGTGCTGGTGGTTGCTGCTTAGGGGTTATTTTTGGGGAAGGGATTGTTTTTGATTCTGCTTTGAAGCAAGGAGGTGTGGTAAATCACACGCATCTTTCTTGGGATGGAGATAATAAATCACTCTTCCCAGGTGAAATCTTTTATTTATGCCCTGGGATTCCATTTCATTGAGGAAAGGTATGTTCTTTTGGCTTCAGCCAGGCTGCACTTTAGCAAGTGATTCAAATCAAGCTGACACTTATTAGTGAGCATGTTGAACACTTTGCTCTCAGGCACTTTACTGGGCTGCCACCATTCTCTCTTCTTCGCAGATGTTTGTTCTCTTCAGGTTTCATTTGGAAGCAAAATCACTGCCTGCTCCTCATGTAAGTGGGAAATCAACTGCAAAGGGCAGCTTGATTTTAGAGAAAATGGATCACTCCCACCAGTAAAATAACCCCCCAAAAGTTGAGGGGAGATGAAATAATACACTCACTCATCAGTTATAGTACACTCACAGATCAGCTTAAACTCATTCGTCTGATCTGAATGTGACCAAGCAAACCTCTTATTACCATTGAGCCCTGTCACCATGCTTGGTGCTGCACAGTACACATTCAATAGTAGTTGCTACAGAAAGATTATCAGCAATATCATACAGATAGTAAATAATTTAATTGCAAAGCACCAACTGTTCTTGCTAAACTGATGTTTGTTTGGAAAAAAATCCCCCAAACTAAATCTTGAACAAAAAAAACCAGTTACCCAGAGAAGTACTTCTAGATGCCGTCCTTTCTCCAGGAATATTCTAAGTTAATCTCTATAAACACCATTCTTAGATTTCATTTGCACTACATGCTTTTGTGTACCACCCTAACAAGGCCTGATTCAGAGGCAAGAGCCTGCAACTAAGTCCTGATGGCAGGGAAGAAATAATTAATGGCAGAAGGTCACTTATATGACCGTTTGGTAAATTTAATTTTATTTGTGCCTAGAAAAAGGTGTAACATCTCAGCTCACCAGATCACAGGTAAGTGTGATGTACTTGCCACAGAAGAAAAAAGAGGCAGCAGACCTAGAGAGGTGGTAAAATTTAGAAGACATCTGGAGCCTCTTCCCAGACTGGAGGTTCTGGTGGTATAGGGCATGTTTGCATACAGGCCACATACCACAACAGAGGGGTGGTTGCTACCAGGCATGACAATCTGCATGTGTTCAGGTGACCCTGTGAGATGCCCAGGAACTCTGAGCCCACCTGGTCAAGGCAGGAAAGTGTGGTCATAAGCTGATATGGCAGGGACACATTGCACTGGCCGTTTTTTAACTGCACAAAACTTAGATTCCAGCTTGCTTTGTAGCCTCGCATCAACAGTGGAAAGGGACTACAGAAAAATGGAGGGTACCTATTAGAAAGACCTGACTATTTTCTCTATTTCCTTCACTTCACTTCATGGCTGTCATGGTGACTTTCCTACACTAAATAGGGGAGGCAGCTTACTGTTCCTAGAATATAAACTATGGCATCACCATCAAAAAAGGAATGTCTATAGTAAGGAAGAAAACACTACATGTAGCATGAGTTAGTTTGTGCTAAATTTTGAAGGCTCAAGGTGTATTTATAGGCATAAAGGGACTATGCAAAATGCATGACATGGAAAGGTGACCCTGCCATTTAAGCAGCTATACATGACTAATAAACAATGGAAGAAGAAAGTCCCCTATAAAAACTACATGCTTTACATTTAATATTATAATAATCATAAAAAGGAAATCAAACCTGCACAGGCAAAGGTAGTGGTTTCGTGTTTCTTCCTTTCTCTGAACATTTTACTATCTTGCAATATATCCAATGTTTGTCTAATATGCCAAGTGTTTTAAGACATTATAGATCTACAAAATTTGTATGAAATGGTAACTACTAAACCTTTCAAAGTAAAGTGTCCCCATCCTCCGGTAAGGAAGGCAAACCAGCAAGGCTATGTTGTATCATAAAAAGAGTTGTATTCCCCAGCCCAGATTTTGCTGTGGAAGTGCCACCCACAAAATCTTTGCTCAGCAAAGGCATGTGCTAGCTGACTGTATGTGTAGAGATGTGAACCAAGGGGCTTGGGTTCATGGGAATTTGGTTAATTAATAAGGGGCTGAGCAGTAGGAAATGCACTGTAAAGATAGTTGCAAACTGATCTGGGGACTTACTAGGAGCGGAGGAAAATGACCAGTTTTCATGGACTCGTGTAATATGCTTCTGCTTACAGTTCTAGAGAAAGTGGGACAGTCAATAACCTTTAGGAATGACTGATTGATTAGATGTGTGAGCAAATATGAGCCAGAATATCTTTAAAAATGCTAAAATTGTCTTTGTCAAAAAAGTATAAGGGTCTAGAGGCACTTTCGGTCTTGGTAATATATTGCCCAACTGCTTATATGGAGTGGGCTATTTTTTTCCATATACTATTTTTACGGTCATGAGGGGTCCTCTACCACTTTCCCAAATATGTAACAATATATAATCTTATTTACTAGTGGCTTTTTTGTTCTTATCCTCTTTGCTATCTTCAGACTGACAACAGTCAGTTGAAAGCAGTGAAGTTAGGGCAGCAGAATAAGTTGTATCCAAGGCAGTGGAAAATATTGCATGTAGGATTCTATCAACTAGAAAAGAAAGCCCATGTTGTTACGATTACAATACTGAGAGGTCAGCGACGTTTGTGGGTTTGTTCATGCTTTACCACTAATAGCAATGGCTATCTGTATGATTGTGTTCATAACAGTATTACTCGAGAAGGATTTTTTAATACCAAATATAAATACATCCTGTGTTCATTTTTTTAATTACATGTAACGTTCAGCAAAGTGATACACTATTAAGAAAAGTAATTGATTGTTTCCAGGATGTGGCAGTAAAATATATAATATGTACTAAAATAAAAACTACTATTAGAGAATATAGAACAGAATAATGCAAAACAGAAAAAAGGAGAAACAAATATGCCCTTTTATGCAATGATATTATGACTGGATTCCGAATAGGAGATAAAACCAGCTTTTATGAGGTTATACTCGTTCTTGGTAAGGTAAGAACACATAGGTGTCTTGCAAGACATTTTTAAGGTTTTCATGACTTGATGAGAAAAAGCGTCACTGAACTTATGGACCTACAAGATTTAGTGAGAACCAGCTCTAATAAAAATTCATTGCTTCTAAGCTGATTGCATTGTTTTGGAAACACTGTGTGACTCTTTGAGATCCTGCCAAAAATGTAGAAGTCTGCTTTTTCCCCATCAGATCAATAACATCTGTCTGTTTCAAAAAATCAGCTCTCATGTCTTCCCATTCCTCCATGTCATGTTAAGGTCTTCATCCCGCAACCCAAGTTTCAACAGGATGTTGTACCCACTCAGCAGTATGCATGACCTCTACGATGAATTTGATATGCTTAAGATTTTTTTTTGTGGTGAGGCAACAGTCAAGGCATACATGGTCTCAAAATTCTTCATAAAACTTCCTAAGTACATATGATTGCCCTAAAACATTTTAAAAAATTATTCCAAAAAAAATCCTAGCAAACAATTGCTGAAAACCCTTAAAAAGCCCAGATTAGTAAAGTTTAAAGAAAGTTTAAAGAAAGCACAATAAAACATTCTCTTAGGTTTCCTTTTTTACTTGCATTTTTGTTTCATATTATAAGTTGATTTTTTTTTCCAATAAAGCAGGTCATAGTATAAATAGCTTATTTCATTGAAGTTTCTTTTCCGTTTTTGAGCTGGCAAGACCCTTACCACAGCTACAGCATTAGCTTACATGGACAATGAGTATTTGGAACGTTTTGCTGCTTAATGTGACCAAGCAACAGGAAGCAAGCAATTATAGCAGCTTTGTGTGATCAGTGCATTATCTACAGACCATGTGGATAGCACATGCCAACTTGCACACAAAATATTTTGCTGTGAAGACCTCCAGAAGGCTGTGGCAGAGGCTGAAAAGTAGCCCACAATGCAAGAACATGAGTGGAATCTTTAAAATAAGGAATGGAGAAGGTAAATTGTCCTTTTCTATTTACTCTTTTCCTAAAAAAAAAAAATACATTTTTGAATCAAGCTGAAAAACAAAATAGTCATAAAATAAAATTTTTATTTGGTGGAAGTTCTGATAGCAGTACTATATTAGTAACTTACTTTTTAGTCGTTGCTGTTGGTTTTATTTCTTTTTCAAAGATATGAAGACTTGAAAAAATCCTCCCCAAATTCTCCAGCTATTCTGTGGTCCTAGGAGTCCTAGAGAGACCTTCTGGCAAGGGGATCCAGCTGGTGTTGCTGCAGCCATTGCCATTGCTGGATCGGGCTGGGGGCATGCACTAAGTGCCCAAGGCACTTTGGGGCATGGCGGGTCTGTGAGCTACCTTGATGCTCCATTGAAATTATCAGGGACCTCTGGACTTGCCCCAAGCCATGGGCGGCACCTGGGAAGCAGCTGGGGGACGAGTGTGATTTAGCAGAGGTTTCACATCTAAGCATACAGCTGGAGCAAATGTCCTCTTGCAGGCTTTGTTTCTTTCCTATAACATTTTTGGGTAGGTGTGGGGAGGTGGAATTCTTGTTTTCACTTCATAAAGTACCACAGCACGCAGCCTTACATGGAAGGCTCATCAGTATCTGGGCCAATACAGTGTATCACCAAGATTAAGAGCATAACAAGCTCTATTAAAACACCAGACAGCATGGGAATAATTACAATTATTGTTATCAGGCAAGGAAAACAAATGTGTCTTATAAAACCTAAAGCTCTAGAGCAAAAATCACTCACTAACTGAGTGGTGGGCTAGGAGTATGCTTCACTGGAGGCTGGGTTATTCTAGCTTAGTCTGTTACACGGTCATTGTACCTTGCTCTGAAGCACAAGTACTCAGTGAAGTTTATGCAAGATGAGATGGCAGATGTCTTTCTTCCATAACCAGTGTCACCTCTTTATGCACCTGCATTGAGCCACTCTGGGGGTTCCTAAGGTAGATTTACTGAATTCTCGTCTGATGATGAAAAAAAGCCCTTTCCTCTCTCTAATGCTAATTGGTTTATCCCTCCCTACTCTTCCATCTTATTCATAAGAAATTCCTTATCCCTGGAAATAATTCAAGTATTTGTGCAGAACAAATATTTTGCCATAGTAATTAATTTGTCTGTATGAAATAGTAGTTGCTTTGTGACAAATTAACAAAGGGACAGTATTGCTATGTTTCCTTTGAAACCTAGTGTGCTTTGCACTCACAATGACATTCCTTGAGAACACTGGATATTTCTTATGTGAATAAATTAACAAATAGAGTCTCAAAATTTATCTCCCACTACCTCTGTAAGGCTGTAGAAAAAAAAGCATCTTACCTTATGGGTCGCAAAATGAGGAGGGAAAGAGCCCACTTCTCAACCAGTGTGAAGACTTCTGAAGGATGTTGATGCCCACCAGTCCTCCCTGCTCTTGCATGGCTGTCAGCTGGGCAACCTCAGTTCTGCAGTTGCTTGGGGCATTGTGCATCAATGGCTGGGATAGTCACAATAATCTGATGAGCAGATTGTTGCATTCCTCCTGCCTGACCTTTCCTGCCAGAAGCCCAGTGCAGCTAAATCTCTTATCCCAAACAGTTTACTACTCCTCCTGGAGACATCTTCAAAGTTGGAGACTCCAGTGTTATTTTTCTCCTTTCTGTAGTGTGTCAACCATGCTGGGACACTAATGGGTGATGATGGCAGGAACAGGCACTGCTAAAATAGAATTGGCTTCCCACTCCTGTCTTTGGCAGGATAAATGCATGAATAAGCTTTCTTATCTTAGCACCTCACTGGTCTCCACCTCACTGGTCCCCATGGACTTGCAGTCCTTAAGACTACCTTTCGCAACCTTTCAAAAATTTGTGAACCTGCTTCTACTATATGTATAGAAAAGAGAGAGCAGGAGTTTTCCCTAGTCCTGTTTCCACCCGCATGAACACACCCGAGGCAACACATAGCTTAAGCAAATTGTGATGATAATGTGGTTCTAGGCAAAATATTTCTTTCAAAGTCAGATATTTTGAGCATTCAGGGAATTTGTTTCTAGAATGCCTGTAGCCAGGTATGTATGCAAAGAACAAGAAAAGCTAAGGAAAAAGGGAAATTCACAAGCTGTGAATGCCTTGCAGCAACTGTAAACTTTACAGAAAGGCAGATAAAAAGGGAGCAAAACTAGTGCTTAACATACAGGACAGACAAGCGACCTGGATTTCATCAGTGGCTTTTTTGTTGCAGCCTCCACAGATACTTTTGAAGAGAACATGTCCAGCTGTTGAAATGGACAAGAGACTCCGGCTATAACTGGAAGGATTAGACATTTCTAATGCAGACAAATAAGAAAGACAACAGAATTTTAAGAACTGTTATCTTCTCATGATTTCATGTGGTTCTGTATGGAAGAAAAACATTACCTTGATGTACTTTTGCAGACAGGACTATAGAATATTGCAATGTTACGTGTATTTCCAGGGTTTATGTACATTATGAGCTGAGAAAAGTCCCCAATTCTCTGGAAGTTTTTAGTGCTTGATTTTCATTGTTATTAGAATTCATTACAAACAGATATCTGGGAGTGAGGTCATTCAACGGCAAACCCACCACAAGTATTTCTAGAGCAACATCTTGGATGCAACCAGTTTTTGTGAACAAGAAATAGATGGAGGAAACTGGTGTTGTTTGTGGTTTGCAGAACCCAAAACTCTATCCTTCCCTTGTTTTCTTCTGCATGTTTCACCCTTAAAATAATCAAACACAAACATCACAAACCCCTATGAATTTCCTTTAAAAGCATCAAAATATTTATCCAGAAGTAAACTTCATCCGGAAAAAAAACAAGCTCTGGTTTGAAAATAACTCCTGATTTGCCTTTCTCTAGAATTTAAAAAATAAAATTTAGAGCCAGAAATGAATTCATGAAGGCTCAACAGAAATAAATAATTTGCATCTCTTTTCTGACACAGCATCTGTGGTTTCAAAACTAATTAATTTAAAATTTAATTAATACAGGTGAGGGGTACAGGCAAAAAAAAGGAGCCTTGTGCCTAACCTGCCCCCTGTTGATTTGGAGATAGTTTTCTCAAGTTATGTTGGCTAAACATATTTCCAAACTGTATCTCCTTGTGATATTTGCAGACTATTTCGAACAGCTTAATGGTTTGGCCCAGACCTCCCCAAACATAACATTCAATCATTCACTTCTATTAAATGAGGTTCAAAGTTGACATGACTTTGAATTTTGGTTCTGTTTTCAGCAAAGTTAATGACTTCTCTTTTCTTTTAATATGGACAGTTCAGATTTTTTTCTAGATCATCCATACAGGTGTAAATAAGAGAGACTTTTGTACCAAATTTTGCAATGTTACTTTCAGTATTTACTCCTATTACACACAGCAGTTACACATAGTTCAGCTTATCTGATTAAAATTATACTTTAATTTCACAAGTATATGGCTGCTTTTGATTACAAAAATATGCAGCAATGTCATCAACTAACATTACTATTTAAATAGAGGCCAAAAATCCATATCTGCTTCGCCATTTCAGTTTTGAGTATTTTTTTGTTTTATGTTGTTGCACAATTTCCTTGACTTTGTTAATTTGGTTTCCTTTTTTTTCCCTGTAAGAGAGGGAGTAACACGGAAAAACCCCTGAAAGCAGCAGCCCTTTCCCACAAATGAGCCAAAAATTAAACCAAAGTGAGATACCAAAACTGGATGTAGTTTGCAAGAGATTGTATATATTGTTTGTCCCATGTGCAGTGATATTTGTATAGGTTGTCCCCATTCTTTCTCATCTCCTTTTTCTGTTTGTGGAACAGTTAATAATGACTGACACAGAGTCATCTGCAAATGTTGGACTTAATACTCAGTGAAGAAAAACTCTCATTCAAAGAACCATGACTTCCCAGGGGTGATGGTTTTGGTTGTCTACTGGCTTGAGAAGAGAAAATGGCATTGTTTTGCAAGTGAGTTGCAAGCCGAAAATTAGCTCTGATCTTCTAGGAACTCAAGAGCTAGACCACTTTTTACTCACATAAATAATTATTCAACTCCAGGTTACTGTAGCAAATTTATTTTAATTTCTCAACAGCTGCATTTTAATTTTTAGATATAGTGAGCAGTGCAATCTCTGACTACCTTATACGGGACTGTATGCGTATGCATCTGCTTTGTGATTGATAGGTTATAGAATTTATCCATTATTTGAGAACAAGAGCACAAAACCCCAAGAACTGTTTGGGGACACTATGAAACCCACTGCAGTTTTAGTAATGAAACTGGTCTTTTTAGTGAGAAATTATTTAATTGAAGGGTTTTGTAACTGAAAGCCCAGTTTTCACCTTGTAAAATACATAATAAATAAGGTTTCAGCCTCAGAATTCTCATGGTTGAGGATTTTATGAGGTTACTTTTCTTGGCTATATTTTGCCTTCAGCTTTTCTCTACAGATGCATTTTCTGTAGCTGTCAGTTTTAGCTTGTCTCTTTGCCCTTGTTTTCGTCACTTCACCACAAACCTTGTCTTACCGCCAGACTCTAATCGCCCTTCTTTCTTCCTTTTGCATATTCCAGAAAAACTCTTTTTCCATTACTCCACCCCTCCAATCTGCATCCAACGTTTTTACAGACTGTCTTGGTCTTATGTGCGCTTTCTTCCAGACAACAAGTGGAACAGCATGTTGGGGTGGACTTCATTTTCTTTGGCATGTCCCTCATTGCTTCCATTCATCACTGCAGACAATACTGCCATCGTTTATGTGTTGTGGATAAAATTATGTCTGAACATGTTTCCCTCTATGTTGGAGAATGGCTGTGGGAGCATGGACATGGCTCAAAGGAGGAGCTCTGTGAATCAGCCCTGACAGAAATCAACAGAACTGGGCTGTGATGAAGAAGTACTGAGGACTTTGCCAAGTCAAACTGACAAGGAGGGCTATTGCATGGTTCTCCTTGTTCGTCGTACCTCTATGCTTTGACTGTATTTTATGTATAGGATAAGACAATACCAATAAGATACTAAAGGTATACGTTAATAAGCTAGGAAACGGATTCCTTTACAGTGATTGGTAATATTACCTCCATTTTTCATATGAATGCTGAAAAGCTGACTTCTGAGTTTCTGAAAGTCAAATCATATTCTGAAATGGTAACCTATATCTTGGTCCTTGTTCATTCTACTCAATTTCAGACACTTGTACAGAAGGACCTGCTTTAGGGGCTTCCCCTCCATGGGCTGGCTGTGTTGTAGACAGTGGAAGGATAGATGAGCTTCTGTCAATTCTGAATTGTCTTTTGAAAATTACCTATTATCTTCACAAATTTAACTTGTATTTCCTAATTTTTCTGAATTTCTGAAAGTTAAATGGTTGATTTGGGGGTTGAGATGCTTTGCTCTGGCCTTTGGTACTTTTCAATGGCAAGACACATGAAGAAGAAATATAAGAAGAAGGAAAGTGGAGGAGAAGATGTGCCACTAACATGTCATTCTAATTCAGCCAAAATTAAATGATTTTGCTGAAAGTAAACTGGCTTGTGAGTAAATCTGGCTGTTATGTGAGCCCTAGTAAAGTACCATTGAACAATCCAAAATGATTTTTTTTTATTCTTTTTCACATTAAAATAAGTTTGTCATTCCAGAGAACCTGTATTTAATGCCAAACACCGTGTCAGCGAGATACAATGGACTTGCATTGCTTTGAGTCTCTGAAAATATCACTGGAATTCTGCTTGCACAAATAAATGGCAATAAACTCATCTAATGAAAAACTAAACAGGCATTTGTGCCAACAGGAATTTTGTTGGTGAAGGCATTAAAAAATTGACACTGTGATGAAAAGGAGCAGATCAGCCTTAGTGCCATCAAGGGACAGGTTCAGGACAACTAGCTGGGCAGGTCTAGTCAGCATGGGTTTAGTAAAGGCAAGTCCTGCTTGACTGACCTTCACTCTCTCTCTGTGACAAGGTGACCTGCTTAGTGAATGAGGAAAAATATATTGTCTACCCAGGTCTATGACATGGTTTCCCACGGTATTCTCTTGGAAAAACTGGCTGCCCATGGCTTGGACAGGTATACTCTTTGTTGAGTAAATAACTAGCTGGATGGCTGAGCCCAAAGCATTCTGGTGAATGCAGTTAAATCCAGTCAGTGGTCATTCACAAGCAGTGCTCCCCAGGGCTCTGTATTGGGGCTGGTTCTGTTTAACAGATTTATCAACAACTCAGAAGAGGGGATTCAGTGCACCTTCAGTAAGTTTGTATATGATACCAAGTTGTGCGGAAGTGTTGGTCTGCTTGAGGGCAGGAAAGCTCTTCAGAGGGATCTGGAAAGGTTGGATCAATGGATTGAGATCAACTGTATGAGAATCAACGAGGTCAAATATTATGTTTTGCACTTTGGTCATAACAACCCCATGAAATGCTCCAGGCTTGGGGATGAAGGGCTAGAAACTGTCAGGTGGAAAAGGACCTGGGAGTGCTGGTTCATAGACAGCTAAATATGAACCAGTAGTGTGTCCAAGAGGTCAAGAAAGCCAATAGTATTCTGCCTTTTATTAGAAACAGTGTGGTCAGTAGGACTAGGGAGATGATCGTCCCCCTGTACTCAGAGTTAGTGAAGCTGAACCTTGAGTACTGTCTTCAGTTTTAGGCCACTCACTACAAGAAAGTTACCGAGATGCAGGAGCGTGTCCATAGAAAGGCAAAGAGGCAGGAAAAGGGTCAGCAGCACAAGTGTTATGAGAAGCAACTGAAGCAACTGGAGTTGTTTAGTCTGGAGAAAAGAAGGCTGAGGGGACACCTTATCACTCTCCACAACCACCTGGAAGGAGATTCTAGCAAGGTGGGTGCCAGTCTCTTCTCCCAAGTAACAAGTGATAGAATGAGAGGAAGTGGCCTCAAGTCGCACCAGGGAAGGATTAGATTGTGTATTATGAAATACCACTTCGCTGGAAAGGTTATCAAGCCTTGGCCCAGGGAAGTGGTTGAGTGTCCCTCCCTGAAAGTATTTAAAAGACATACAGATGTGGTACTTAAGGACATGGTATAGTAGTGAACTTGGCAATGTTAGGTTTATGGTTGGACTTGGTGATCCCAAAGGTCTTTACCAACCTAAGTAGTTCTATGATTCTACGAAAAGAAAAGAAAATAACAGAGATCACTTTTTTTTTTTATGACAAAGAGGTGCTCAGTCTACCTGTTGGTATCCTCTCAAAAAAACCAGCCTTTTGCTAAGTAACACAATTTTCATCCAGAGCCGTATTTACTCTGCTCTGTAGCATGGTGCATCTTATGTGTGATAAGGACAAGGAATGTTTTATGCCCTGAAAACAAGAAATACAAATTCTAGAGGCAGAATGTATATAGTTTGTACTCAGCTATTCCTCATGTTTTTAATATTAAATCAGCAAAGCCATGGTATCTGACCCACCATGATGTTGAGTTATACTCCATTTAAAATGAATGCTTTCTAGTACAAGCAGGAAAGTATCTAAGCCACTTGGTGTTAAGGGATGGTTGTCTCCTCATTGCCTTAACTTTCCATTTTTAACACCTCATGCAATATTGCTCTGTGTCATTAAACAGTTTCCAAGTTCTGCCACAGGGGAGGTTGTATTTCAGTGTTGGATAAAACGCTCCCTTTAGACAAATATCTTAAGGAACCACACAAGGGACCAGGAAATACACCAGTTGCTTGGACAAGGTAGCCTTCAGTATGGGCTGCATCATTAGGGATGCTATAAAGTGATGCCTATGAAGCAGTGGGTTACCCATTGAAAGGTCTGAATCTTGCAAGGTGTTGAATGCTCTGTCTTTAGCAAATAAGAAATGAGGATTTTTCACAAGTGTCTTTGAAATACCTGAAATGTTCCAGGACTGCTCTGAATGCAAGATTCACTGTAGAGCTTGTTAATACTTCGCCACTATTTGAGTATAGGTTTCAGCTGTGCTAGCTGTAATAGGGTGTTAGACTGTGTGTGTAGTCTCCTGACTTCAGTTCAGCAAAATGTTCCATCAGCAAAAAAATCTCTCAGGTGGGGTAACTGCCGAAATGAGAAATATTTTCAAACCCGGCACTGCTGAGCTTCCATGAGGGTCCAGGGGAAGTCTGAAAACTGGTAAAGTTCACAAATGTCAAATACCTGCAAATGCTTATAACCTTCATTGGCTTGAAACTTCAAATCTTAACACCTTTCAGTTTGTAGAAAATAAACTTCCATATGATCAAAAGACATGAGAAATTAATTCAAGGCTAGATTGTTATGATCATGTAACCAATTGACAAATCATAATAAACTGAGTCATCAATGGTAGTTACATCCAGACATTGGCTAAGCATGAAAGGTAGACAATGTCCAGTGAAAATACCTGTATTTCCTTCTATGGCAAGAGAAAAGTGGAGAGGCATTTGCTTTACATTGGTACACTAGCATGGGACAGATCCCAGTTGCACTGAAGAAAGTTCACTGTGATTTTCATCCACCTTTCTGCTTCTCTATCTCCTGGAATTGGATAATGTTGGATAGCTCATGAAATGTGAAACTGCTTGTCTTTGAAACCCCTGGTAACCCAGAACTGCTGGAGTTTGACATGCTCTGACCACTGTTTTCAAATGTATTCAAAATCTCTAAGCAAATTCTAACTGAAGGATCTGAAGGTCTGCTCTTGAACCTCATATTAGACACAGAAGTCCTTTTAAATTTGCTTAGAAATAAGTCCAAATTCAAAATTTACAGATGAACCTTACTTCAGTGTTGAGCCTGGAACAAACTAGACCCTTTTGCAAATATTATTCTTAGTAGACTTCTGTTGAGCTATCCTAACAACCATGATATTGTTTCTTTACATCAGGTATGAGACCTTTCGCATACACTTGGACATTCAATCCTGTCATCAATCTAAATGGCTGCTGCAAGTTGCCTTTCAGCTGACATGGCATTTAACAAATACCTTTTGACCTACAGAAGTCTTTATGGTAATGATGACATCATACACGCAGGTTGATGGATTTTAGTCTGAGAAGATTCCAAGGACACATTTCAGTATTTTAGATTTTACTAAAACACCCAAAAGAAGCAAGACAGATACAAAAGTCGTGAAACTTCTCTAAATTGGAAGTTTCACTATTGTCTCTGTGATAAACTGTTTACTCTCTGTGATTACTGCCTACTAAAGGCCACCTGTTTACAGTCCAGGATTGAATAAGGGTTGAAGACACCCAAGGATTTTACAGTATTACTTTAAGTGAAAACTTTTTTGTTGTGTATTGTAAATCACAAATTAAATGATCCCTCTTGTGGATCAGTTATGTTTGTTTCTTCCACAGTAAAAGGTTATCACAACTTATAATCCACCTACTTGGTTGGAACTGAGGTTTCTCTTTGTTGGAATGCTAAAAACCAGTTCATTTTAAAAAGAGAAAGTGAAAAGGAGGCTTGCTTTGTGTATCTAGACTACTCTAGGAACACCTGGTGTGGTAAATTTGATGATTATTGGCTGCATATATTTGCTTGGAAAATTAGGTTCCATGATGCTTTTATTTCCTCCTTTTTTATTTGAAGAAGGAATGGCTTCCAGCTCTCTGCACCAGGAGGCAGTCTGCATTTACTATTGTTCCTGTAGATCTGAATTCTGCACTGGATCACTCTACTGTAAGGTCTGGACCATATTGCATAAAGCACAGAGGGTGCCTCTGCAACCTCCTGTAGCAGTAGCATTAGGCAAAGACTACCTAAAAAGAAAACTGTTAGTAGTGGCACGTCATGTCTGTAGTAGAACAGGGCTAAATTACATTTCTGTCATATGCTCTCCATATTGCCTTGCATTTCCTAGAAAAATATTACCCTAAAATGTCTGAAGCATGAGAAAGAAATCTTGTGTTTTATAAAACATCATAGACTTTTAATAATTTTACATGCTGTCTAAGAGATACAAGCAAACCTCTGTGTAGCCCTCCTTCCTTGTAGCCTCTCAGTTCTAGTTGTGGTAAATGCTATGCAAATCTGTAAAAGACAGTATTCTGTTCTTCAAGATTACATCTGAAGTGCCAAAAGAAAGGATGGAAAGAAGGAATTATTGTTATTCCGACTGCTTACAGAGGGAACTGAGGAACAGTCTTTAAGTGACTTGGCTGTTGTAAATGGGTCCAAGAAAATCAGAGATTTACCTGCTACCACCCGTATAGCGTAGGACATCGTGTAAGTGATTTTGTCTTTTCTAAGACAGAGTCACTTATACTAGTTTGGTTTAATACCTATATATCATTGCTGTGTTTAGAAGAACTATTTGGAAACCATGTCCTGCTGTCTTCCAGAGTACAAATGAACAGAAAAGGTCCCTATCACACTGAGTTTGCAATCAAGGCCGCCGCTAAGCCTGAAGAATAACAGTATTTTCTGGTGCTATCTAGAGTTCATTATTCTGCAACTCAGAATTCATTGAAAGCCTCAATTTTTATTTCAGTCAAAGATCCCTGGAAAGACAGCTTTATTCACTAAATTCACAGATCAATGCAGTAAGATTTGCATATAGGCAAGTATATAAATCCTGCCTTGCAGTACATTTCCCTTCTCTTGCACTGTGAATTTTTAAGAGTCCTGTGTCAGGAAGAGGCAATAGTCTGACAACTCTAGAAAATGAACTCTTTTGTTTATCTGAAAAACAGGTATAGCCCATGCAGGAGCAGTATCATCTTTCTTTGACAGTGTCCATCCATCTGGCATCAAGAATTTTAGGAAAAGAGATGACAGCTCAGCCTGTATATGTTTGTTCAGTCTTTGACTGTCAAACCCAGCTACAGCACCAGGATGCAATCCTCCTCCTATATAACTCTCCTGCCCTTTTATAAAATAAAAATAAATAAATAAAAAAAAATTTAAACAATTAAAAATAAAAAAGGAAATATGCTTACAATAAACTTCTGGTTTCCATGATTTTCAACTATATTTTCAATGCATTTTTTTTTCCAAATAAAGAAATTTAAAATGCCCTCTAACTGCAACCTTAAAAGAAATAGACCTTTATGATTAGCATCAAATGCACAAGAGAAATCTGTGAACACTGTAACATTGATAGCGTCACTTCTGATTCAACACTTTTTCTTCTTAACTTGGGCTGAGAACAAATGTCTGTTTGTCTAGATCTCTGAAAAAAAAGGAATTTATTTTTGGTCTCCTCAACTAGAGTTGAATTTGAACTAGGAACCATAGGGTCAGCACTGTACTGTCCTACTACTAGTTCCATGAATGAGATATTTGCTGCTGTTTCCTCTGTCCCTGAAGACATATCTTCCTAAATGACTTAAAAAAATCTCGATTTTATTTTCTCTAATCTTGTATTTTATTGCTGCTTACAAAGCCATCTCTCTGTCCCTTTCTAAAGACCAGCAAAATCAGTTGTCTTGGCCAAAATATACACAGTTGCTCTCTTGGTGTAGCCTACTCTGAGAAGAGTCTGGTTAATTAACATCGATTACTATCCACTGGCTGCAAGTAAAAATTGATTGCCAAGGTTCGTAATTTGAATGCCTCTCTGTTCTGATTTCACTATTTCTGTGACAGTCCAATGAGAGAGACAGGGACAGAGAGTTAATCCACTTCTTAAAAGTCACAGTTATTTGTAGACTCCACTGTGAGAGAAATCGGTGATCCTTCTGGTCCTACTTTATCACGCTGTGAGATGGTCATTTGTTAGCATAGCATCTAATTGCTGCAAATCGTCAGTGTGTGCATTTGGACCCTATTCAATGCCCCATTTTTTATTGAGAGAGGAGCAATTGTATTGATTTTGGATAGCCAGGGAGAATGCCAAGGATATTAGTAAGGAGCTCAGAGAACGCAACACATAAACTTTTATGACATGATGTCAAACTGGATTGCACAGGCATAAATGAAAAGGACAACATCTTCTGTAATTACTTCAAATATATTTCATATATCTATTAGAAAAAAGGTGTATTTCAATGAGAAAAAAAGACACTTTGTAGAAAGCAGCACCTCAGAAAATCTGTCTGGACAAAACAGAAAAGGGGAAAGATTTTTAATTGTACCTCTAGAAATAACAATGCATGAGCTAGAAGCTGCATTTCTGCTGCTGTTTCACTGTGATTGAAACCTACATTTGTGTAGGCTGATGACCCACTTCCACCCTTCTTCAAGTTTGCATGTGTAATCCCAAAGCAAAGAACCGGCACTCTTCCAGCGAAGCTGATGCCAGGGTGCAGCATAGCACAGCCGCCCTCCAACTCTGCTGAGTGAGCTTTATCCTGGTCCTCTACATCAAAGGCAACCTCATCCCCGTAAGTGTGAAACTGGACATCCCCCAAAAAGGAGCTAGTAACCACCAGACCTGCTGTAGCCTATGGAGTTACCATTACCCTGAAGTTTAAACAGAATGACAATTTAACCAGCTAAGACAATTATTTAAGTGACCCTCATGCACTTAATTGGCAACAACAGGTGAGCTTGTGTATGTTAGACCATGGCTTAATTCACTTATATGTGGGTCCCAGGTATTCTGTAAAGTGGTTACAAAACAGTTCGCTGTAAATAATTTGTACAAATCAATGTTAGAGTCAGACATTTTGTCTCCTTGTGTCTGCTGCTCTCCCTGGCTTCTCACTGTCTCTGCATGATGCATTATGAAAGACAATGCAAGTAGCTGTGTTTTGGCTCACCTAAAATTCCACTCGTGAAATCATGACAGCCCAAATTCAAGAAAACCAAGGATGATATGAGCATAAACTGAAACACAGGTGGGTCTGTGTCATCACCAGGAAACAATTTCTCACTGGGAGAGTGCCTGAGCACCGGTACAGGTTGCTCAGGGACATTGTGGACATATGAAAAAAAACGTGGTCATGGTCCCGGGCAATCAGTTCCAGGCGGCTCTGTTAAAGCAGATGGGTTGGACCAGATGACATCTAGAGGCCCCTTCCAACCTCAGCCACTCGTGAGCTGGATTTCTGTGAGGCAAAGAGTATAAATATATTTGCAGCTATTGTGTAATTATTTTTCTACTTATGAGGGGTTTTAGTTATTTAAGAATTTATTTTAAATCCTAGAGTCCAGGATTCGCAGAGTGAAAATTTTAAAGCTATGCCTCATTACTGAATGTAATTTTCTCATGGGATCATTTGTTTCATACAATAACAAAAGGTGCACGATTTCCCAGAGGAATCCCCTCACTGGTTGTCCAGAACTTCTTCCATCTTTGAAATAGATCTTTAAACTCATAACAGCAGTAGATGAATGGTAAAGACTGAAATGATGTCAACAATTGTGTGGAGGCCAAAGAAAATACGAAGGGGCCCTCAATGGCCTCATCTCTGTATTTATTGTAATGCAGCTGTGAGTAATAAGTTAGCCTTCTTTTCAGACACAGCACACTACCTCTGAAATAGCTGCTGAACTTAGCACACAACCATCTATTGTTTTCCTTGGGGATCAGGAGATTTTCAAGCATTGCAGTGAAGAGTTTGATCCGAGCATATCGTGCAGCAGGGACATGGGTGGTTGTCTGCTGGCCTGATCTCCCAAGTTGCGGAGCTTGTGGAAAGTTACTATTTAGACATACTAATATCATTTTATTACTGGCCCTACCATTTATTTTGACTCATCTGAACAGTGGCCAATTTTGTACTATTTTAAGCATGTGTGTAGAGAAGTTATGCAAATACATAAGTTTTCTGTATTTGTGGGTTTAGAAAAGACTCAGTGGGAATTAAGAGCAAGATTAAAACTCCCTTCTTCTTCAATCTGCAGAAGGTCTGCCTCAATAGCAATGGCTGTCATTTTTAGGAAGTTAACACTGTGAGCAGAAATCTGTTCCTTCAGACATATATGAAGGGCTATTTTGTAAAAAAAATAAAAAAAAATAAAGTATATTTTATTTCATGACTGTGAAATCAGTGATTTTCTAAGCAGTAATATTTATTTGTCTTTGTATATGGGTTTTTCATTAATTTCTTAACACATCCTGAAAACGAATAAGTACCTGAAACAACATCCCTCTGTGAAGTACGCAGAAAGTAGATGTATACAATAAAATCAAAAGTAAACAGTTCTACGAAGCTAAGACAAAGAAAAGATTTCTGCTTTTGATTCCAAGTTGTGCTTTCACCCCCTAATATGTTAAGAATCAAAGGAGATTTTTATTTCTTATATCAGATGGAGATATATGTGTGTCCCCCCTCTACTACTTGTCTCTGAAGAAGGTTAGTGTAACCTACAGCCCAAAACCACTGGCGTGTTTTTTCCAGTAAATTTCCTGCTACTGCCAAGACTTTGAGGTGCCTCTGATCCCTTCAGTTTTCTTCCTGTAGCACTTTATGTCTTTTGTTCCCTTTGGTAGCGTGGAAGTTTGCAGTCGCATGTTGTACTATTTCACTTCTGGTATGTGGAGTGGACATTTTGAGGGCCTTTCATGGTGCACCCAGTCTTGTTTAGATACCGGCATCCAAACCTGGTGAGTCAGGAGCTTCTTTCAAGACCTACAAGCCCATATTTCCTTCACCCTTTCTTCCCATTGTTATCCCTGATTTCCCAGGAAAGCCCCTTGATTGACCTCTATATGAAAGATATTGCAGGTCTTTGCATACATTTACTCCTAAATGCCTGCAGTGTAAAGTCTGCAGGTTACAAAATCTTTGGGGCACAGATTTGTCTCTTGTGATGTGTATAGCCTACAGCATGGTCAGACCTCAGGTGGGTAATATTGGTAACAATGATATAGACAGATATGACCAATATTGCTGTGGAGAGAAGAGAAAATCCATTAATTTAAGAGAAAAAGTGTAGGTAAAACCAAGGTGCATATATGATATCTGAATGTGGCCTAAGATCTGCTTCTTTCTGTGATGTCCATCACTGTGGTGTCCACTACTATATTCTCTGATGTCCTCTTCCACATACCTCTTCTCCTCATATTCACTCGTGGTTTTCCCAAAAGAAGCAAAGAGAAGAAAGAGTAATGGTGTCAACAATAGGGGATATGGTGGTCGCAGCAACACTGAAGTAAGGAGTTTTGCTGGGAGGTGAGAAGGAGAAACAAGTTACCTGGAGCTGCCAGATTTCTGCTGAAGGGGAGAAAATAGCCACAGACACTACAGCATTAGCTCCTGCTGAGTACCAGGAAGGGAAGCATGGCTTGACATGAATGAGATGTTAACAATCATAGATTTTAAAAGGCATTGTTACATGGAAGTGAATTTTCTTTGAGAATGCAAAAAGTATAGTTTTACTTGGAGCACTACTCAGTTACTACTCAGTTACCTGTAAACTGAAAATATTGGCTTCTTTTTCATTAGATTAAAAATAGAATTACTGAAATCTTTGTTGTTGTTGTTATTGTAGTAACATACAGCTGGCAGAAGGGATTTCCCTGCCTTATGCTGGTGAAAATGAAATTTAAATTAATTAAATTGATCTGGTGGTGGGGATGATTTACTACTGATGAAGGACTGTAAGACTGTGAGCAAAAATAGTATTTTTAGGACAAAAATAAAAGGTTAAAATCTAAAACTGCAGAGACTAAGGGAAAGTAGGAGAAAACCAGACATATTTTCCCCTTCTGCCACTAATAATGAGCTTTAAAAGTAAAAAAGGAATTCTGGCTAAGAGATTCAAATGGATCATTTCTCAAGAAAAGGCATAGTCCTGGAATCTACTCTGGAAAGAACAAGAAAACAAACCCAAAACTCCTGAGAAACACTTGAGTTAGGTCACGAGCAGAGGAGCATGATGAGTTGAGTGAAAGCCAAGTGGGATCACAGATAAAAGCTAGAGCTATGTGAAATTCCTAAGATTTGGTTGGCAAGAATGTGGTTTATTGATAGACTTGAGGTACTTTGAATTCAATGTTGTTTGATTCTGAAATCCTAGAAGCACAAATTGAAGTAATTTCTACTAGGAATGAAAGATCAATGTCAACTCTGTAGGTCTTCAATTCCTGAATGGCTTCTAGGATCCAGCCACCATTCCCCTCATTTGCCACTGAGCAGTGCTTCAGCCTGTTCTCGACAGCTGTTTGGCCTGAATAAAACTTCAGATTATCGCCTGTGAGAATAAATGCATATGTGGCACAATCTCTACAGTAGCAGTAGGCTGACATGTTCACTAGATGGATCTTGGGCTTGCATGAAGCCTCCAGTTGCCAAGAGTATCTCCTACATTTTTTTCTTACACTGAATTTGCGACAATTTATGGAACTGAGACGGATAATTAAAGAATGGCATGCATTTAATTGCAAGCAATTCTTAATTAAAATATTAGTAAGAAATATTGGTACCTGCATACACAACATGTTGTATAACACAAGTTTCTTAGCCTATTTCAAAATTTTAGTGAGGATGCTTCACAGAAATTATAACCTTTTGAAAGCTCTTCTCTTGTATATATAAAGCCTTTCAATAACTGTGATTATGAATTTTACAGGATTATATTTCTCTGTCATTCTCCAGATTTCTGTATTGACTGCGCACATAGATAAAGTGAAAGTAATGTTCTATTTGAAAAGAATTTCCTTTAGGAAGGTGCTATTTAGATTCGGAGAGATTTTGAAATCTAGATATCTGAAAGGTATAAGATTTTTTCTTATTTAAGAAAACAACCCAACACAGCAATGTCAGTGTCCCAGAACTGGGAAACTTTTCCTGAAGCAACAGAAAAGAAGTGATTAAAAGTTTGTTACAATGATAACTGCAAGCCTGAATTTTGTCAGTTAGGAAGACTATTAGAAAGTCTAAAATATCTTGAGAGACCAGGTCATAAGGGGTTTATACATTCTCTTACAGCATTTTGTCAGCACGTAGTTTGAAAATTTCATTTTATTAATGAATGCAAGGTATTTTATATGTTTATCTGTTCCTTGGATGCCAAATGTCTGGGTCATTGGTATCTATATAGATAGATAGCTGGCTCTGTATTAAAATAGTAGGCAATTTAAAGAAAATGGAACACATATTTTGACATAACTTGAAACAAATATTTTTTTTGTAATTTACGACATCTTCACAGCATAGAGAAAGACAAGTGTGAGTGAGCTGATTGTTAGGCACACTGTTATGTTCCTCTCTGGAGACTACCTAGCAGGAAATAACTTCAGCTGGCACAGAAGTTGTTGAATGCCAAGGTAAACTGATACAGTTCTCAGACAAATCTCCTGTCAGGAATATTTGCCAGATCGTAGTGCAGAGGCAGATTATTTTGAGTAAAGTGTAGCCTACCTCCTGGCCACTGCTTTTCCTCTGGAACTACTGTGCAGTTGCACATTTGTCCTTATCCTCCAGAGACAGTAGACGTTGTGCCCTGGGGTGAATTAGAAATGCACCAAATTGCTCCTTTGAGCTGCTTGTAAAGGTAGTGAACTGGCTCTCTGGAGTAGCAGAAGCAATGGGAGAAAATCTCAGGAAGAGAGTGATCAGAGAGTAACATTACAGGACAACTCTGAATTTAGGGAAGTTGAAGATTTGATAAAGTTCTATATTTCTGTTAACTTCTGTGTGAGCAAAACTAGATCATCTTGAAAGACTTAGTTTGAACTTTACACCTTTGTATGGAACTTCTCTAAGATCTATCATCTGGACATTTTATGTTCTTATAAGTCAAAGATTCAAATTTTTACACAAGAAAATATGGTTGGCAATGTTCGGATCATTTGTAAAAATGTCCTCTTCTGTAAGCTAAATATTGCCCGTTTTCTCAGTTTCTTCTCTTGTATCCACTGTAAGATTTCCTCTAATTTTCCTTGTGACTTCTGTTTATACCACACATCATACCCTTTTCTGTGAGGTACTTCCTGTCCCTATTTGTCCTTTAATGAGTGTTTTGTGCTGTGTGCACAAAGTCTGTAAGGATTGCTCCAAACCACTTGTGCACCTCTAGGAAGAGTTTCAAAAGGTCTCTCTTCAAGGGGGAAATCTTAACAGGGAAAAACTGAGCAGAGGTTTAGTCAGGTCTGTACAGGAGGCCTTTCCCTCTGGCTAGCAGTTCCCCCAGGGCAGGCAAGCATCAAACCAGAGCAGACTGAATAACACCTCCAGGACCAGCTATTCACTCCTTCACAGCAAATGACTTAGTCACTTGTTGGGATCCCAAGCTCAAACCTCAAATTAGTAAGTGTGACAGTAGAGAAAAACTAAATTCAGATGTGGATGTCTGAAATTGATATGTTTAGTAAGTCTACACGCACAACGATTGCATTTAAAGATTTTTGTTAAATATTAAGTTCTCTAGTTTCAAAAGATTTTGCTGCATTTCCGATAACCACAAAACCAAAAATTGCAATTTCATCTTCCCTGATAGAATCAATGTATTTAATTAGACATTCCCACCTGATGCAGTTGGTAGGGCAGAGCAAAGAGTATAGAATAAAATAAAGACTGATATAACCAGTGGACTTTGCAGTCATACCTGTCAAATTAGGAGTGAGTACCTGCAAACAGAACGTTCTTTTGTTAGCTTTCATATCATCTAGAAAATTGCAGGTAGGCAGACAGTTTTACTGTTGTCTTGCCAAAACTACTTCTTCATCTGACCTTCCATGGAAAGATAAAGTAGATAGATTAAATAAGAAAAGTCTCATTTTAAGGGAAAAAAAATGAAAGGAAAAAAAAAGATCTTCCCCAACAGTCAATGCACTACTATGGGCTGGTGCTTCACTGCAGGCCAGTGTGCTGGAATCTCTGGATGGTCTTTTCTTTTTCCACAAGGGTATTCTGGAAGGTGAAAGTAAGTGTTTGTTGACTTCAGGTCCACATTTCCCCAATTCAGTAGCACTTTTCCCATGAAAGACTGAGTAGAAGCTGGATAAAATCTCCAGGATTTTTTATGTGTTAATGATGGCAGCTGTATTAGCCTGGCTACCTGTACCACCACAAATAGTCTGGCAGTAGCTCCCACAAAAAGCAGTCAGCAGAAAACAATTATGAGCTTCAGACAAGGCAATTACCTTAAGCAAACATTAATTCACCACACTGTACCGCCTCCCAGAATTTGGCTGATGATGGCAATGGAGTATGGTGTGGTATCCACATGTGATTTTCTCTCTGCTGTTTCCTGCTTAGCTTCTGCTTTGATCTTTGTCTCTGAATATAATTAGGAAGACAGACTCAGAACAAGGCTCTCATTTCTGCTGCCGTAACTTGCCCCTCTCTCTAGCTCTTAAGGAAGACACTGATTCTAAAATGCTTGCCTTTTATTTTTAGTTCAATAAAATAGACCACCTGCAAACTCAGGGTTTTTTTTTTGTATTTATTTGCTGCTTTTCTATTATGTAGCCAACAAATCTTCAAAAATACCCAGTAACTGCATATAAAACATAATTGATCTTTTGAAAGAAATATATCTTCTTTGCCTGAAATTGTTGTGCCACGCCCTTAGGTGACATACACTGGCAGAGCTCCACTGAAATCTGCCCAGCTGTCTTCACTTACAACACCCATATGTTTGGCCCCTTTGGCTCTCAGTGATAAGTGAGCTAGGTCTTCAAGCCTAAAAGAATTGTATCTTGGAAACCAATGGGGGCCAATTACCATAACTCTGTTAACTGAAATTAAACTATCCTGATTTACAGCAGCTGAGATTTGCTCCAATCTTCCCCACACTCCCCTTGCCCCAGCAGATATTATTTCATTATTCAGCATTTAAAAATATATTAGCCATGGAAAAATATACTTACGTGGCACAGATATTTTTCTAAGCCTTTGCACTGACCTCAGGAGGTTAGGACCTTAAGTTCTATGTCCTACATACTGTACTCTATGTAAGCAGCGTAGTAATCAGTGTTAGGTTACATTGGTGTATTTAACAATGATAGGTAGTTCCTGTTTGCTGGAAAAAAAGCAAATCTGAAGAGTTACCCACAAAACCCCAAAGGTGCTGTTTTTCTTCCGAGTAGTTCTTGGCAAAGATATGACATTGCTCATCACTGTAAAATTTTATTCAATCAATCATGACCAAGAATAATAAGGAATCTTATATGAATCAGGACATGTGCATCCATACATACGTACACATGTATGCATATATAAATATCAGCTCTCAGACTGATCCTCCTTCTTCTAAGTTTTTCATTAGCGTAAGTGCAGCATAAAAACAACATAAACAAAGACAGAATCATATGTCATGCCTCTAATTTTAGAGCTTTGGTTTTGTAAAAAAAAATTGTCAAGTTTGCCCCAGATGTGTTTCTTGACAAAGAACTTAGTGTTTCATCCTTTATTAAACAGAACATTTTAATGTAGCCAATTTCAAGTTACCATCACAAACAGTGCACATCAACTACTTGTGCCTAGCGACTGTTACGAATTCTTCTGGAAGAGTTAAGATTGTACAACAAGACCATTAAGTGCACGCATAAAAACATAACCAAACTGTTTATAGCTCCTACATAAATGTTCTATGTTTCCTTTATTTTTTTGTTATAAAGTGACAAGGCAATGGTCAAGTAGCCAGCGAACACCTGCCACTGCTGACTATTGAACCAGTGGAAACTCAGTTTAGCTAATCCTCAATCCTTTCTATTGTAGAGAAGGGCAGGGTCATGAAGGAGGAAACCAAACACCTATTTTTCTCCTGTAGTTTTAGGAAAATTCTTCAGATGCTGGAAGTCCAGGCTTAAATCAGGTGTCAGGCAGTCCCATATAATCACAGCCTTCAGCAGAGTTGCTCAAATTTCACAATGACACAAATGATGAAAGTCTTGAGCCGTTTTATTTATGGACAGACTAGATTATATGTGCAATATCACCAGAATAAGCTTAAATATAAAATAGTCTTAAACGTTTAAAGGACTGACTCTAACCTCTTACATACTTTCTGCCGCTGTAGCTTCACTGACCTTTTAAAGACAGAACTCTTCATTAAATGGTTAAGCACAGAGTTAAAGGGAAAGCATTTCCATCTCTTTTCTCTGAAGTAGCTGACTTTGAAGTTTTGTAGTGCAAAAGATACAGTTCAGACTGGAGTCAAATACTCACCACAGGAACTACTGTTCTTACAATAGCAGAGGGTGTGTTACAATGGAGATTTGCTGAATATACAGACTTTTTGAACACAGTCAATGCATGGTGTTCTGTTAACAAGTTGATCTCTTCCTGGAGTCATCCTTTAGATCCTTTATTACAGGAACTAGTGCAAAAGAGTTTCACTGAAACAAGGTAATTCTTTTGACAGATGTGATAACAATAACTGTATTTTCCTTTTTGATACATGGTTTTTAGTTTCACTTCACATATCCATACTAAGAGATTTTTTGATGGGCATTTCATCCTACTACTGAGATCTTAAGTTGCGATCATTCGGTAATCAGTAGCATTTCAACCTGACAGAAATCGCAGAGAACAGCTGAGAATTAATAAGCCAAGGTTCTACAGGCATTTCACAGAAGTTCCTTTAAGTACTCAGTAACTGTTACAAAATTATATGAAGTATACTGAAAGACTCCTAATTTTCATGCTCCGAACAGCCTCTACAGAGTTGGTAAATTTTCCAAATGAAGAGCGATACAGAGATGTTCTGGCTATGTTTCCATAGTTGTTTCATTAACAAAACATTTCTATTCACTAATTCCATAGTAAATGTTTTAATAAGACAGACTCTCTCTCTAGTACCATCCATCAGTAAATAACAGTGAGATACTAGTGTTTTTCACAACCAAGATGTTTTAGATTTTCTGTAGAAAGGTAAATTCACATTTCTAACTTCCCTGTAATTCTCCTATCCCTCCTTAAAATCTCATGGCCAATTTTAACCATCTTTCCTGTCAAGTCCTCTGTAGCCTACCTGTGGATATTTCTCCTTTTCTTAAAAATCTTTGGGAAAAAAACACCCTCTATTTTTTTGTCTCCATGCAGTTTTAGTAGTTCTTAATTGTTATAGCAATATATGGATTGTAGCATATGTAATTTATTTGTCACTTCACTATTATGTAGATAATTTCTATTGATAAGGAAATGAGTCTGAACTTTGGCAAACCAACTTAGCTTTATACACACACACACACAATAACTCCTTTGTGTAAATGTATATCTATGATGTATATCTATGTACATGTATATCCATGTATATTCTCAGATATGTCCTTTTTCTGTTCACAGTTCCCTATTGGAACTTAGAGCGTTTAAAGAATGAAGACAGGACAAAATTATTCACTCATGGTTAAGCCAAGATGCTAAACAGCCCCATGGATGGTCACATGCAATGCATTCCAAGTTTTGTAGACCATCTTCATCACTTCATTTTAGTAGTTGCAAGTAAACACCTTCCTCGAATTTACTGTGTTAGGAGAATCAGGGTTTTTTTTGTTTGTTTTTAGAAAACTAGTGTCAACAGCCACCAAACGAAAGCACAAACTACAGCTACTGAAGAGAAAATACTATCAATGCAACGATCCCTTAAGAAAACACAGTCCTCACCCATTAGTACAATGCAGAAAGTGGTCATATTTTTAAAACCAAAAAAACCACAAAGAAATACGACTGGTAAGTATCTACTATCTGCAAGGTTTCCTCCTAAGACAAGTGCAGCAAGTCACAGGTGTCTACCCAGGAACGGATCATATTCTAGCTGCAGAGATCTACAAAATGAGTCAGAAAAATACAGCCATATCCTATGGCTGTAAATTAATATACATTTATAGCATTTTAGAAAAACACCTATCTAAATATTAGGCACTTATGGTACCCTACAAGTTCTGTGATCATCCTCATTCTTGTGAAGAAAGGTATATAGATCTCACAAAAGCGGCTCTGACAGCATGGGACCCAGTCGTATATCTTTTGAATGCCTCAAATACCTTTTTTTCTGATCATGATGATGATAACAACTTTCCCCTTCCCTTCCCTTCCCTTCCCTTCCCTTCCCTTCCCTTCCCTTCCCTTCCCTTCCCTTCCCTTCCCTTCCCTTCCCTTCCCTTCCCTTCCCTTCCCTTCCCTTCCCTTCCCTTCCCTTCCCTTCCCTTCCCTTCCCTTCCCTTCCCTTCCCTTCCCTTCCCTTCCCTTCCCTTCCCTTCCCTTCCCTTCCCTTCCCTTCCCTTCCCTTCCCTTCCCTTCCCTTCCCCACAGAATCCAAGCACTATATTATTTATAAATTTACTTTTGTCTTCAAGACACAGTTCTGTCTGTATTAACTGTGCATGTACACTACCTGTTGTTAAGAATATTTACTTTTTTGCTAAAATACAGTATTGCATGATAACAAAGAGCACAAATTAACAGACAAGCACCTGCTTGTGACCTTTTGATAAAGACAGTTACAGCCACAATATTCCTTCTTTGGTACTACAAAATAATGAAATACAAACTAAGAGTAATCTTCAATCCTGCTAAAAATACTACTATTATCCTATCCTAGGTCATAATCTTGAAATGGATATATTAGAAAAAAATCACAGGACAGTATTAGTCTAAAAACTGATGTCCTAAACAACAATTGCTCTGCAAAATGAAATTAAGAGATTCTGTGCTCTGGCTTGTAGACACTTAATTTCTGATTAGATGACTGGAAGAAACTGTTATGTTCGGAACAGTTGACTGGAAGAAACTGTCAGAGTGTTGATGTTTTCCAGGGACTGTGGCTCCATGATGCATGTTAATTCTATTTGGTTTTGTGAGAAAATAAATGGGTCATATGAACTCCTCTGGGGAATTACATTTAATTGCCATTTGGCAACTCTCCTTATAAAAGTCAGTAAATAGGGCCTGAGTTCGTATGGTGACAAAGATCCTTAGTAGGCCTGAAGGTGGAACTTGCTGACTTCTCTGGTTTGGAAGTCAGAAGACAGCACGAGGAAAGAAAGAGGTCTCTGTTTACAGGTAAATCCTTATTGCTCCATCTTCATGTTAAGAGGCCCCAAAAATGTTTCCAAATCCTTATCAGCTTCAGGGAAAATATTTTGAAACATCTATCCTTACACTGAAAGCACCGTGGTACCTGAAAACAGATTTGTAAAACATTGAAAAAATATTCATTAAATAAGGTGCTGAAGAAAGAAGCAATTAATTAATCAAAACCTACTGATACCCCAAGTATATCCCAAATCTGAGTTGCAATTTAGGGTTTGAACTTGCAGCCAGGAGATGCGAATAAAAAAGACTGAACTTTTTTTGTGGGATGTATCTATTTCACATACCCAAGTTCAATGTTCATTATGAAACAGACCACTTTTTTGCCTTTCCTTCTTTAGCATCTTAAATAGAGACTGGCTACATGGTTGTGTCTTTCTACTGACAGGGAGATAAAAAAATGTACAGTGATGTCGTCCTGTGTGCTATGGTTTGAGCAGTATATCAACTACCAGCATTGAATTGCTTCTGTGAGAGCACTTACATCTGGGGATTGTGGCAGTAACTGTCCCTTCCCAGCCACCCCAGGAGGGAACACCTAAGCCAGGAGTTGAGGAGAAGCCTGGTTTCCATCTGCCTTTTGCTGGACAGTTGAAGAAGGCAAATATAGAGAAAGTGAGTCCACTGCTCCTCCCCAGGATCCACACTGGCACAAAAGTCTTCTGCTATACAGTGCCCTGGAAGGGATTGTTGGCTGCAGGCATGATCCGTCTTGGAGCATCCTCTGGCTATCAGAAAAACTCTTACCATAGTGTGCCACCATGGACTACCTGGCGCTTATGCATTAGTGTTGGACTGTACATAAGGACTTCACTCATTGGATCACAAATTTAGTTCTATTATTCAAGTACAATAAAAAACCCCACATACATACTTATTTGCTTCCTATAGTGCTTCCAATAATCACAGCGGTTGCAAAGAGTGTGCTCTCTCTTGCAAATATCTTGCCTTAAAGAAACCTAAGAAAACAGCAAAAGATTTTTCTCGCCACTGGAGACCATATGATACTTGGGGCGTTTCTCATTAAACAAAAGGTAAATGTTTTAAAATGCATCACCAGCTGGAAAAAGTTTAAAAAGTAGTCTTCAGACTATGATGGATTTGCTTGTGAAGTAACCACTTACATAGTTGCTCAGTGTGTCTTTGAGCTAAACCAGAGAATGAATTAGTTTTATAACAACAAGATTTGCAAGAGGTATAGTATTAAATATTAAATATTTCTCCATTAAAATCCTGAAAGGAAATCCAGATATGATGGATTGATTTAAGGAAATAAACAATCATGCGACCACACACAAGATCTTCATTTGCATTTCAGTCTAGAAAGACAACTTGCAGCTGATGTTAGCTCCTGGAATTTGACTGAGGATTACCAAGCACAGAGGAGGGCATCAGAATTACGCTCTAAGTAATGCACACAGCCCTTGGAGGGCTGGAGGAAGAGAACTCCTTTCCCACCATTGACTATATTTTTTGGTGGAGGTTTAGAACAGCAGAACAGCCTTTTTGAGAGCTGGGAGAACAGACCATCTTTACTTTCCAGGAACAAACCATAACAAATTAGTCAAGCAAAACCCTATGAGATGTTTCCTATATAACAGTTTATGAAACAGTTACCTCATTTGTCATAGTGTTCTAAGGTTATTGACAACAGCTTTCAAAAAATCAACTGAGATTTGTCTAAAAAGAGGCTGAAGTGGCAGAGAGAGAGGTTTTGAAAAGCAGTCAGCAACTGCTAGCTCCTACAGAGAAGGTCAGAAGCCAAAGGGAATGGAGTCCTCTTGAGGAAATTGGCCTTGAGAGACTAAACCTTACAGGAGTTTAATTGAAATCGGGTGCCTGTGTCACGCAACTCACTTCAGAAAAGCCCAACTTCTTGTCATTTGGCTCCTGCAAACTATTCTGAGCCCCTTCCTCCCTAAGTCCTATTAACTCTACAGTTTTCAGGATCTATTCCACCTAAATCAGTTTTCGGCTGATCAGCGTTTCTGTGTTAATAGTTTCCAGACCCATGCTGTAAGGGTATGAAAAAACAGAGCAACTCAAGCCAGAAAATTTGTAATGAATTTTGTCTCCTGAGAGATGACAAAATGGCACAAGGATTAAACTAAGACATAAGAAAGTTGGTCTTAGCAATAAGAAGAGCCTTCTATCTTTAAATAGGTTTTTATTAGTGCCAGCTGGGATGTCCCCATTGATTCAGTTGGATCTATTCTTACCAAAACTAGCTAAGAATCTAGTCTTCTTTGTTACCAATAGGTCTGGCCTTGGCTGATTTTTGTCTGTTTTTGTCCAGCAAAACTAGCTCACATCAGCTGATGAAGCTCAAGATTGCCAGCGTTGTGGAACTCATTGTTCGTGTCTTTCTTTCTCGGTTACATACACCAGCAAAAGAAAAGCTTAAGATGGTTCCCAATAATTAGATAACTGCTCCTTCCCTTTTGTTTCTCCAAAATGTCACTTTATGGATGGGTGAGAATAAAAGACCAAGGCATAAAATGGAATCTTGTAGTTGGTGTCTAATACAGGCCATTTGATCAAGGGAAGCCTACCGATGAAGCCTTCTCCCTCCAGGTACAGGAGGTTGCAAGCTCACAAAATCTTGTCCTACTGAAGGACTTCAACCGCGTGACATCTGCTGGAAAACCAACACAGCAAGCTGTAGGCAATCCAGGAGACTCCTAGAGTGCATCAAAGATAGCTTCTTAACCTAGGAAACAGAAACCTCTACACATGCGGTTGCAGTACAGGGCCTGACGGTAACCAATGCAGATGAGCTCATCAGTGACATCAAGAACAGAGGCAGCCTGGACTACAGTGATCATGCACTGAGGGAGTTCAAGGTTCTGAGGGATAAGGGACAGGCGAGGAGTACAGTCAGGACTTTAAATTTTAGACAAGTAAACTCCCATCTCTTTAAGGAGTAAATCAGTAGGATCCCATGGGAAATGGTCCTCAGAGATGAGGGAGCAGAAAAGAGTTGGCAAATATTTAAGGATTCTTTCCACACATCACAAGAGTGCTCAGTCCCCAGATGTAGGAAATCAGGCAGGGAAGGGAAGAGACCAGGGTGGCTGAGTCAAGACCTGCTGCTCAAGCTGAAGAGTGAGAGAGAACTGCACAGGCAGTGCAAGCAGGGACAGTCTGGTTGCATTCAGAAAGTAGCGGTTGACAGCTTGATGTCCAGATGGAGATTTGTGATGAGTGGTATTCCTCAGGGGCTTTTACTGGGACCAGTGCTGTTTAATATTTTCATTGATGATATTGACAGTGAGGTTGAGAGCACCCTGAACAAGTTTGCAGATGACCCCAAGATGAGTGATGTAGTTGTCACCTCACAAGGACAGGATGTCATCCAGAGGGAACTGGACAAGGTGTAGAAAAGGGCCTGTGTGAACCTTATGAGGTTAAACAAGGCCAAGTGCAAAGTCCTACACCTGGGTCAGGGCAATCTGCAGTTTTAATATAGGATGGGGGATAACGTGATTGAGAGCAGCCCTGCAGACAAGGACTTGGGGGTGCTGATAGATGAGAAGCTTGACATAGAATCATGGAATCATAGAATTATTTGGGCTGGAAGAGACCTCCAAGACCATCAAGTACCAACCCTTAATCCAGCACTATCATGATTACTAGATTATGGCACTAAGTGCCACATTCAGTCTTATTTTAAAAACCTCCAGGGAGGTTTTTCTGCCTGATTACTCGTTCTGTAAAGAACTTTTTTCTGATATCCAGCCTAAACCCTCCCTGGCAGGGTCTAAGCTTGTGCCCTCTTGTTCTGTTGCTGGTTGCCTGGGAGAAGAGTCCTACCCCCACCTGTCTGCAGCCTCCTTTCAGATAGCTGTAGAGAGCGATGAGGTCACCCCTAAGCCTCCTCTTCTCCAGACTAAACAACCCCAGCTCCCTCAGCCTCTCTTCATAGGACTTGTGCTCAAGTCCCTTCACCAGTTTTGTTGCTCTTCTCTGGACCCGCTCCAGCACCTCAATATCTTTCTTGAACTGAGGGGCCCAGAACTGAACACAATACTCAAGGTGTGGCCTCACCAATGCCGAGCACAGGGGAAGGATCACTTCCTTCGTCCTGCTGGCCACACTATTCTTGATACAGGCCAGAATGCCATTGGCCTTCTTGGCCACCTGGGCACACTGCTGGCTCATGTTTAGCCTCCTGTCAATCACTGTCAATCAGTACCCCCAGGTTCCTCTCCACCTGACTGCTCTCCAGCCACTCTGTCCCCAGCCTGTAGCACTGCATGGGGTTGTTGTGGCCGAAGTGAAGGACCCGGCACTTGGCCTTGTTGAACTTTATCCCGTTGGACTCAGCCCATATCTGCAGCCTATCAAGGTCCCCCTGCAGAGCCCTCCTGCCTTCTGGCAGGTCAACACTTCCTCCCAACTTGGTGTCATCTGCAAATTTACTTATGATGGACTCAATCCCCTCATCTAAATCATCGATGGAGATGTTAAACATAACTGGACCCAAAACTGACCCCCGGGGGACACCACTGGCCTCCAGCTGCGTGCAGCCCCATTCACCATCACTCTCTGGGCCCGGCCATCCTGCCAGTTCTTAACCCAGCTGAGAGTGCACCTGTCCAAGCCATGGGCTACCAGTTTAGCTAGGAGTATGCCATGGGAGATAGTGTCAAAGGCTTTGCTCAAGTCCAGATAGACTACATTCACAGGCTTCCCTTCATCCACCAGGTGGGTTACCCGATCATAAAAGGAAATCAGGTTGATCAGACAGGACCTGCCCCTCATAAAGCCGTGCTGGCTGGGTCAGATCCCATATCCATCTTGAAGATGCTGTGTGATTGCACTCAGGGTGATCTGTTCCATAACCTTGCCAGACACTGAGGTCAGGCTGACAGGCCTATGGTTGCCTGGGTCCTCCTTGCAGCCCTTTCTGTGGATTGGCGTGACATCTACCAACTTCCAATCATCTGGGACCTCCGTAGAGAGCCAGGACTGTTAGTAGATGATGGAGAGTGGCTCGGCAAGCTTTTCTGCCAACTCCCTCGTCATCCTAGGATGGAATCCATCAGGTCCTATAGATTTATAAGGATCCAGGTGGCTCAGTAATTCATAGACTGTTTCCTCCTGGAATACAGGGAGCCATTTGGTTTCCTGTCTCTATCTGTGAGCTTTGGAGTCATCACAAGGACCATCTCTCCTACTGGTGAAGACTGAGGTAAAGTAGGTGTTGAGTACCTCAGCCTTCTCCTCATCCCTGGTAACTATGTTCCCCCCTAAGTCCAACAAAGAATGGAGGTTTTCCTTGCCCCTCCTTTTGTTATTAATGTATTTGTACAAGTACTTTTTGTTATCCTTAACAGAAGTAGCCAAATTAATTTCAAATTGCGCTTTTGTTTCTCTGATTTTCCTTCTGCATGCTCTAACTATAGCCCAACATGAGCCGGCAATGTGCACTCACAGCCCAGAAGGCCAATGGTATCCTGGCTGCATCAAAAGAAGCATGGCCAGCAGGTCAAGGGAGGTGATTCTCCCCCTCTCATGAGACCCAGGCTGGAGTACTGCATAGAGTTCTGTAGTCCTCAACCCAAGAAGGATATGGAATTGTTAGAATGGGTCCGTAGGAGGGCCTCAAAGATGATCAGTGGGCTGGAGCACCTCTGCTATGAGAACAGGCTGAGAGAATTGGGCTTGTTCAGCCCGGAGAAAAGAAGGATCTGGGGATACCTAACATTCCAGTATCTGAAGGGGTTACAGCTAGACTGAGGAGGCACTTTTTAAGGGTCTGTAGAGACAGAACAAGGGGGAATAGCTTTGAATTGGAAGGGGGGAGATTTAGATTAGACATTAGGAAGAATTTCTTCACAATGAGGGTGGTGAGACACTGGCATAGGTTGCCCAGAGAAGCTGTGGATGCCCCCTCTCTGGAAGTGTTCAAGGCCGATGGGTCCTTGAGCAGCCTGGTCTGGTGGGAGGTGTTCCTGGCCTTGACAGAGGGGTTGGAACTGGAGGTGTTCCAACCCAAACCATTCTATGATTCTATGGTTCTATGAAGAAATCCAATTAAATTTCTCTTGTAGGCACAGAGCATCATTCAGCACACCTTTATAAAGCCAGCTTGTTGTATTGTATGGCATGTCTATGAATTGAGAAGCACAGAGGCCCTGTCCTATTCCTTGTGACAGACATGAGGTAGAGAAAGTCTGCCGGCAGTGTTTCAAACAGTTGTATTATCAAAAAACATAAGGGTTTTGCCATCATTTCTGCTGCATGGTTTAGAATATGCATGTACCAGCGCATTTGCAGAACAGTTTTGAGCACTGTATAATTTACATATTGCCCTCTGCATCTGAGATTTTCAGTTCTCTTATGCTAGTGGCATATGATTTGATGTTTTATCTATGCTAAAGATGATGTACAGATTCTGTGTTGGAGATCAGGTTAGTAGAAGCACATTCTAGAGTGGCATTCTAGTTTTGCAGGCTGCACAAGTGGAGCGCACAATTTTCCTGTCTCAGGGAAGCAGACTTGCAAAATTTATGGAGTTAGATTACACAGCAGTGGGATTGTTGCATTACATATGTGTGCCTTGCTGCTGATTTAAGTATCAAAGGATGACCCAAATGAACAGCAGGGTCGCTCTGGCTGTCTCCAATAGGAAGGTCAATCCTTATCTTTGTCCAGCGACATGGCATGGAAACACACAAACCCACTTTCATTCAATATTAGACTTTGCCAACAGTGGGTGTATCCTGCATGTGAGAGATACACCAAGTTGCAAAATAAGACTGCCTTGGCTTAATCAATCTACCTGTTCTTATTGCTTAGAAAGGTCACAGAACAATTAAGGCTGCAAAAGACCTCTAAGGTCATCTATTCCAACTGTCAGCTTAACACCACTGTGCCTACTAGACCATGTCCTGAAGTGCCACATCTACAGATTTTTGAACACCTCCAGGGATTGTGACTCCACCACTTCTTGAGCAGCTTGTTCCAATGCTTCATCACTCCTTCAGTAAGGAAATTTTTCTTAATATCCAATCTAAACCTCCCCTGGCGTAACTTGAGGCTATTTCCTCTTATCCTGTCACTTGTTACTTGGGAGAAGAGAACAATACCCACCTTGCTACAACCTCCTTTCAGGTAGTTGTAGAGTGCAATAAGGTCTCCACTCAGCCTCCTCTTCTCCAGGCTAAACAACTCCAGTTCCTTCACCTGCTCCTAGTAAGACCTGTGCTTCATACCCTTCACCAGCTTTGTTGCCCTTCTCTGGACATGCTTGAGCAACTCAATGTTGTTCTTGTAGTGAGTCACTCAAAACCAAACACAGTATTCGAGATGCAGCCTCACCAGTGCCAAGTACAGGGGCACAAGTTCTTCCCTACTCCTGCTGGCCATACCATTTCTGATACAAGCCAGGATGCTTGCAGGTGTGGCAAACCATATTCTGTAGGTTCTGGGCACTTTCCAAATAGAAAAAACTGGTTGTGGTACGGAGAAGGAGTATTTATCTACTGGATGGCATATATGTAGCCTACATGGGTGATGAAGTTAACCACAATTGCCTCCTTTCACCTCCTCAGACCTCCATACCCTGCGGATGGAAATAAGCTATAAGATCTAAATTATAAAAACTGTGTGGAACATAGAAAATGTAAAGATCAACCACTATATCTTCCTGTTAATGTGGAATTGATTTCTGTGCTATATTTCCTGATGTTTCTCCAATCTAATTTAAATGTTCCCAAGTGTTCTTTTCCCTTGAGAAATTATTCCACTGTCTAATGTTATGATGATGGGCAAAGTGTAGCCTAGATCCAGTTTAAGAACTGAAATATACATGTATGGAACCTTAAGAAAAAAAGCGACATCAATCACAGGTTTAAAATCATACATGTGCTCCAGTGCTCTAAATAGCCTGACTGTCTGGGATTTTCTTCTGATAGTGAATCTAAGTTTTTCTTCTTTTAATTTCTTCTCATTACTGCTTTAGTTATACCCCTGTAACTAAGCTTAATAATTAATTGACATTTTCATTTACTTCAATGGGAGCCATTCACACATATCAGAGGACAAATTTTAGCCTCTAATAAACAAGTGAACTACTGTCTCACAAGGAGATACTGAAAATGCTGGCCTATACCTGCTTACACAAGAGAACTGAGAACTAACCTTTGCAATGATCATCTCTCCCAAGAGCCATCTGTAAAGGTGGTATTCTGTTGATTCTTTACAAACTCAGCCTAGAACAGTAGTTTAAAAGACATCAGGGCACTCACCCTAAAGCCATATTCACATAATGTTTTATGTTGCTTTAACATAACCTGAGTTTAATTTTATTTGAAACATGGTTAGTGTGAATTTGGTTTTTCATTTTTCAGAAGTATGCTAACTAGACATGCTCTTAAACATCAGTTTCTTTATTGTGTAAAACGGAAGTCTATCTTTGTTAACTAAATCAGGGCTGGGCTAGGAAAAGGCATTTGGAACAAGATTTTCTACAGCAGATCGATCTTAAAAATTCATTTGAATTGTTTTTTAGTAGTGACTCTACCAATTAATTCAATGTAATTTCAACAAATTATGAGGACCAGTGCTAGCAAGTAGAGAGATGAGAGGATCAGTGACAAAGCTAGAAAAATAGACTAGAGAGTACAGTGTTAAATGGAGTAATGCATGTCAACTGGCAACAGCAAAAGGAGATAATGTTTGTCACTTATTAAAGAGGAAATTTCAGGAAGTCATGTAACCAGAAATTATTTCAGACTCAAATAGACTATAGTCTGTTTTAGTCACTATTCTGTCAGAAAAAAGGCAAATAGGAACAATCTGGATTTAGTACACAACAACAGAAAGTGTCGTTGAAGATGGTGTAGTCATTAAACTGGTCAAATGTCACTGAGAAAGCTATGTTTATATTTAGTGTACGTTTCCATGGGCAGAGGAAAGCACTTCCTTGGAAGGAATATAACCAAGGACAAACATGACTCATAGTAGTCTTTAATAATGTCTGAGAAGGAGGGCTTGCTTTTTTTTTTTATTCTCAGAGAATGAGTTTAATGCAATCCTGGGCTTCTCTCTGAGTTGCTGGGCAGTGTATGGTGGAGAGGACAGAGAGGGATGGATAGTGGGGGAAGCAGTTCATTTCCACCAATCGAACTCATGTCTGGGGGCTTGGCCATCTACACACCCTGTGCGCACTCCCACTGACTCAGATTCAACTCAGATTCATTTTCAAAGATATGTTTAGGCTCCAAACAGAAGAGATTCTTAAACCTTACCCAGAATTTTTCTGCAGCAGACTTGGCTTGTCTCTGTTCTTCCTGTCTCAACAGCTTTAAGTACCTGCTTCTGTAAGTGTCCTCTCTGAGTCCAGCACCAGAGGATATCAGAGCCTTTCTCTGGGCCATGGGGTCATGTCAGGGGTAGGAGTGATGAGCCATGGAGGCAGGAACAATAACAGAAACATCTTTTTTTCTGGGTAAAATGATACCAAGCTAAAGCAATACAGGAATAAGCATTGCACTTTAATCTGCCTGCAGCATGGGATACTAGCTCGTGAACTTTGGGGTTTATATCTTCATCTTTATAGTGTTTAGCACCATAGTTGCATATGCTTCCAGTGTTCACAAATTTTCCTTTTTAAATTTCCACGTCTGACTGGCAAACCATCTCTCACAGCTTTGTTAACCACCAGAGGTCAGCAAACCACATGGTAGGAACTACTGAAGTGGTGCTATGAATTAGTGGGTTTGGGGTCATGTGTTTTGTTTCGTTTATTCAAAGTGCTGTGATCAACCCTAGTTTGGATTTTGAGCAACTGATGCCATTGCCAGTGGCAAAGATCTAGCTTTGTGTCACTCAGCCCTGCTGCAAGGGTAGAAACACAGCTCTAGCCTGCTTAGCACAGGGCCCTGTGGGCCACATCCCTTTAAAAAGATTGAACCGTACAAAAGAAGACTGACCCAGGAATACTCAAAAGTAGCAATACAACCCTCTTTTGCTGCACTTCCAGCTTCAAGAAGGTTTCCAAGCTCTTTAAATTGCCATGCATCCTGGGCCACAGTGAAATGGTGTCCCAGGGAGCTTCGATGCCCACCGTGTTGAGTAGGCTGGAAAGAAATGGGAAAGATGAGGAATTTCTTCTACCTCCCCTACTCCCAGAGTGAGAATCTTAAAAGAACGAATTACATGGGATAACATGTCAAACCTGTCTCATTCCTTGATCCTGGCTCAGATCTTGCTTGATTTTTTTCTATGCCAATTAGTCCTGTTGGGAGTCCTGATTAAGGACACATCTGTGCCCAGGGCATATAAATATTCCTTTCCATTGCTAGAAAATGGGCTGAGAGTCAGCTGTAAATGTAGCTTAAAAAACATATATGAGTGAATTGAACAGAATAAACATCTCACTAAATGGATGCCTTTTTTACTCTATAGAATGATTTAGAGATAATAAGTAACAGTTGGAATCCAGATAGCTAAAAGATACAAGAGGCTGCAGAAGAAGAAAGGGGGAGGGGCGCAGCAGGGCTGGGAGGATTTCTCTTAAATGTGTTCTGCATTCTCTAAAAGAAAATGCGTGCAATTTGGACCCCAAATGCAGGCCAAGGCGACAGCATCTAATAGGGGAAACATGATTTAGATGTTGGTTTATAAGCTAAACAAATTTACTGAGTTCCATCAATGATTCTCATGGCAAGATCCAAAATTTTTTTGAAAAGGTGGATAAAAAATATTGTATGTTAAGGGGGAAATTGAGATGGTTTTTAAGCTGATGTCCTTAGAAATATATGTATATAGTCCTTTTTATAGCTCTTGGCATATAAAATAAGTCATTATTCTAAATAGAAAAATATTGATGATGTCATAGGAGCCATTGCCGGACACATCAAGCTGATCTGATGAACTAGGAAATCAATAGATATTTTCAAAATGAGATGGCATGTCTTTTAATTGGTTGTGTGAACACAATATACTGCAGAGTGCAAACATTTAAACTTAATTTTCATTTGGTTTGGATTTCTCCATGTGTTTTTCTATTGTTTCTTTATGTAGATTTTTTTTCTTTCGTAGATTTATTTTTAGGTTTTCTTGTTCTATTGGGTTGCATACAAACTCCTTATCAGAACAGATGAAACAGCATCTATGCATTGTAGACACTCAAATAGTATAGCTGTGGGAGCTATTTGAATATCTACCAAGATCAGAAAGTATTGAATATTTCACCTGATAATTGCCACCTCCCTTAGACTGCTTGAAAGCTGTAGATTCAAGTAAGTCTTTTTATTTCACCCCTATCACAGTTAAGTACGGAGTTGCTCTTATGTCCCATAGCAAGCGAACATCAGAATTTGAAACAGAAATTTTGTCTGGTTTTGCTTTAAACTAATCATCAGGCTGTACAAATAGCGCATGTGGTAAATAAATACACTAATAAAAAATTAAAGCATTATTAAGTAGTATAACACGCTCTCTGCAGCTCCCTAGACTCAGAATTTTCAAGGGCATATAATAATGAAACCCTTATTAAAAAACCCAGTTGATCAGGGAAGGATTTTGGGCAGGGACCTGATTTGTAGAAAGTGTCTTATTTTTCTGGTTTTACCTACAATGTGTAAATAAAAGGTTCTGACACATACTTGTTCATTCTTCGGACATCTAACATTTTTTATGATCTTAATCTTTCATCAACTTCACATTTCTTTTCTTGACGAGAGGAAGGTATAGACCTGGTATCAAACTGTAATGGTAAGGAATATGAAAGTATATGGTATGTTGTCCTCTTAATTTTTTTCTGTAATTGTAAAATAAACTTTTGCATAGTTTTTGTATCAGTTAAACGTGTCAACTTACAGAAAATCTTCAACTTCTTCCTAGAACTGTAAAGTCAGGACAATTTTACTGCCCAGGTTGATGTGGTGCTGTTCATGCAGATACTTCAGACTCCATGCCATCACACGGGCTTACTGAACCTATCTGGTGATTATATTGCTAGGAAAGATAGAAATTACAGTTATTTGGGGCATTTTTGTCTTGAAGATCTCTAATTTTGTCAAATGTGAGCATGGTGAGTTAGTTTAACTTGTTTTTCTCCGATGCTAAACACCAGTTTTACATTTACTTGCCATAGACCTCATATATTCGGCCCAAAATATTCTTGCCTACTCTTTTGCTGATTTGAGTCTTCTGACACAATTTCATCCACAATCTGATTATGGGTTAACTTCTTCTTATTTAGAAATATTAGTGGAAGTACTGGAAGGCTGCTATAAGGTCTCCTCAGAACATTTTCTTCTCCAGGCTAAACAAGGCCAACTCTCTCAGCCTGTCCTTGTAGAAGAGGTCTTCCAACCCTCTGATCACTCTGGTCATCTTTGTGGTCCTTCTCTGGACTCACTTTAACAGATTCATGTCCTTCCTGTGCTGAGGACTCTAGGGCTGGATGCAGTACTCCAAGTGAAGTATCACAAGAGTGGAATAGGGCTGGATGTAATACTTTTAGGTGAAGACTCACAACAGCGGAGTAGAGGGGGAGAATCACACTTCTTTTGGTGCAGCCCAGGATACAGTTGGCTTTCTGGGCTGCAAACGCATGTTGCCTGCTCATGTCAAACTTCTCATCAATCAGCACCCCCAAATCCTTCTCCATGGGGCTGCTCTCAACCCATTCTCTGCCCAGCCTGTATTTGTTCTTTGGATTACCCCGACCCAGTTGCAGGACTCTGCATTTGGCCTTGTTGAACTTCATGAGGTTCACACAGGCCTCTGAATGGCATCCTTTCCCTGAATTTTGCTGACTACACCACACAGCTTGGTGTCATCGGCAAACTTGCTGAGGGTGCCCTCAATCCCAGTGTCCATGTCTGCGGCAGAGGACAAACAACACTGTTCCTAATACCGACCCCTGAGAAACACCACTTGTCACTGGTCTCCACTTTGACATTGAGCCACTTACCACAACTCCTTGAGTGCAACCATCCAGAGAATTCATTACCCACTGAAGCCATCCATCAAATCCATGTCTTTCTAATTTAGAGGCAAGAATGTTGTGTAGGACAGTGTAGAGTGCTTTGCACAAGTCCAAGTAAATTATGTCAGTTACTTACAGAAACTGTATAAGCTTTTAGTCTTTATTCTTTCTTCCAGGTGCCAGTGCCTCAACCTTTATCCATACTTCTATATTTGAAGTAATTTCTTTAGCACTGCTCTGTGTTCAGCCAATTGTACTTTCTAGTCATCATTTTCTCCGATAGGTTTCTTGTAATCCCAAACATCCATCCTTTACTCATAACACGTATGGAGCTGCTTCTTGTACTTCATTAATTTTCATAATATGTAAGTAATATAACCAAGCATTTGTAGAACGCCCTTAACTGTAGCATCTAAGTGCTGAGTAGGGAAGCCGATATTTTAGCTTCTGAGGAGATGAGACCAAAAGTAAAGAACAAATTTTCATTTAGGAGAGCAATAGTGCATATTTCATGGAGAGCAGACTTTTTTCCAGTTCTGTCTGGAAAAATAATACCTTTCTGCTGTTATAAGGACAATTAAAAATCAATGGTTACAACTACAGACCAAATGATCAAAACTGGCCCCTAACTTTGCACCTCTAAAGTTATGCAAATATATATTTGAGCTAAGTGCTAGCATTTTATGCTTAAACACCTTGGAGAGCAGATGTGATCCTTGCACTTACACAAATCATAGAAACAATTTTCTGGCTATAACTTGAAAAGTTGGACTCATATTTCATAATGAAGAAGGGGTGTTGGCCTGGGCTTGGCAAATACTTGGCCACCCTTAATGAGTTCAGCCACCTCCATGTTCCTGTGTGCAGTGTCTGACAGATAAATTCTAAGTTTCTTGTCCTTGGTAACTTGTAAAGCTTTTATTTCTCCCCAAACCATGAAGGTAGGAGTTCTTCTTCTGAACTCTTAACTAAAATTCCCTAAAAGAATAATAGCTGAATTCCTCTCTTATCTCTTGTTTATTTTTAATGCACCTTGGCTGCATTTTGCTGCTCATGTTGTTCTGTATGTGGAACAGAGATTTAATATAATTTCTTGAATCTTTAAAGCCACTCCTTTGGAAAGAAACCCATTCTCTTAACTGTTCTGAAAAATGCAGCAGAAGCTGTATTTCTTGAGTGGCTCTAAGTAAAACTACAGACTCTTTTTCCACCAGGGAATAGATAGGGATGGTTATGTGGTATGCAGAAAAGGCAGAAATTTCTAGTAGTCAATAATTGCATGGGTGAACAAGTACAGTAACTTCAAAAATAGCAATACTGGTGAATGTCAACAGAAGTTGTTCAGCTTAGTTGAAAATCACAAGCTTGGAAAGATGACTCAGACAAAAACACTTTCTCCATTGATTTTATGGATTTTGCATTTCTGGAGTGATTTCCTAGATATGGAAACAATAGATGTGAGGTTAGAGACTGTGAAGATCTTGCTCCAATTCAAAGAACGAGGCATGAGCCAGAATGCCAGTTAATGAATCACAGCTCTGTCACTTGCTCCAAAAAGAAGAAATTTTAGCCACATGTTCCACAGGCTCCATTGTGCCATCTAAGAGAGGTAGAACTATAGCTCAGCTCTCTTCACACCGCTGCCCAACACATCTTCAATGTAACAGCTCAAAGCAGCGCACAGGATGCCAGGGTTGCTTGTTGATTCCTTTAACTCTCCTTAAATCTGCTTGGGTGCCTATCAGTCAAATGGTTGGCTTCATAAGATACTCACTACTCACCATGATTTGCTGTCATTGTTCTTGCTCTCTAAGTAGATGCTAAAAACCTTTTCAGTGGGAAAACAATCTAAAGAAAATATTGAATACACTTCTCAAATTCCAAAGGGAATGGTCACTCATCCAAATGCTAGGGATTTCTCAGCTCTGTCAAAAAACTACCCATCAAAAAACTTCCAAATTACAGGAAATAGAACTCTATAATTAACAGTGGAATGACTGTCACTTGCTTTTCTGGAATCATTAGTGACTCACTTTTTATACATTTTGACCACAGTAACTCAGGCTGATGATTAAAACTGGAGCAACTAATGCAGGATTCCCATTCAAAGCTGAATCTCAGTGAGGTCCAGTGAGCCAACACCAGCATGTTCCTCCGACCTCCTCTTCCTCAGGATTTTCACTTCCTCAAGTAGAAAATGTTCTTAAATTCATGCAATCCAGCTGCCTGAAGCCCTGGACCCCAGCTGCGCTGGGAATCAAACAGCAATCTTTCATGTGCAACAGGCTGTACATGTGAGGACTTTCATATAATATTGATGAGATTAAAGGGTTTCTTCACTGATTTTCAAACTTTAAAATGGAAAAGCAGAATTTAAAAATCTTGTTACCGTTTCAAAAGGGAAGTCCTTCCTTCCTTCCTTCCTTCCTTCCTTCCTTCCTTCCTTCCTTCCTTCCTTCCTTCCTTCCTTCCTTCCTTCCTTCCTTCCTTCCTTCCTTCCTTCCTTCCTTCCTTCCTTCCTTCCTTCCTTCCTTCCTTCCTTCCTTCCTTCCTTCCTTCCTTCCTTCCTTCCTTCCTTCCTTCCTTCCTTCCTTCCTTCCTTCCTTCCTTCCTTCCTTCCTTCCTTCCTTCCTTCCTTCCTTCCTTCCTTCCTTCCTTCCTTCCTTCCTTCCTTCCTTCCTTCCTTCCTTCCTTCCTTCCTTCCTTCCTTCCTTCCTTCCTTCCTTCCTTCCTTCCTTCCTTCCTTCCTTCCTTCCTTCCTTCCTTCCTTCCTTCCTTCCTTCCTTCCTTCCTTCCTTCCTTCCCTCCCTCTTTTTTTTTCCTATCTTCTCTCACTCCTACATTTGCTCCTTCCCTCCTTCCTTGTTGCTTTCTTTCTCTCTTTTTCTCTTTCTACTCACGTGTTTGGTGTGTATTCAAGACTGCACTATCAAAAGAATTATTAATTAGACAATCATTTAGATTTTGGATCTCATTTCATTTTTTTCTCAAATATTTATGAGACATGCATATTTATGAAAATGCTCATTTTGTAATCTGTAAACCTACTTTATGAGCTTGCAGTAAGAATTTAGTCTTGCCAGGTTTTTGCAAAATCCTATTGCTAAATCTGACCTAAATCTGTTAAATATTGACTCCAGACTTGTCGGGCAGAATTATTATTCTGGTAATAAGACAAAAATATTAAAGATAATTGATATTAAGTGAGATAACTTCACAATGTGTGTATCAGTGTTTATATTAATGAAAGGGATTTCCTGGCACATTGTCAGCTAAGCAATACTGAGACTTGCCTGGAAAAAGATAAAATCAGCCTGTAACAGGGCTTGGTATGTTTTTTTCTTTTCTTGCCTTTGCAACTAGAAGTGTGTGAATGGAACTGCGTACAATAAAGCACAATAATTTATTCTAGAAATTAGCAAGTCCACGTTCCACCTATAAAATCACTCTCTGTGATGTGCGACTGGCCTTCATTTCAGTGGCCTTGATTTATAGGTAGAGTTTGTTTTATTTTCAAGGGTTAGAGACTAGGAAGCAGCCGGACAGAGCTATTAAAGCTGCTGTGCACAGCAATTTTTCAGGGGTTTATTAATTCTTGCAGAGAATAAGCCAATGAACTGAGCATTTTTCAATGCAAGAACACCTTTTGTAAGAGGGTTCCTTGACGAATAGATGTACACAGCAAAAAACCAAAACATATGGGTGCTCGTTGTATGTTCTTAACCATTTGTGTTTAGCTACTTTCTCAATTGCAAAGACTTAGCATAATGAGGGTTCATATTTAGCCGTCATGGAAAGCCATTGATGTTGGTGCTTTTGGTCCCAGGTTTTCCTTGGTGTTCTCATTGATACCGGTTTTTTTTTTTTTTTGCGAAAGGAGCTTTAGACAATCAGAATAACTAAATTCCAATGAACACAGCAAATGTTCTGTAAAACAGAAATGCCGGTATTCTCAAATAAGTTAGTCCAAAATCTGGCTTTGTGGCTTATAATGTATGGAAATAATTCTAACTAAAGAGCATTTCAGTCAGTAAATCTATTGAAAACAAAATTGTGTGTCAGCTACTCCAAAATTGCAGCATTTTCTTGAAAATCATTTGTTTCTTTTACTCTCTCTCACACAAGGTTTTCTTAAATGCCTTGTTTCTGATCATGTCAGCTGTCCTTGGGTCAAAATTTTGAAGAACTTCAGTGAGGATGGACCCAGAGAGTCTCCAGATTTTTTTGTGCACAAATGTGTTTGGATCACATGTCATCCATCAAATGCAAGCAGCTCTTCTTGGGCCCAAGTAAGGTGTCTACTTTGAACGCTGAGAGAACTGAAGGGAGAGATATCTAGTGGTGGCTTGGACAGACTTGTAGTGCTGTGGGCCATGAGGCATCTCCTTCAGTTTCCAAAGATCATGCAAAAAGCTGAGTCTTCTCTTAAGATATCATTAAAACCACTGAAGACCACAGGTGTGTCAGAAGACTCCTAAAGCGTTTCAAGTACATATATGTGTTCAGAATTCGGAGTAAACCCATCATAACGTAGAGTGCTTAACATTTGCTTAAAAGCTTCCTATGCTACTGAGTAAAAGATGTGTGAATCACCTACTTACATGTCCAATAAAGCCCTCTATTCATATGTTTTGTTCCCACTTTGTGCAAAAAGATGTTCAGAGACTGTGCAGCAGGACCAACCCTAGAAGGCAGTCTGCCGGCTCATCTGCCAATGCTGAGGACAGTATTTTGTGGCTTCCACATGACTGAAGGTACTCAGTGCTCTTTGGGATTCAGAACCATTTTACAATGGGAAACGGATGTGGCTGTGGGCACCAATAATCTGTCCTACTTGAACAGGTTAATCAGGCAGCAGGTTGCTATCTTGCACATGATGTACCATACAGTCCCACATCTACCTTCATGGCTACTGCAGAAACAGTGAAGAGACCTGAAACCACTGGCTTTATTCCTCTGTTGATAATGACAAAATCACTGCAAATGGTACGGTAAGTAAATAATTTATGTGAACAGTCTTTCTTCTTAAGCACTGGTTATGCAAAGTGCTCAGCAGGCTTGATTTTATAAGCCTCCTAAATGTTGTGCTTTAGCCTGTATGCAGTTATATGGCACTTTCTGAAAAGTTCAAGCTGTATGCCAACCAGGATTGCAACCAGTGGAACAGCTCTGAGAGAGCAAAAGCATGAATTAACTCAGAGACAAAAAAAAAAGGATAATTTGCTGGTTAATAGTAATCCCAGTTCTTGGGGAGTTTAAGGTGGTGAGTTGGAAACCATTCTTGTATTAGTGATGCTGTAATAAGTTTATGCAACTATGTAAAATGACCTCCTAAAATCATCACCTTTATACATTTAGAGTTTTCTGGCATGGTTTCAAATTTTGGGTATATTAATCCTTCAGAGTTGTCAGCAAAACTCCCAAATGTCTTCAAATATCCTTGAGGAATCTTCATATTGGTTTGAACAGAAGACAGGCACAAGCACTGAAATGACTCTTTCTTCTCTTTCCCTTCTCTCACCTTCACAAGGTTTCCTCTCTAAAGCATTTATTATTTTAGCAAGTAGCATAACTGTGCTGTATCACCTCAAGTACCATATTAACACTTTACATTGTCTTATAGTCAAGTCCCACAATGCAGGCTCAAACAGTGGATGTTAAAGTTCATTGGCATTTCCCTTTGACTGGGCCAAAGGAAGATTGAAATTAGTAAGAAAGAAAGAATCAGAAGTGAGTGAAATAGACTGACTCACAATCACAATACATCTTTTCTCTGTCATGCAGGCATGCACAAGCAGGATAGTTTCTGAAAGGCAGGATCATATTTTTCCTTCACCATACACAGAAAGCACTGAAATTAATGAATTAGTCTATCCCAATTTCAGTCTGCCCAGGTATTAGCCTTAGGGCTAACAGAATAATAAGTAAAACTCCACCGGCTTAGCTCTCTGTAGCATTTTAAATCTTTTGCCCCTACCCTTTTTCCACCCCACTTTCAAGCCAGCTGTGGCAGCGGAATACTCCCCCCGTACTGGAGTGCCTGCAAGGAGTCACTCTGCAGAAAATCACGTGAGTGTTCTGTTGTGACAGGCTGGGAATGGGTCTGTCTATGCAGGTCTGTGTGCCCATGTTTGTGTGATTTCATGCCTTTGTTGTGGCATAAAGCCTGAAAGAGAATGAAAGACATATTTGTTGGCAGAACAATGGCAGGAGCACTAAATATCCGCAGCCCCACTGGATGGGTGACAGAGGGCACAGGGGAGGGTGCCACAGCCTGAGTTCAGTGTGCCCCATGCCTCGGGAGACAGACCTGTGCTCCATCGAGGGGCAATTGAGTGATTCAGAGGCACTTAGGATTGTGCGCCCACCCTCTTGCCGGCTTTGAAACATGCACACCAGGAGGAAGCTGGTCTCGTAACTGAGTGTTAATTATGTCTGAGTGGATTCTAGAGAAAAGGAAAACCATACATTGTATCAACAGAGAAATGGTTTCACTGTGAGGAAACTAATGATGCTTTTATCAGGAACAATATAAAGATTGCTTTTTTACTAGTGTGTGTCCCACAGGGTTTGGACTATGAGATATTTCTGTATCTGGCTTTAGGTTCCTCTGAGCTTTTACATAATCAAATCAATATAGCTATGATTCACCCTCTGGCAACAACTGCTCCTTGCAAGTTACTGCTGCTTCTTTAGTGACTAAAGAGGAAATAAATAAATAAAGGGAAAGAAACTTATTACAAATCCGTAAACATTGATTTGTTTGGTCTTAGATTTCACTTTTATTTTTAATTGCTAGGGAAAAAAAGAAGAAAAAGGAGGAGGAGGGGGGAGGATATATGAGTTTGTGGTCAATGAGGCAGACGTGTGATTTCTAGTCTGATACTTTTGGGGGAAAAAAAAGAAAGTGGATTGGTAGGATTTCATGAACCAACATGAAGGGCTGTCCAGACACATACTGAAGGGTGACTAAAGGGCAGAATGGGCAAGGAAGGGGCAGAGGCTACAAAAGCCAAGGCAGGCACAGAGTCCAGAGATGGAAAAATTGTATTTTGCACTAGAAGCACTGTATTGTTTGGATCTGCATCTTGACTTATAGATTGTTCACTGGGAAGGTCCAAACCTGAGCTGCCCGTCTTCTCTGTCCAAGCAATCAAAGGAAGACAAAAAAACCCCCAAAACAAAACCAAGAAAGAATCCAGAAAAGGTGTCTTGCCGAGCTGGGCTTCCTTCTATGCCTCCACCTCACCAGTCACGTTCCTACCCACTGACCACCGATTCCCTTCATTGCAAAAAATCTCTCTCTCCTCTCTCTTTTTGGTGTCATGTTTTTACTATCCTAAATATTTTTCCTTTACTGTTGCCTGTGCAGCAGAGCACTCTTGCACAGTCATCATACACTGGTGAAAGGACCATCCCTTGGGATCCTCTTGCCTTGTTTTTCCCTTGGCTGACACCTCTGTCACACCAAAAGAAAAGAAAATTCTGAACAAAAAGATTGCTGCCTTTTATACAAAAGAAAAGTCATGTCTTAAACAGACCTCCCTTCATCCTTTCTTAAAGTCTTGTGCTGTCAGGCAGGACTTTGGAGGAGGCTGTCCAAGAGGGCAGACGCTTTTAGTGCAGGCAGCTCCTAGGGGCTCTTTCAGACCACTTGCTTACTGTGGCAACCTCAGTAGCCAATGTTCCAACTAACTTCCCTGCATGTTGTTAATCCTGAGCTAACTCGAAGCTCGTGATATTCCATCAGCAGGCCTGCTGATGTTTGTTAAGTGCTGCGGGATCTCTGGGCAGATGGTGTCACTGACAGTAGCTTTTTGGGTTTCCAGTAAGCTTCTGACAAAAAAATGAAAAGCACAGTTTTCCCTACATTCTCCTCCCTCCATCTCCATTCTGCTTGATTTTTTTCTGGTTTTTTTTTTTCCTCTGTCTATTTTATATTTTAATATTAGTTATTAAAAAAGAAGAGATACCTCCGTTTCTAAGACCTGGGATAAGAATTTTAAATTTTACAAGTACAGATCATGGTAGAGGGAATACAAGGGCCTGTTCATAGTAAAGACGCATTCATTCCTAAAGTATACTTTGTTTCCTTCCACAGATACAGAAGCAAGCTTAATAAGGCTCTTCATGCTCCCACGAGTGTGTATTCCTCCGCCATAGCAATGCACTGTCGTAAGAGCATGGGCACCCTGGGAGAACGTGCTGCCCAAATGCAGTGGAACTGGCAAAGAAACTCAAAGAACAATTTGCAAATAATTTCTTGAGATTCAATGCGAAAAATACTCAGTGAATATATGATTCCCTCATAACTTTAACTGGATTATGAAAATGGTGTTTTATTCATTGATTAATTTAGGAAAAAACCCAGCTCTTCATCTACTACTGTTCAGCCGACAGTGATAGACATCTTGTGCCAGAGTAGTGGACAATTAGTAACCATAATTATCACACCACTGTCTGAATTTCAAACCTTGTTGTTTTTTTCCAGGTGTCTGATGATCATGGTTACTGCTAGTAGCTAAGAACTACCTTTCGTTTGCTGTGAAACACAAGGAAGAATTTTTTTACTCCCTGTTGCTGTATAGCTCCAGGGACTGCATGACGGTTAATTCCTAGAAAAACAGGAACAATTTTAAAAGTTGGAGAGCCTTTGGCTTCCCAGTTCATGTAGAGGTATTGGTAACACTGCTGTATAAAGCCTTATATCCTTTGCACCCTGATAAAACTTCTTAGCAAAAATGCCTCCTTTTGGTGAAGTTATTAAGGGTGTTATCCTGATCATCAATAACACAAAACAAAGGAGTGACAAAACTGATGAGTTTTATAAATTAGTTCTGTTTTTTTCCTCTTATAGCTTCTACCTTTGTTTTAGCAATATGAGTTTTCTTTCCCCAGTCCAGAGAAATCTAAGCCATGTACACATTAAAAGATTTAACTGAATATGAAAGATATGTGCAACATTAGCTTGGTGTCTGCATTTCTAGGAATGAATGAGACACTATGTAGGCAAGTTCTCAGTTGGTGTAAATTGCCATCCCTGCACAGAAGCCAGTGGACCAAGGACAGTATAAGCCAGTCTGTTCCTTAGTGCATGAGAGTTCCATTTCCTCCAACACAGGGACACACACACAAGCAGAAAACACGCTTTAAAAAACTAATAAGACTTACTTGAGGCTTTTAAACTCCTGAGGGGAAGATAGGTACAAGTCAGAAAACTAGCAGAGGGAAAGAAAAACTATTTAAAAAATAATAAAAAATCCTATAGGAAGGAAATGACACAACCCCCAGTCCCCTCCTTCCCCCCTCCCTTTAAAGGGGAAACAAAGAGGGAGGTAATTGTTGAGCTTGCTGTGTTGACTTGCCTGGAAATGAAACTATGAGTTGAAAGCATATGGTGCTTATGTTGGAATTGTTTTCTAAACAAGCTTTTTGCCTGTGTGTCTTTTTCACCTTTTTCAAACATCCTGTGCCAAAAGCAGTAAACCCACTGCTGCATTAAACATAAATCAGGGCCCTACGCCTGCAAAGGACCTCTGTTTTTGGAGGGTGGTTATTGGACTGAGGATGAAAGAAGACCTACCACTGCATTGATCTGAGATGATTGTGTGGAGCATGTTCAGCTAGTTATGACAATGTAGAACATTCAAGCAACTAATGAGCACATGCTTCAAGTTGAACAGCTGAACAAGGAATTTAACTGGATGTGCATACTTGTTCAACTAAATGTATTTTAGAATAATACACATTTATGTATTTGTTTTGGTAGAGAATTATAACAGTAAGAGAGTAACAAAGGGCCCTGCTAAATTCCATGCAATACGAAGGAGGGACAATACTTCCTTACCAAATCACCCTGCCAATGTGTGTCTGAATTTCTACAGGGTGTCATAGAGACAGAACACTCTTTATAAAGCATTTGGGAGTTACTTCTGCTTTGAAAGAGGGAAGGAGACTGGGGAAGGTACTGACTCTGCAGTTGCATCCTCCTCATCACTCAGTTCTGTGGAAGGCTGCTCAGGGACCTCTGTTAAGATTATGTTCAGTCATCTGTTGAAGCTAACACCTACTTTGAGGACAGACTCTCAGCTGCAGTACTGTCACTCCTAGCAGTACCAGCATACCCTTGTGCAGGGGGAACGATCTCATCCTCCTCAGTGCCAAGGATGCCAAATGCATGCCATATACATATGTGGGTGTGCATGCTCCTTCAGGTGAATGGAAGAAGCGTGTAGGAAAGGTACCTTTCATGTGCAGCAGTATGCAGAAAAGGCAACATGGCTACTCAGAAAATAGTGCTGTGGTGAGGCCAGAAAAAAATGGTATTCTGACATTGGACAGATTGGCAGATCTTAGAACACCCATTGCTCTTGGAAGTTTATAATCCCTCTCCTTCCACAAGGAACAAAGCCCAGGTGGAAACTCTGAGTCGAAACGTATAAAGTTTCCTTTCTTCAAAGTGTTTTTATTCTCTTGGCAAAGGGACAAATTGTGCCTTGAGGGCCAGATATGCAAGTGGATCCATATGGAGAAATCTTTATGTGTTGGGAACATCATTCAAGTCAATGGGATGCTGAGAGGGCACAGAGGCTTGCCAGGTCCAAGCTGCAATTTCAAAAGTGTTTTGTGTTCCTTCCAGGTAAAAGGCATACTATAAACCTAAGCAATAACTCTTTTAATAAGAAAACTATTGTGCTTGTTCTTTTAACAGTAAAATAAAAGAAACCACCAAAACTTACATAACTTCTATAGAGCAGAAAATATTTATTTTTTCCTGCAGGTGGAAGGAATTTTATCTTATACTTTGACCTACAGGAAAAAAATTATCCAGTGGGTATCTTATCCATACCATAGGTATCAGAAAGAGCACAAGTCCTAAAAGAGTTAAGCTAATTGCATAGTAAAACTGAAGGCATTCCAGACAGCGCAAGTTATGCTGTGTCTGTTCTGGGGAAAAGATGACAAATTCTTTTCACAAAAAACCCCACCATGTCCTAGAAATTATTACTGAGTGAACTTGAAATTACATTTAGGGGGATCTGGTTATGGCATTTGAGAGAAATGTGGGACCATAAAGATAGTATTGTATATATTACCTTCACGTTTCATATGTGCTGTTGTTGGCTGCAACCTGACCTGATGAAATGAGCATAAATTCGGGAATCAGAAACCTCTGTGATCCTGCTTTCTATTCTATTTATTTACTATATGACTTTGAGTAAGTGACTAAACTTATTGGAGGTCTTATTTGTAGTCGCCTTCTTGATACGTGTAAAGGGTTTGCAGATTAGCTACATAAAACCTGAAGGCAGTCCTCGTCTTCATAGAGCCATCCTAGCGTTCTCTGCTGCAGGGCCCAAGGCTGTTTCCCGGGCCTGCAATATAGACAAGACCATCTGCATGCAAATTAGATCCCCCTTTACTTTCCTACCCAATGTTGTAAGGTGAATCTAGTCTTTACATCAACTAATTTGTGTCCTTCTGTCACAACTACAATATAAGAGAGGGATTCTTGACCTCTCTTATCATTCAGGCATCACAGGGACCATCTATCTAGTGAGAAGATAAAAAGGTTACTATTAATCCAACAAAGGTTAACTGTCATTTTGTTAGATGTCTATCTCCAGTAGAAGTCCAGCCTTTCCCTTGCAAGCCCACATTTCCCTGTTCCCGTTATATGTGTACTGCAAAACACATATTCGTTATTGACTTCAATGAAAGCAGGGCTGGGCCTAGGAGAGTTGCCTAACTTACTTTGCTACATATTGTAAGATCATCCCTCACCGAAACAGAAAGACATCAGATGGGTGGTAGCGGTTTGGATAGAATGTGCACCCCACAGTCAGTTGTTTTTTTTTTTCTGTTGCCTGCTCTTGACCTTTCAAGAAGTATGTTAAAATTACTACAGTCCAAGAAGTCATATTGTATATAAAATGAATGACAGCTCCTAGCGCCACGAAGAAAATCAAACCCTTTGTTTATTTAAGATTTTTAAAAATACATCTGGGAGTAGAAGTCACAGAGTTATAAATGATCTCCCCAACCACCACCAAAAAAAATAATTATAATAAAAATAATGGTACCATATTCCGTGATAAACCTGTGCCAGAAAAGCTCTTGGGGATCAAGTTTTTGTCAGTCCCCAGCTTTTACCAATTTAAATTCTTGGCAGCATATTAAAAAAAATGTAGAAGGTATTTGAGACTGCAATCCCTCAGGTACTAAATCTAGTGTTTCCTGGCACTAGATGAATGTTACTGGAGTTTAAACCCAGCACCATAGCACCAGATCTCCATAGCTGTTCATATTTATACTTAACAGACAAATATGTCATGCTTTCAATATCCCTTTAAACTGCCAACTTTTTCTTACATTTTTTTTCTCTGATAAAAACAAAGGTGAGAAAGTTTTGAGCAATGCTTGACATCAGTTTTTTTTTGCATGCTTTTCAAATTTCCAGGGCACACCCGAAACAGTTGTTTTACACTGCTTTTTAATCACCAATTTGGTAGCAAAAAAGGAGGAAGAGCACATCACCTGCCAGATACACACATGTCCTCGACAAATCACAGTAAGTTTTCCACTCCACACAGGTGGAAGTAGGAGATTTCTCAGACTCTTGCCCTAGATCTTCAGACTTCAGGCTGTGCTGAAGCTGAGTTAGTCATCTATTCTGGAGTTTGCTCTCCTTCCCCATTTTCTGCTTCCTGTACACTGTTCTCTGTCACCCAAGACTGGGGATTTTTAGTTGAAGGGGGACCCGCAGGGCTGAGGCCTCCCTATGCAGGAAAGACCAAGGCTTCCTATTCCCTCTATGCTGCAGGGTCCTCACTGAGAGAACAGTCACACCTGAAGATGATTTTGAAGACTAAGTAGATAGTCTGACCTTGCACCTTGAAAGTAAACCATAGCATTACAGCTAACATCAGAGCAGGTCTGCAATGCTTTCTCTAATGTCTATCTTTATTTTTTTCCAAATATAGGTCTTTACATTAGGTAATAAGCACCTGCCATAGACAGTCTTTTGTGCTGCCTGATCAGATTCATTCATTCTTTTCACTTCACTATAGGACCTATCTTTCTTAATTGCTATTTTTTCCATATGTTTTTGAATCTGCAAGGACTTAAAGATAGAACTGCTTCCAGTACAAAACCAGCCTCCACAGCAAGTGAAGGATTCAGTTTCTAATATTTGGTCACTGCTTTCACCTTCTGACCTTTCCTCTTCAAATGGAACTACTGTAACTGGCCAAAAAAAATGGACTTAAAATGCCTGGCTATTGGTGAAACCAGCTGTTCCACACATTCATGCTGTGCCTGCAAAAGCAATGATTCAGCTCCATTGACTTTGCTACCAAAAATAATAAAATCAACAGAATAGTGAACAGATAAAATATCTGAAATTACTTCTACATTAAAGGTATTAACTTACCAAATTTTATTCTTGTTTTCGTTCATGCATCTTCACCTCTTTTTTAAAACATGAAACTACTCAGAAGGCAAATCTAGACAATGAGTGACCCAGACAGCATCTTAGGTCCCTTTCATAAAAAAAAAAAACAAACAAGCTGTACCTACTACTTGCATTCCCTGTACTCAGTAAGTGCCCGGATCTGCTGCATCCTCCAAAGGGGAGGAAAACAGAAACATATGTTTCTGAAGGACTGCACCTTTTTCTCCAAAAAGGATGTTTATATCCAGAAATGTACATGTGAAACCACACAAGGATTATCTCCTGAGGTCTGTAGGTAGAATTTGGCCCTTTTCAATCTGTTCCTCTCCTTTTTCCTGCCTGTCCTTGCAATACGAAAAAGAGAGAGAATAGGCGTGTGTGAATCTGGCCCAGGAAGGACTAAGGAGGGGACAAAAGTTGGGTAGGAGTGGATGATCATGTATTTTCTATATGACATTCAACTTTGTATTAATTTCACCCATTTGATGTACTAAACATGAACCTCATAATCAGATAGTGCTTAAGCCTTGTGCTTCCCCAGTAATTGTCTTGTATATTGATTAAGATGTTGATGTGTCCTAGCATTTCTCAGTGGTAATGCAGCTGAGAATGGGTTTCTCTCCCTGCGTTTTCAGCACTCTCTGTACTCCTGTCACCACAGTTGTTTTAATGGATAAAGCTGTCATCCTGAAGCTAGAATGTCTTTCAGGCACAAAGACGAAATTAACTGTTCAATAATGTATGGGACATAGAAAAAACTTTACCCAACAACTTCAATTGATTGCTGTAAGTGTTTTGACTGCACTTGCCTACCTTGCATAAAGTCAGTTACTTCGGAGAGCCTGATTTCCATTTACAGTAGTTTTTTGGCCTTCTTCACGACCGAAGATTTTGAAGAACTTTGGCATATTTCAATGGATTTTCCTGTATTGTGCAGACCTGATATTTTTTCACTTACTTATAGATTCATGAGAAAAATAAGATCTTGAGTGAAATATGGTTGTTGAGCTTAATAAGAAGACATTAAACTCAAGTGATTTAGGTTGTTTTCAGGTTGTCCAGTTTTCCAGCTCAAGCACCACAAAAACAAGCAATGATTAGTCTACGTCATCTGTGAACTTAATCACAGGGAAACGTTTTGCTATTTCAGATCAGCTCAAGCTAATAGTTATTGAAGAAATAGTGGACACAGTAAAGCTCCTGGAAATGTGAGATCACATCACAAAAGCAGACCACACCAGTTTTAGCAGGAAGGTCTATGCAGCAAATTACATCTCTTCTCAGAATGGTAGATGTTCTCATTTCGCTGAGGAAAATGATAACGTATCTTGTATTCATCAGTGGCTACACAAACTTCATTCTCCAAGGATTCCAGCCCAGTACTTTTCATTACACCCAGAGTCTTCTGGCTGCCCTCCTTTAGTTGGCATCTCATATTACATTTTCTTTTTGTTAGTAAATTTGCTGCTCATGAAACATCACACGTTTAATGGTTGGTTAAAGCCAGGCACAATAGAAAAAAAAGATGGTGATAATTTTTCTAATATATTTCCATTCTGCCTCACATTATCTCTTCCTGTATTTACAGTAACATACAAATTTTTTGTGGTGCATTGTAAGTTCACTGTTAGGAAAATATGTTTTTTATTTTGGAGGGAAAAGGCTAAAGAATCCTCTATGAAATACAATAACCAATCTTAAAGATTCCAGTTTATTAGTACCCTGAGAAATTAAGCTGATTCTGTCATTTCCTGAAGGTGGCAGAGACTATGTAGTGTCAGAGAACGATGAGCTTACTCTCATAATCTCAATTTTGGGCTGTCATAGCACGGTTGAATTTTCCTTTCTCAAGTCCAGGTGATTCAAATATTCTTAATTAACCAAAGTGTAATGACATTCGTAGATCAGCTAAGTTGTGCTGGAATTACTATAATGACTACAAGCAGTTGTGGTTGTAGTATTAATATGAACATATCAAATCCTGACACTTCTAATGGGTATTGTACCTCAACCAGTAGGAAAACGTCTTTAAGATGTTGCAAGTTCTTAACTTGCTGCTCTTCTAAAGGAGCAGCTGGCCACAACCTGTAGCAAAGTGGCATCTTGGACATTCTAAGAAGATTTGGGCATGCTATAGGAAAAGAAAAATCCATTTTTATATTGCTTTATTGGCCAGCACACAAAAAGTTAACAGATGGTCACTTAGGGCCACATCTAGTAGAAAAGTGTACATTGTACATGCAATGTGAAGAGGAAATCAAAACAGAATGAATCAAATAATAAAACCATATCCAGCCCTGTTTGTTTGCTTTTCTCATTTCAAGGTGTTAATACTGTGTTACTGAGAACACTCCCGGAATATCTCCCAGATGGAGACACAAATACACCAGAATTTCCTGCCTGTATGTACTTTATTTCCATTTGTTCTCCTTCGAGAAGCTCTTTCTAAACACTCACCTAGTGAGAGGATGTGTTGATTTCCAGTTTATTGTAGTGTTTCGAAGTTCAGCACCAGCCGTCAGAATTTTCAGTAGTCTCTGCTGTTTGCTGAGGAGCATGTTCAAAGTCCAGGCCTCTTGAAGGATCCCCAGGAGGACTACATCTGGGCCTGTTTGGATATCAAAGTGAAAATGAAAAATTTATGCCAGTGTTTGAAAAATATCTGACCAAAATCTTGGTATGGATTAAATCTCCCTTGCCATGCAAGTATATCCAACTGGGTGTGGAAGATTTATTTTTGAAAGTGAAGAAAGGACCATATAACTACATTAGCTGATTCAGATCAGAGGTTTGTTAGCTAAATTATCACTGTTAATGAAACCATCTTTACGTCACAGGGAGGTTAAAAGAGCTCTGGCTTTTTTCTTTTCCTTTTTTCTTTTTTCTTTTTTTTCTTTTTTTTTTCTTTTTTCTTTTTTCTTTTTTTTCTTTTTTCTTTCCTTTTCCTTTTCCTTTTCCTTTTCCTTTTCCTTTTCCTTTTCCTTTTCCTTTTCCTTTTCCTTTTCCTTTTCCTTTTCCTTTTCCTTTTCCTTTTCCTTTTCCTTTTCCTTTTCCTTTTCCTTTTCCTTTTCCTTTTCCTTTTCCTTTTCCTTTTCCTTCCTTCCTTCCTTCCTTCCTTCCTTCCTTCCTTCCTTCCTTCCTTCCTTCCTTCCTTCCTTCCTTCCTTCCTTCCTTCCTTCCTTCCTTCCTTCCTTCCTTCCTTCCTTCCTTCCTTCCTTCCTTCCTTCCTGCCTTCCTGCCTTCCTGCCTTCCTGCCTTCCTTCCTGCCTTCCTTCCTGCCTTCCTTCCTGCCTTCCTGCCTTCCTGCCTTCCTGCCTTCCTGCCTTCCTTCCTGCCTTCCTGCCTTCCTGCCTTCCTGCCTGCCTTCCTGCCTTCCTGCCTTCCTGCCTGCCTTCCTGCCTGCCTTCCTGCCTGCCTTCCTTCCTGCCTTCCTGCCTTCCTGCCTTCCTGCCTTCCTGCCTTCCTGCCTTCCTTCCTGCCTTCCTTCCTGCCTGCCTTCCTTCCTGCCTTCCTTCCTGCCTTCCTTCCTGCCTTCCTGCCTTCCTTTCTTCCTCTCTCATCTCTTTTTATTTCACTGTTCCTCTCTTTCACTCCTCCTTTCTTCCCCAATTCCTTTCTTCCCTCCCAGCTCCACTCCTGCCCTTCCTCAAATAAATTACCTACTATTTAGCATACAAGGATACCCATTTGCACTGGGAGAAGGAAACTCCTCTATCTGCCAGCACTAAAATTCAAAGTGGGACATCAAGAACACAGCAGTAATAATATGTTGCTGGAATAATTTCTTGGGTCCTGCACTTCACTGAACTGAAAGCAGACAAGAGCTTGCTCAGTCATCCTTTTGAAATTACTCCTCTGTGGAAGGCTATAGGATGAGGCTGAGCTAACAGGGATGACTGAGAGGTCTAAAGTGACTGCTTCCAGTTGATAAATAACTTGCTTACATCTTCCTGCATATACGGTTTAAAGCCACTTACACAGCTGCCCTTTGTGTTTTTGCTAAAAGACTAAGTTAAGAAAGAGAATATTTGTGTGCCAGTCAGACCTTACTCTGAGTCGTTGCTGCAGGAAGGAGAGCTCTAAATTAGCCAATTATTTTACAGGGCTGTGGGTAAACTATAAAATTCAATAGCAATAGTGGAACAGCAGAGGTAGTCTGGTTTCTGATTTTCTTTAGACAAAATCCCTAAAGTTTGTGGAGAGCAGCCATCCTTGACCCCAAATGCTCATAAGATCACAGAATTCCCCTGACTTCATCCTGCTCCATCAGAAGTCTTTATTTTGAACATACCTCCTGCTAACCCTATTTGCCACTCCCTAGTTCTTATGGTGAAAAAGACAGAGCAATTAAGCACTGTCCACCTCCTCTGTGTCACCATGATTTTACAGATAAGAGAAGGAAGGGATTCGGGCCTGCCTGGGAATAGTATTTGCCAGCCATGTGTGGGACTCAGGCTAGACAAACACATACATCTGCCCTTGAGCTGTGTCTAGAAAAACCTAGTACTCTCTCTCATAGACTGAGCACAGCATCCGGTCCAAGATGCTTGTAGCCCCATTTGTGCCCTCTTCACCATGTCCAAGGAGACTGCTGTTCCTCTGGGCAGGCTTGGCCAACTCCTACTGGATGCATGTGGGCAAGCAAGAAGGCACTGACACCTTACTGGGTGTCTGCAGAGCTTTCTGTTTGCCAGTAAGAGGACCTTGGGGCATTTCACCCAGGGCAGTGACAGGTAACAAATCAGAGGAAGTGCAACTAGAAGTGTTTGACAAGGAGCAGCAGTGAGTCCCAGTTTAACACCCTTCAATAGAAGTCTTGTTCAGGAGGGTGCAGAGGTATCTCCAACCTGAGTCCTTATCCGGGTGGACCAGAGAGCAGGAGCACCTGCTTCCTCTTGTGACCATCTGCCACTGCCAGCCACCCCTTCACAGTCTCCAGGTGCCTTTACAAATGGGGAGAACTAGCAAACAGCAGCCTTCAGGCAGCTTCCTCCATGGCATGTGTATGTGCAAACCATGGCAGGGGGGCTGACCTCAGCCTGAATACGGCAGCACTGGTGGCAACATGCTCTGGTTGTTGCCCTACCAGTAGAGGGCCAGAAGTGAAAAATAAATGGTGGGCCTTTCGTGTGGAAAGAAGCAAGAGAATTTTGTCAGAGTTGTGGTTTCCAGGAAGGTTTTCAAATTTTTTTTTTTTTTTTTTTTTTTTTTTTTACATAAGACAGAATATGCTATGCATCTCCCTTTCTAGACCATGCTCTCTAACCCAGACTGGTGGCCCAAACCTGAATGGCAGGCAGGGTTCACAACCCTCTGTTTTGCTTACTCTGCTTCTGCAGACACAGAAAGATGCCGCCGTGGAGAAATTCTGTTTGTTTCTCAGTGCCGCCAGTGCTCATGTTCCCTGTCTTTCCTGTGTAATCCACCCCTGGCCGTAGACCCAGTAGGGCCCCTGGGTGTTCTGCCTCTAGGTGGACTCAGAGGATTTCCAGCTGGCCCAATCAGGCTGGAGTGGTCTGTCCCCTGCCTCCCCCAGTCCCAGCCGCCCCCTATAGACAAGAGTGGGAAGCTGTCTCTCTTCTCCCTGTTGGGTTGAGCTGAACTGAGATGGCTCAATGAATGGGGGTAGGGGCTTCCTTGAGCTCTTCAGCTGCACTTTGGATTACTTGAGGCAGCTCCCAGTGAGAAGGAATGGACTGCTTTTAAAAGTTGTCTCTTGCTTCTTCAGTCTCCCAGTAGGGCAGGCAGTCTCTGGAGAGCTCTTAAGTGCCGGTGGGCTTTCAGGGCTTGCTCCTAGCTAGCAGCCTTTCTCTGTGGAGCCAAATCAGCTTGCTTGCACTTTGACAACATGAAGAGGTTTCTTCACATGAGAAAAGTAAGGTTTTTTTGCGCTTGATAGCATGTGCCTCCTCCCTGGACTCCACACCACTGGGGAAGGCCCATCATTTCCCCCTGCTTCTCCTCCCCACCTTTCTACACAGCACTCAGGAGGCCTACGCCTGGTACATGTCCTACTCTTTGAGTAAGCTGTTAGATTCTGTAGGCAGAGACAGTAGTTCAAGGATGCAAATCTAGTGGGACTGTTGCATAAAGAATTTATATTTGTATCTAAGGACAGAGAGCAAGGCAGAAGACAAAGATGTTATAGAGGTGAGGCAGGAAGACTGGCTACTCGATGCACCCATATTCACCTTGTCTTTGGTTGTACAGGGAAGTGGCTGTCCATTCTGCATGGAGGAACATTTGATGAAGCAATCATTCTTCTGAGGAGAGAAGGGCATCATCCAAGCTCCTACTCCACCATAGCTAAATGGTAGAAAAAGTACATAAAGAGTTTGATTTTTTTTTCCCAAATGGAAAATAGAGGTGATTTTACTACAATAGAGCAGGGACTCTGGCCCAGAGGAGCCTGCAGGCATCATCAAGAGGTACAGGTGTCATGAACTCCCTGCAAACACCGCTTTCTTAGGCTTCCTGTGTGTGGCACTGTTAGGACTCCTGGACCAGGGGGACAGTGTCATTTGCACAGGAGTGTGGCTCAGTAGGAGAATGCTGGTGTCACAATCATAGGCAAAGTGAGTGTGGCGGTCTGTGTGCTCCTCCAAGCAGGGTGATGGGTCCTTACATTTCAGAGAATGCTCTTTTTGATCAGAATGATTGCTGCAGCCCTGCAGCAGAGAGAGGTTAGAGATGTGGGTCTTGCCTACATCCCCATCAATGCCCAGCACTCCTGAAGAGGCCAAAGGTGAATACAGCCACCTGCTACCTTCTCTGAATTTTCTATACACTTCCTCATTGTCCCTTCTTGCCCAAACCTGGTGAGAATTCAGTCCTGAAACTCCCATTGCTGCCTCAGACTGTTGGTCATTAGTTCTACAGCAAAGCTATAGAATTATTTCTCCTTGTCTTCTATGGCTTCGGAACCTGCCATTGATGGAAAAAAAGAGGGCCACAAGTTGTATCTTTATATATCCTAACTGAGTGGGAGTGAATGGGAAGGGGGAACAAATTCTTTCCTGGCTGCCCAAGTATCTTAAAAGACATCCAGGTTTAAAGGGCACCCGGCTAAAGCTGGGCACTGGCAAGAATGACCTTATAAGGCTAGAATAGGAGTGCAGAATATTGGCTACTGAAAAAGTTTATGGTAATAAATATATGAAAAGTACTTTGAATTTTCAGTGGGAGGAAACTCTTTCATTGTTGACTTTCTTCAGGGTAGCTCTGCTCACCTTTCAGCATTTCCCAGGGTTGAGATATCTCCCAAGAACTTTGTTATTCCTCATGATCTCCATGGATCACTTACAATTTTGCCTTCTTTGCATGTAATTGTGTGTCATTTTTCAAAAATTTAAGGAAGATAACCCACTCTCCACCTAAAGTAACAAAGCCTATCTTTTTTTTTTCCCCATTTCACTGTCTATGTATGCATGGAAGCCAGACTGGGTTGCATTGGTAGTTAAAGGTCCTAAATTGGACAATTGATCAGAAACATGCTGTCCATGTGTTGCAACTTTCCCAGACTTATTTTTTCATTCTCTTCAGGGCTGTCTGATGCTTCTTGGGGGAGGAAAATACAACTCTGAAAATGGCCTGGGAAGGAGAGTAAGATAAAACTTTTTCAAATTCCTCGGCTTCTTGTCTTCACAGCAGCGTGCAAAATTGCATGTTCATCCAGCTTTCTTAGGTTTCCCAGCTTTTTGGGGAGGTAGCAGATACCACTCCTAAGCCAGAGGTACACTTATAGAAAGATCCATCTTTTCTTGTCAGAGAGGATGCTTGATAATTCTCGGTGTGTCTGAGTGACTTGTTTTGAAATGCAGAAAATACATGAATGAGTTAAAAAAAAAAATAGAAAGATAATGTGCATAAGAAAGCATACTGTGTGAGTACCCTAAGCAATCTACTACAGATCTCAACACAAGGGTAGGTCACAGATGAAGGATAATTTTGGCAAGTGCAGAGGCAGGAATAGGAGTTGCAGCCTTTTCTTTTCCCTTATACCCCTCACAGCTGGCTCCTCTCCACCCACCCAGCAGCTATAGCCTCTCTTACTCCTTGGCAATAGTGGCAACTTTCATTATATGGTAGACAGGAGCAGCTTGAGAATTCATCCCTCACCACCTCTGCCTAAACTGGGTTTACTTGGGAGAGCTGGATGGAAGCAACTGGCAATTCCTTCTTGGTCTGGCTGATTGTTGCTTTCTGAAAAAAATAGAGGAACATTGAAGACAAAAGGGGTCAATACCTTCATAGCTGCACGCATCACAGTAGGCAGGAACTGTGTACCAGAGCTCAGTGTAAATGATGACTTCTTGAAGTTTTCCCACACCAGATGATTGCGTCTGTTACTGCTCATGTAGAGGATTTGCAGACATATGTAACCCAAGGTTCAACAAGCTGATAGACTTGGCAGATACATGCGCATTCTCACCTGTGAATCATAGTTCAGCTGTGAAGTATGATGCAGTGGTACAGCAGAGACCAGATTCTGATCTAATTTACATCCTTGACAATGCAGTGTAACTCCACTGATTCCAAAGTGTGTTTCTAAAAGCTGTCCAGTCTTGCCAATGCAGAGTAACTCTATTGATGCACAACGTGTGGGACGAAAATCTGTCCAGCCATGGCCTGATTTGAAGTTTCATTGATGTCCAGCATGAGAAAGAATTGCATCCAAATGGTGTTTCCTACAGTGCAGTGTGCATAATGAACCAGAATAATTGAACAATTGTGAACCAAAGGACAAGCACAAGTCTGAACTGTTTTGAGTTCTGAGATAAACGCAGTAAGTTTATAAGTATTCCTTATCCTGTGGTTGTGCTCTTTTCTTTTTCTTTTGGATTTTTGGGTATTGTTTGTTTGCTTTTATGTTTGTTTTTTAAATCCACAATATCCATTGTAATATTTGGCAGGTCTGATAGTAGGAGAGATGATTTTTTCAACATTTACTTGTGCGGCTTCTGATCTATAGATGTAGGATACACAGGAGCATCATCAGAACTGATGTCAGATGGTATCCATGACTACTTCTTCCAAAGTAAGGGAACGTTTCTGAAGATTCAACATGCACAAAGGTGCCCGATACCTACCTTAGACTTTCTTTTATGTCCTCAGGGTGTTAACTATTCGAACTTAGACTGAACTGTACCTTACCAGAGTGGGTCAATGTGGCTTAAGATATTGATATATTACATAGCTATTTACATCTCACACAATTTTCAAATTTGGCCGTGTCAGTATGGCCTGAGATCGAAGATCTGTGCAAGTGTTGTTTGTATGTAGAAACGAGCTGCAGCACTGTAGTAAACTGAAAAAAGGTTTGGAGAAGAGCAAATGGAGAATGAGAGGAATAGGAGGAGGATGGAGAAAAGTTTAAAAATAGGAGGAAGAGGAGGAATAAAAAGACTCCACAGGGTCTTACAGAATCTGATAAAATCTGACAAAAACCTCAACATACTTGGAGGTGTTTTCTAAACCTTCTAACCTTACAACATTTTTCCATCAATAGTCCAGAGGTGAAGTGATTTATGAATATACATGCTTACACAGTTCTCTGTGAGCATCTTGATAAAGTAAATATATCACCCAGCAGGAGGTTACACTGCACACTAGTCTCCTTCCTCAGAGAGAAATTCAGTGTTGTGGGCCCCAGCTATCCCTTTCTGACATATGCATTGCATGCAGTTTAGTTCTTCATTAAAAAATGTCCCATGGAGATGTTTAAGCGCAGATCTCCCTGTAAAGGTGAATACATTGAATTGCCCTCCATTCAATTCTTCTCCATTTAATTGGTATAAAACAGCTTCCCCTTGGCTACTTCCTCCCTTGAAATCACATAAGTAGCCTCACTAGGAAGCCATAGGTAAATATTTTACTCTGTGCACTGTAGATTAGGAGCATAGCTCCCATTAACCGGAGCTGGAATCATGCAGCTGATTTTCCCCTCACGCTGTGCTAGAAACTTACCCTACAGGATGCAGAGACTGGGCTCCCAAGTGCCACCTTATGAAGAAGGTGCAGAACACTTTCATTTAATACTGCATGTGTTTCCATTAACAGAGTCAATTGCTCTCCGTTCTCAGTTTTAAGACTCCCTATGTCTTTCTATTAGAGTTCTGTTTCCAAAAGCCTACCAATTCTCCCTAGCCCTTCCTTCTGAGCCTGTGAAGATTTGATGATATAACACATTAGCTTTCATTTGGTTTAAACTTTGTGTCTGTAATTACAGATATGCTGAGCGTTTGTGTTTCTTGTGGGCTGCTTAGGAAAGGTTATGTGACCAGTGTATTGTCAGTTTAGGGTGACGCCTTAAGGACTGCCATTAGAGCTGAGGCCTGAGTATTCCAAAACCTGCAAGTACGTGGGGCAAAACCACCGCAGCCGCTACTATGATTCAGAGCATCGCTGCAACTGACTACACTGGCATGGCTCCTACAGAGTGGAAAATGTCTGTGTCTGTCTAAATACTAAGCAAAAACCAGAATACATTCATCATATATGTAAAAGCAGAGCTGTGGTTGATACACCATACACTGTGGTCTGCTATGACTCTGGGAAGAGGGGTCTTTGCTGCCTGTGTGGATATGATGCATATGATACCAGCTTTTCTCATTTACAATCGTGTTGCTTGATGCTGCCAGACTTTGTTTTTCCTACATAGCTAACTCTTCCTACCTAGGAAATTTACAAAAGAAGAGGATCTATTCCAAGTAGGCCGTGCAGGTGAGGTTATGACAAGGTCACTAGTAACAAACTTGAATTTCCACTTATGAAAAAATGAAAAGGTTTTAAAAAACTTTATTCAAAATGCTAGTTTTCAGTAAAGTAAATTTTCATATTTATGTAGCATTTTCTAAACGAAAAATATGCATAAAAATGTTGTAGTCCAAACACATAAAATGCCACAATAACAAATTTCAGCTCAATTATAAACCATAACTTAGACTTACTATTTGCATGAACATATGTAGTAAAATAAAATGAATCAAAATGACAAAAAATTAGAAAAATATTTTTACTTGATCAGTGACATATTTTCACTTTATCAAACGGCCACAGTGAGTGAAACATTTCCTTTTGCCTTTTTTAACTGAAAACGCCACTGAATTAAATCTTCAAAAATGTTTTGATTAAGTTAAATTAAATCTTCAAAAGTCTGGGTTTTTTAATTTAACCATGTTCTTTAATAGAAATGTCTGTATTTATCTTCTCTATTTTGATCCAGAACGCGGCTGCTATGAAATTCTATATATGATCCACCTCCAACATGAATATTTTTGCTACCTCCTTCCTGATCATGTCTTTTGTTTTGAGTTCTTTGCTAATAACTAATGAAAATGTTACGGCCTTACACCTTGTTTTGTGGTTGCAATTATGTAATCGCTATTAATGAAGCAACAATGTCAAAACTGTGTTAAACCAAATTCACATTTAAGAACTTAGAATAAATAGATATAAAACAACATATGTCTCAGCTTTTGTTCTCCAATGATTTCATCCCTTGTTAAAAATAAATGTGTGGTTTCTAAAAAAGAAAAGGGCTTTTCTCAACTCTCACATATTAATTGAATCCAGAGACTGGGGATACAAGTAGGGAGTTCATGTTTTCTTTTTGTCTTCCCAAAATTTGTTTATGAGGATGCTTTTATTCAGTAAGCCATAAATTCACTTCAAAGCAATCTAGAAATACTAGGAAGTCAATGGTGTAGTGGTCATCAGCCCCAGCTGAAGCAATTGCCACTGATATCAATCAGAGATGTAGCTAAAGTGCCAGGTTTTCCTCTGGACTTGAACACCTTGAAAAGATTTTAGGACAGGGATAGTTTCTGTCCACAGTTTTGGCTCAGCCCACTGATACTGATCAGTTACAAATGTTGGTTCAGGTTTGGGTCAGAATTTGTCAATAGGTACAGGGAAGTCTCTAGATCTGGGGATTCTCAGAAAGCCAGCATTTGATTTTATGCAAACATCAAAAGTCCAGATGCTTATTTGAACCGTCCACATCTGTTGAGTCTGCAAAACTAGACTGGAAATTTAGCTGGAATAGGTTTCCCTGCAAGATTTCATAGACTTCATAGCTGAACTTGTGGCCAGAAATACCAGAGCTTCTTTTGGTATTTGAGGACTTTTTATTCCAGTGCTAACTAGGAATGTGTATGTTATATTTAATGAGTGGGTGGGATACGCAAAAATTTTAAAACTTTGGAAACATTCATATCTAGTGAAGAGACACTATGGACAATAAAATACTTAATAAGAAATGGAAGTTCTATGAACAATTTGTGAAACAAAGCAAAAATGTACTATAAATTGGATGTTTTTTATGTCTATGAAAGGTAAAACTCAATCTAACCTTCAGCAAAAGAAAATATTTGGTAAAATATTTTTTGGAAATAAAACTATAGAAAAACCCTACTATCTTTAAAATTTTTATTTAGCTCTTAGTGAAAGTTAGAATAAAGATTTAGGATTCAGGCAATATATTTTTTTCTCCCCAGTCCCTCTGGCACTGTGCAAAACAACTGTCTGTGCACTTTATAGCAAACCATGCACAATTTTCAACACTCAAACAAGGTTCTTGCAAAATGCATTCTGAAAATATAGCACATTTATGCTTACAGCACTATATGCAACGGTAAAATATTTTGAACAATCTGTTTTTCAAATTAGATTAACATCATGGAGCAACACAATCTGCTCATTGACACCAAAGGGACAGGAAAAAAAAAAATCAGTGTTTCATGTCTTCCTTCAGGATGTTGCTTTGGCAATAGACATCCACTATCTATGTCATCATGAAGGATGTGGTGCGCTTCTAGACCTGCTGTTCTTTAGAAGAGACACCAGGCTCCACACAGCTCTACTGACAATCAAGCAGTGAAAATACAGGTAGGAACTGAGGGTCCTTGCCAGCATTGTGCTCCCTGGTCACACCACACATTACATGCAATGCACTATTACAGGTGATGGCTTCACAAAATTGCCTACTACATCTGTCTGCACTTAAGTAGCAGCACATGACATCCCATCACTTAAAAAAAAAAAAATCACAAAAAGCTTCACCAGTACAAAAGATTAGCGAATAGCTAATGCAATCGTTTTCTGCATAGTACCCTTGAACCTTTGCTGTGAAAACTCAGACTTTCCTATCATAGCTGAAAGTAACAATAACCTTCCCCTTTTGTGCAGCCACTATTACAATTGTACCAAGTTTGTGTATGGTGTAAGTACTCTCGTATTCACACTTTTACAGTTAATCCTGGGAACTGCCAACTAAATTTCCTTCTAAATTTGTTTATTACTTACTTTCCTCTGCAAAGCAGAATTTTTATTATCTGGCAGAGCAAAACCAAACCCTAAGAAACTGAAACTGAGAGTGACCTATGGCTTTAACCCTCAATCAACACGAAAATAGGTGACTGCTCTGTCTTGTTTGGTTTTGCACATTATAGTTGTACTTACAAAGAGATTCCTTGCAAGCACGTGTTGTATTTAGTAGCCTTATGCAAACAACTTAGGAGCAAAGTAACTTTCATCTTTAACTTACAGACTCCAGGGCAAAGGTTAAAATCACAAGCTTTGCTGTCCTATTGGCAGCAGATCATTTTGAAGTTTACTACTTCCAGTGAAAGTGATATACAGTAATACACACAAATGTCACTTGTCTGATTGTGTTTGTAAAGGAAAAAAATTATCAATCCCTTAACTTTTTGTATTTTATTGCCTTTCTTCTGATAACATTAGCAAGAATCTGACTGTTCTTACATCCATATACATGCAGAAATGAAAATGAAGCTATCCTCAAAATACATATTTGCATGCGTATGTAATATGCAAACAGAAGCTAGCTGACTATTTGCAGATTTTCATAAGGAAATTTGAGTGTTGTGCAGATGGCTACTGGATTGTGCAAGATGGAAGCTCAATACAATAATCCAGGTTGGGAAAATATGATATTGAAAGGATTTGATAAATACTTAGACATTGTCATTCTAATGGGTTGTAGATGTTATATAACAACTCTACTAAAATGAGTCAAAAAATAAAAAGGCTGTTATAATTGTAACGGGAATCCAGTGCATGAAGGCTTTGCACTGCTGTGAATAAACTATAGTTATATTGCCTTTTACATAAAAAAAATTAAGTGTGCTGAAAGAATTTACTGAAATCTTATAATACCAGGAATTTTGACTGCCTTGGCAAAGTGGAAACTTCACATTTACTCAGACCTTAAAATCAGGACATTTGCTTAACCCCAGGCAAAGTCTTTTAAACCCCAGAATCCTGACCTTAATTTGGTGTTGGAGGCAGACCTTGCAAGTAAAGATGCAGAGCAACAGTTAGTGGTGTGAGGTTCTCTGCTATTAATCAGCAGAATTCTTATTTATGTGTACCTAAACAATTACAGCTGTTTCATACGAAGCGTAATAAATGAGTAATACAAAACAACTGAGCAAAGCAGTCCTGTCTTTTCTGCTCCACCCACTGGTCCTAATTATCCTGTCTCTTACAGCATGTCAGTCCCATTAACTTCAGCTTTGTTGGGTTTTTGTGCACAAGTCTTGGGACAGTTGTATCCCAGAGCACATACACTGGTGACATAAGAAGCAGCCAAAAAAATAGCTGGAGTCTAATTCTCTGAAAAGATGTGAGTAGTCAAAGCCTCATATCATTCTCTAATTTGTTTCATCTCCTCTTTTAATCTGACTCCCTTTCACTCATGTAGATTGTTCCACACCTTTCTTGCCCTTCAGCACAGAATTTCACAAACACCAAATGCCAAAATATGGCCACTATTTGTTTTACTGCTAAATTTGTCTGAGAGGCATCCACAGCAGATATAGTTGTCTTCACTGGTTCTGGCTTTACTGTGTGTTTTGCAGCATGTGTTTTCTCATCATAATGACTGGGTGCCTCTCACAGGAAGCCCAGGTAGCAGAAATCCCTTGATTGTGCAAAGCTCAAATGGAAAAAATCCAAGCTGCCTTCTAAACACTTTAAAATAACACTTTCTAATGCTTCCTATGGGTGATACTGACACATTTACAATGTTGATTTAAAGGGTAGGGGGAACATAGTTCTTCCTGACACCATAAATATAAAGTTACTGGCCCACCCTGTCACTGGAGCCATGCTGAAATTGCTGCCAGCAGACCTTGAGTGCCAGGCACTTCAAACTCAGAAAACAGGCAAACAGTGGCCTCTGTGGCAGTGAGGAAAACCTTTGAAGAGTCCTTTGCTTTATGCCCCTCCAGGAAGGTGTTACAGTCAATACCAAGCAAAGATACTGCAATTCCTGAGATATTTGTCCCTACAGTTCCTGAACTTCCTGTGAACCATTTTAACCCAGGTTTACTATATCAAAGTGCATGCTAAAAATTTCCTTCATTTCTTTACCCCAAGCTTCGTTCACAGTTCTTTTCTGGAACTAATCTGATTGTAAAAGTTTGTCAATCTTCAGATGTTCTAATTTCTCAATCACCTGGTCTGATGTGATCCTGATTTTCTTCAATATTTCATCTTCTACCTCTGGGAAATTTATGTCTGTTCCTGGCATTTGTCTCCCATCTTCCTTTGTGAACACAGAGAGGAAAATTCATTTGATTTCTTTCTCTCCCTCTCTTTTTCTCTCTCTCTCTCTTTTTTTTTTTCCTCAGCGAAGTCATCTTCTGTCAATAAATTACTCTTGCCACATCCTGGAGGCCAATTGTATTCTTCCCTTGGCCCTTATGTTTCTTTTGGTTAAAAGAAAAAGTCTTATTAATCTTTGTCTAGGTAGCAAACTATTTTCCATGCTTCAGCTTTCCTTTTCTTATTTTGGTTTCTTGCTTCCATTCAGCTCTTCCCACAGTCTACTCTGGACTTGATCTTTTAAATTTTTCACATCTTTTCCTTACCTTTGATTAGTTTTTAATTTCCTTGTTCTTTATCAGGTGTTGACAACTCAGTACCATAGCTGGTATTTTCCTCTTTCTTTTCCTTTCCCTCATCTCTAACCCATGCTGAACCACAGCCCAAAATGATGTCAGGAGAGAATTTAGACACCTTTCCAAGATGTGATACTGACTGCTTTACTCATTAAAGGTCTTATGCTATACTTTGCAAGAATGGGTGCATTAACCCCTGCGTCCTGGACCAATTCCAGATGAAGTGATTGCTTTCTGCCTGCCTGCACTTCTCTTGAAGTTTTGATATTATAGATTAAGTTCTACTTGACCTATAGCACAGTGCTGCTATCAGCATGTATCATTTTTCATACCAAAGGTGACTAGATGGAAGCTATTTTTCTGTTACAGAAGTTCTTTTCTTATTACACAGTGAAAACATTTTTTGGAAGGAAGGTACTGACTCTTATTTATAGCCAGAATTCTTGCACAGCCACTGTTCTACCTGCAGGCAGTTATTCCTTTTTCCTCTTTCTTCTCTATCCCCACATGGAATGTGCTGCTTAACAAAGTGACATGTACCATCCCCATTTTCTGCATTTTAAACTCTTGTTACCAGTTTAGATGATGCCCAGGTAATACTGTTTTCATCCACCGTCACTGATTGCATTTCTTGAAGTGGTGTGAAGTTATACATGTCTTAAAAAAAAAAGGACCTGAGGTTTTCATAGAAGTCTTTCAGCTCAAAAGATTTCTCTCATGACTTCATATATAGGAAACGTTTAAACAGATCAGAGAGGAGTAGGAGAAGAAAGCATCGTGAGGTGTAAAGCTGGCGTTGTCAGCCCATATAGCATAAATGAAAGCAGTGAGCTGTTTCCTCAGAAAAGGTGTTGGAGAAAGACTGCATGAGTGACAAGAACCAGAGAGAAAATACTTCTAGGAGTGGTGAAAGCATTCCTTAAGGTCAAGAGTGAACTAATAAGGCAACGGTTTATTTAGGTTCAACTCCCATGACTAGTTTGTGACCTTTAAGTTCTTTTTACTGTTCTAAAATAAATGGACAAAACTGTTCCTTTCTGAATTCTTATTGTTGCTAAAAGTCACATCCTGTCCACATGGTTTTTACCAAGAAATGACTGGAGGGCAACACTTGACTCACTCTAGATGAAGAAGTCTTCTATTACAAGTTCCTTGACTGCCTTTTCACTTTCTTTCATGGTGTAGCATTTTGATTTCTGAGTTGTTGATAAAAAAACTTCTTTTCATAATGTTTCATCCTTTTTTTGGCAACCCTTGCTGAACTTGTGACCTGATTTGCTTGCTCTCCACAGCATTATCTAAAGCAACCAAGAGATCATGCAAGGCCCTTTCTTGACCACTGATAATGAATTTTCATTTTTCACCGGTTCTTCCTCCCCTCTCTATAGCCTTTTATTATCTGTTTCAGTATTTTGCACCTGTTCACCTATGTTGCCACTTTCTTCGCTTTTGCTGATGTGTGCATAAGACCACTGTTATAGACATACCTTTGGACTTCCCTTTCTGCTAACTGAACACAGCATTATAAATGTTTCTGTTCCTCACTGTACATAGCTCCCAGACAGTCCTTTTAGCGTTTTACCTGTACTGATTTTGTGTTGTTTCTGTATGCCTAAACTGCGAATGATTTTGGAACTTCTCCCTCCCTCCCTCCCTCCCTCCCTCCCTCCCTTCCGATTTATGCTAGGGCTGAAGATCTATTTTACCGTATCTCAATTTCTATTTGGATGCATTGTTTATATAGCGCATGATATGATCAGATATTTCTTTAATACATTGAAAATTTCTTTGTTTCTTTTATATAGTGAAAGATCATGCTATGCTGTATCTAATCATGTTGTTAGTGGACATGACACAATAGTGGAAATTAAACATGACAGTTAAATTACAAAAGAGAAAGAATTATTTTCAAATCAAGAATATGCTATTGATGTAATTAGCACTGCTCAGCACTTCCCGGGTTTTATTTACAAATATATTTGGCCAGATTCTTTGCTCAGTTGTAACCATGCAAACATCTATTTTGTATGTCTGAGAGTTAATTTTCTGCTGTGTTTGCATTTCATTTTTGTAGACAATGTCTACTATATTCCCTTCCAAAGTGCAATGGTAGAAGATGAAATGCGATTAAGATGGGGATTGAGGGGGAGGTATATTGAAGACATCAGTGTAAGTTATGTGACTGGAAGCAATGAAAGCAGAAAATGTGGTTGAAAATGAGACTGAAAGGCTCAACCCAGTCTCATGAGTCAAGGGATTTATGAATGAAAAAGTAATATGTCTGAAGGGACTGGTATGAGGAAAAGGTCTGCTCCCAGACAGTCTTTCTCATGCATTCAGCATTCATGCGGTGGCAATGGCTGCAGTGGCTGACCTTGGCTGTACTTTCATGGTCATTTTGAAGAAGAATGAACTCTGAGTCTATGTGACCAGGCTCTGAAGTCCTCTTTTCAAAGAAGCATGCACTGTTAGAGGATAAATCTCACTCCATGACAATGGAACTTATACTGCGATTTCATTGGGGTGTGTCTGAAAAGCTTTTAGCCTGAAAATTTAGGCCATCACCTGGCCCTGGTGAAGCTGTGTGTGTGTGTGTGTTGCAGTAGGTGTTGCTATTTATCTTAATCTACCAGAGTCTTGTTGTGTCTTGTAGATGCTTCTCTTGAAATTTCACATCACCTGGCCTCTGAACAAGCAGAAGTCTGGGACATAGGATGTTTCACTGTTATCCTTTGTCAAATACATAATCCTGTGGGAAAAAGATGCAATAAACCAGCAGAAATTCTTGAGGATGGAGTATGTGCTTCGTATCATGAGATGTACATATTTAAAGCAATCTAAAAACATACTAAAAAGGTATAAGAACTTCTTACACTCTATAAAAATATATGCTGTACTCCCCTACCATATTTCATTATAAAAGAACATGGAAAATACAGCTGTTCTGACCTGCCTTTCAGAAGGACTCTGTCAAAACAGGTGATATTTTCAGTATGTGCTTACTCTGGTATATAACGTATTAATAAAGAATTTTGGCTTAGCTGTTTTCCTTGAGAGGAACTATTAAAAGAGGCAGAGGTGAAGGTTCTGATGAGTTGCTACCTATGCTACATTCAAAAAGCTTCTAAGAATATATGAAAACACAGCCCTGCTTGAGGAGGAGCAGTTAAACTGTAGGGTATGTAGAAATCCTTGCAGGAAGATTTGATCTCAGCCATTTTTTTAGTTCATTGAAGAAAATGAAGTAATTATTTTTAAAAAGAAATATGCACAAGTACATTACCAGTTCAAGTACACATTGCATATGAACTTATAATCATTTTCCAAGAACGCAGGTAATATTTAACTGGATGCTGTTTCCTTTTAAAACTCTTCTGGTCTTTTTTTTTTTATGATAGGATCAAAATTCTCAGTGCCTATCCTGTTGTGTGACAGGAGTTTATGGCATTAGTTTCACCAGACAAGGACTGGTGGAGTAAAATTAGTCATGTATGTAAATTATAATCATGCTGAATAGGTGTATGTGCTCATTTAGGCATTTTAACAGTGTGTGATGTTATCCTCTCTGCAGGACTAATAAGCATTAGCCATAATGAGGTCAGTCAGTCAGTCAGGCATTATCATGGGATTTAATTGGGACACTGGTCTCTGCTGAAGTGAAAATTAATAACTTTTGTCAATGTTCTGGCAAAATGTTCTGTCTTATTAAACTATGAGGGTCAATTAGAAAGCATTATGTAATAAAGTCCCCAGCAGCAGAACTCAAATTGAGTTATACCACAGTCATTATTCCAGGACGATTGCATTTGAAAATGGAAAACCAGAGTGCCATATGGAGGGCGCGGGTTGTATTTATAAGCATTGCATGTTAAAGCTTCAGCAAGAAGGAAACAATTAAATGTAATACTGAAATAAATCAAAGCACTGAAAGTGCCATTTTGTTCCAAGTGCTTAATATAGCCAGCATACCCCTAGATGTGACTAGGCAAAATGGCACCTGTTTATAAACCTTGTTTGGGTTCTGTCAGACAGTGTCCTTCCTCTGGATCGCTCTGATGATTTAAAATCTGGGGCACACCTGGAAGTCTCAGCCAGACACGTTGACTATTATAAATAACTGGTTATTTTATGGCTATTAAGACCAGAGATTGCTTTTATTAAAGTGCAGTTATCATGATACAACAAGTTAAAGAACTTTTAAAGCATATTTAACAGCTTCTGATATTCCCTATTTGGTCATGTTTTATGGTACTTGACTGGGAAAGATACAAAGTTTCTGCTGATGCGGGTGTCTAAAGGCAACGCCAGCAACCGGCAAAGGTGCAAAGAGAGCAAAAAGGAGACAAATACATGTTTGTGGGGACAGTGACAAGCTAAAGTTGTCTTTTTGCCCGATGTCTCAGAGGAAGGTACAGGCACTCACTTTTAATCACCTTACTGTTTCTAAGGATTCCCCCTTACCAAAAGAAATAGTAGCATCTCACTCCAAGGGCCTTTTTCCTCCAGCATTTACATCCCAGACACAATTGGAAATGAACATCCACAGACCAAAATGGAGAATGGCCACTCTCATCCTCTACTGCCATCCAAAGACCCCACGTGGGTCCATGCCAGAGCTGTGCCTAGCTTAGTGTGATGGTGGACCTGTGTATTGCACCTTCCTTCTGCAGGTAGAGGCCGCAGGAACCCCTGCTGAAGTGCATGCTACCCGAGAGGATGTCCTTCAGTGGCTCAGCTCCCTCCTGAGTTTTGTTACCACTGTTGAACATTCTGAGGGGCATAGACCACCTGTGTGGCACAGTACCAAGGCTCTGCATAGCTCCATAAATCCCCTCAGCACCAGCCTTTTAAGCCCAGAGAGATTGTGCCCTGCTCCTCTCCTGCCAAACCAAAGTGAGCTGGGATCTCCCAGGGCAGGCTTTAGGAGATGACAGACCTTTTGCTTGCTCTCGCTCTGCAGGAAATTGCAAGTGTCCACAGAGAGATATTGTGAAGGAGAGCCATCACCAATCTGCCTTCCAATTGTTATTCACACATGTGAGAGTGAATTTCTAAAGCGCTCATTGTTTGGCCTGACACAGCTCCCATGGACGATGCACTAGATCTTGCCCTGTCTTTTACAGAGCAGTGGAAGAATTGTGCAAGGGCTGTGCATTTCTAGGAGCCCTGGACCTGAGGTAAGCTCTTATTGCAGCTTCTGCTGCTGTGGTAAGAGTAATATCATCCTTACTGGTAGGATTTTTTTTACAGTCCCATAGGACTTTGCCTAAGTACTGCTGACAGCGTGGAGTAGGTAATTTTTACTGGTGGGTTTGAAGATGCTGAACAGAATTTCTATTTCATTTAAAACTGTTATATTAGGGTCAAACATGTTTTTTTCCAACTTCACTGTGAACTGACAAGCAGAATGAGGCTTGATTTTCCCCTTGCTCCTTGTTTGACGACAGTGTGGCTTACATTGACTGTTTTGGTGTTGGTTCTGATTTACACCGGTGTGAGAAGAGATTCAGGCTTGTTAGCAGCCTGTCCCTCATGGAGTGAGAACATTTTACAACTTAGCTCAGAACAGCTGAGAATGTCAATGTATTTGATAAGCATCTATGAACAAAGCCTTAGTGCTAGCCTCAGGAGGTCCTCTACTGTGGATAAACGTCGTCATCTAGACTGTGAAGAAGCACTTACTTACTAACTTTGGACACTATTTTTTTGATGCCTAACTTCATATTCTGCAGTTTGGAAAGAGTCAGGCACCCTTTGACCTCTTCTCCTGACAATAATCAAGCCTGCTGGAAACCCCTCTTTCAGGGCCCTGCTGTACTGGGGAACCCCCTTGACAGCCAAGGTGTCTCTAGCCAGGACTTCCTCTGGCAGGACTGGCCCCAGCACTCAGAGCTGGTCATATGCAGTTCTGTAGATGAACCACAAGACTGTGCTTTCTCCCCTTCAAATACTGCAGGACAGCCTGTCAGTTTTTCTCCCTCTTCAGCCCATGTAAGTCACCGTGTCTCTTACTTTCTTTCCTGAACAGGAATAACATGCAGAAAGTCTCCAACAGGCACCACTCTGTGTTGTTAGACTCACATCTACACATACACATATGCATGAACATGCATACATATGCATATATATATATATCTGCACACACAGATACATATGCCTTCATGCACAGAAGTGTAACACCATCCAGATGCTGTGGTTCCAATTTACCATTTGAAAGCAATTAGTGTTTATTATGGTAAGCATTTTCAACGTAGGGAATACTTTAAAGACAACAGCACTGCTAATTACTTTCAAATGGTGAATGTCAACATTTTCAAGGTGTTACTTCATAGGCTAGGCTTCATGGATGCAGATGCCCTCAGCTTCAACACAAATAAGTGTACATTCATGCATAGACAAATAGATATTCATCTGGCCTCACTTCTCCACTTATAAATCCACAGACTTTTCTTGAGCAGACTCCTTTATCATTTTCAAGGGCCCAGGACACAGGAACTTGTAGCTTCGTAGCTTCACTCTGTGTTTTTCCCACTTGGTTCTGTTCTGTTTTGTTTTTTGTTTTTTTTTTGCATTGCTACAAGACTAATGTCAGGGATTTTTGTTGTTGGAAAGAGTAAGTGGTTGGAAAAGTGCTGATTCTCCCTAGTCATTTACACCTACAGCGTTTAGGAGACCTTAATACAAAGCAGTGCCAGGTCTCAGTGCTGGGCTGCCTGCTTTGGCAAAATTGTAATATTTTGGCAGAAACGCTGCATGTTAACAAAGAAAAGTTTGATTAATCAGCAGGAGGGAAGACTTGGGAGGAAAAGGAGTGGAAAGAGAGAGATCAACAGACAGACATAGAATGAAGTCTATTCTAGGAAGTCTAATCATTTTTACAACAGCTTTAAAAAGGAATAAAAATTATTAAATCTCTTTGACGATATTCAAAGAGCCTTTTTTAATATATGAGAAGGCGCATTCTGAATTCTTAACACTGCTAGTGTCACCAGCCCTTTTTTCCACTAAACCATTTTAATTTCATAATTTACAAGGCCTTGAAAAGTAGCAGGATCAAACTGCAGTGTAATTGGATACACTGTACAGTTCCAGGGTGAATTTTGGTCCCTGGTAGGCACAAGAGATTTCTCTTTTTCTTCTAAGATCACATAGAATGTACTTACTTGAAAGGAGAGATGCAGCAGCAAAGTAAGCTTTTTTTACAAGGTAGAAGAGCTAAGTGAGTTGCAGGAAAGCACCAGCAATTTGTTTGGCACTGATGATTTTTTTTTTGTGATTGGAGGGAATGCTATTGATGCGAAAATCAATGTGGGTTTACTAAAGAAAACTGAGAGATCAGGGAACAGGGAAGCAGTCAGACAGAAGTGGTGGCATACTGTACTTCCTTCAGAAACAAATTATTCCAGTTATTTTAGATCTTTCTGTTCTTCTCCACTTCTCACAACCAATATAAACTGTCTCCATGCTCAATTATTAGCTCTGCTGATCTGAGCACTGTAATAACTGACAGAAAGCAGGAATTTTGCATGTGATCTGTTTCAGAGAAGCTAGGGACGGTTGCAAGTCTTTCCTGGGGGCCTACAGGGCTTTTAAAAACAGAAGGTAAGAAAGAAAGAAAGGGAGAAAAGAAAAACAACTGAACATCTGCTGGAAAATCCTAACTGGCTTGTTCAGCTGAGTTCAGCAAGAGCAACGGTAACAGCAGAGGAGTTGGCAGGTGTCGCCGCACTTCAGTTGGAAATTGCTGCAGATGATCTCAAGATACAAATAAGAATAATCTGGACAGTCCTTATACCTCCTCCCCTCCTTTAGACTATTCCTCCTCCCCAGGAGACAACAATAGTGTTGTGTGTCGGTTAGGTGGGAGGAGATATTAAAATAGCAGGGCTGTACTTGCAAGCAAATAGCTGTATCTATCAAAGATGTTCTACCTTAATATACCACTTTCTTTAAAATGTCTCCAAGGATGAACAGAAACAGAAACTACCAGTCTTCCCTTCAGGAGTGCAAATAATCACCTGTGAAATAGACTTATTTAGGATCAGGGGAAACAGAAAAGTTAATAATATTACATTTTTGTTTCTCTAGAATTTGTTCAAAGTGAAAATATTAGCTTTGTCTCCAGTGAGTGTTCCTCTCTCTTCTCTTTCTCTCTGCGCCATCCCCCCACCCCCCATGTCTCTCTCTCTCTCTCTCTCTCTCTCTCTCAACCTCTCCTCCTTCCTCATAGGGTACATATATGTGTGTCTGTGGCTCAGGCACTAATGTCCCTGTCACTACAATAACACTGGATTTCATGCAGAAACAATGAATTTTGAAGATGATCTCTAAATTTATTCACTCATTGCATTCCCTAAAGTTACGCTTATCCTGGCAGAAACTTTCAAAGCAACCAAGTCAGGGCTTATCACCATTCACTCAGCAGTTCAGTGTTATGTTGGCTTCACAGTCTTTCCTACTGTAGCATCTCTGTTCTACAGCCCTAGCTGACAGGCTCTGGACAGCAGGACAGCTAGATCAAATAAATCTGAGACCTGTCTAGGTGCTTCATTTATCAAGAGGCCTAATTTACCCAGGCCGTTTAGACTAATTGCAGATTTGCAAAAAAATGCTGATAATGTAGAACAGTGCATTGTGAATGTCCCTTGCCATATTTCTGCTAATGTGTTTCATCTGGAGTACATAAAAAGACAGGGATGCTGATTTTAGACACAGCACTTTGGGGCTAATCCAGTTAAATGATTATCCCTAAAAATCTGCAGTGATGTCATTTTCCCTATAGACCCTGCCAGTTGCCTTGTTTGCTTTATTGTGAGAAATATGTGATCCCAGGCTTTAGAAGTTCACCCTATGTTTCTTATTCTAATGCACTGTAACTCTCCTGTCCCACTCTCCCTGCTACCCATTCTTTCTTTATAATAGTAATTTTTGACAGCAAACCCTGACTTGGCTGTTGGAATTTGCGTATACACTGATAAGGAAGAAGTACACTTCTTTTACTTGATATATGCAGATTTCTGCAGGTGCCCACTATATTTTCTCAATGTACTATTCCTTCTTACCATTCCCCTCCTTTCTCTCTTTCCTCCAGGGACTATTATTTCACTACATTTTAGTGATTTTTACTACCAACGCTTGGCTTATCTTTGGCCCCTCTTCTGCACTTTGCTCCAAAATTCATGACCACAATTTCTTTCTAAGCTACTTTAACCATCAAGTGTAATGCCAAAACCTCATTTCATGGCTTTGCAGCAAATTCAGCTTCCATGTTCTTTCTTAGGTATTTTCTCCTCTTCCTTTACTCCTGTGATTCCTTTGTGCTTTCCTTCATGCCCTGGGGAACTCCGTGGGGCTTGCACTGAACCTCTCTGTGTGGCATGAGAAGAACCCAGATTTTGTTTCTAAAAATCTCTCTGTCATGTAACTGATAGAGTGTGCTTATTGACGCAGGGGCCAGTTGACTTTTTACGTAAAACACAAACTAATATTACTATAATAAACTTTTTTTTTTATTACTAATAAAGTTAATGTTTATAATTTGGTCACAAAGTTCTCATTGATTCCTGGGCCCAGCCACTAGGCAGTCTCAAGCATGTTTCACTGCTCCACTGACACGTTAATGCTGACCTTTGGAATGTGGTTTTTGGGGAGATGTTAGGATCTGGAACAGATAAAACATAACGAGACCCTTATTTTTCAGTAAGTGGCTGCAAAGGTCTGCAATAAGACAATCTCCTGAATTTGGCGCTACAAATATTACAAAGGTTTGAGTCTTACTTTTATTTGTTTTTCTACCATCAGCTCCTTTGTGGGTAATCAATGGAGCCTTCCATGCATACATTGAGGAGAGCCACAGGGATGTCTTCTCAGGTATCCCAGCAAGGCTGCATGTGACTTGTCAGTGTTCAGCAAGCAGATGGCAACCAAATCCCACTGCTACAGTATTAAAAAGTAGCTGGCTTTAAAGGTTTTCTCTTGTTCTTACAGGTGCCCCTCAAGCACAACCCTGAAGTTCAGAGAAATTAGTGTACAATGAGACAAATCCTGCCCAAACAAGGCAGATGGATTTGCAGAGTACAAAACACAGAGGAATCTTGTAGGCCGAATACTGTAAGACACTGCTTGCTCTAAGGAGGGGAAGATCCTCTCTCACGGAAGTTCCTAAATGTGTAGACTGTCAGCTAAGGGCACCCAGGGCTCTCTGTGAAGATCCTGCATGCTTCTTGGGTTTGCCTTTCACTTTGTTTCATCTATCACTTTAACTCTTGTGCTATTGTGATGCAGAATGGAATAAACTAGCAGGAGTCTTAACTATAAATAGTGAAAGAGCAAATTACAGTATCACAGTATCACAGTATCATAAGGTTGGAAAGGACATCTGAGATCATCGAAATCACTATAACCCAACACTAACACCAACACCATCCCATCATCTAAACCATGGCACTCAGTGCCTCATCCAGTCTCCCCTTAAACACCTCCAGGGTCGGTGACTCCATCACCTCCCTGGGCAGCGCATTCCAATGGCCAATCACCCTTTCAGTGAAGAACTTTTTCCTAATATCAAGTCTAAACTTTCACTAATGACGCTTGAGTCCATGCCCTCTAGTTCTGCCACTGGTCACTTGAGAGAAGAGACCAATCCCTGCCCGACTACAACCTCCTTTGAGGGAGTTGTAGAGAGCAATGAGGTCTCCCCTGAGCCGCCTCCTCTTCAGACTAAACAGCCCCAGCTCCCTCAGTCGCTCCTCGTAGGGCTTGTGCTCCAGCCCTTTCACCGTCTTCGTTGCCCTCCTCTAGACACACTTGAGCATCCTGACATCTTTCCCAAAATGGGGGGCCCAGAACTGGACACAATATTCAAGATGAGGCCTGACCAGTGCCGAGCACAGGAGGACAATAACGTCTCTAGTCCTGCTCACTACACTATTCCTGATGCAGGCCAGGATGCCACTGGCTTTCTTGGCCACCTGGGCACACTGCTGGCTCATATTGAGCTTCCTGTCAACCAGCACTCCCAGGTCCCTTTCTGCCTGACTACTCTCCAGCCACTCTGTCCCCAGTCTATAGCTCTGCATGGGATTGTTGTGTCCAAAATGAAGTACCCGACATTTGGACTTATTACACATCATCCCATTAGAATCAGCCCATCTCTCCAGTCTGTCCAGGTCCCTCTGCAGGGCCATCCTACCCTCTAACAGATCAACTCTTCCTCCCAGCTTGGTATCATCTGCAAACTTGCTGATGATGGACTCAATCCCCTGATCCAGATCATCAATAAAGATATTAAACAGGATGGGACCCAACACCGATCCCTGGGGGACACCACTGGTGACCGGCTGCCAACTGGATGAGACAGCATTCACCACCACTCTCTGGGCTCGGCCATCCAGCCAATTCCTAATCCAGCACAGAGTGCTCCCGTCTAAGCCACGGGCTGCCAGCTTCCCTAGGAGTCTACTGTGGGAGACAGTGTCAAAGGCCTTGCTGAAGTCCAGGTATACCACATCCACAGCCTTCCTCTCATCCACCAGGCGAGTCACATGGTCATAGAAGGAGATCAGGTCGGTCAGGCAGGACCTACCCCTCCTAAATCCGTGCTGGCTGGGCCTGATCTCTTGGCCGTTCTGCAGGTGCTGCATGATTTCACCCAGGATTATCTGCTCCATGATTTTACCTGGGACCGAGGTCAGGCTGACAGGTCTGTAATTACCTGGGTCATTCTTACGGCCCTTCTTGGGGATGGGCGTCACATTGGCCAACTTCCAGTCTTCCAGGACATCTCCGGTGAGCCAGGACTGTTGGAAGATGATGGAGAGTGGCTTAGGAAGCTCATCCGCCAGCTCTCTCATCACCCTAGGATGGATCCCATCCGGCCCCATAGACTTATGAGGGTCCAAGTGGCTCAGCAGGTCTCTAACTTCCTCCTCATGGATTGCAGGAGGGCCATATTTCACCTTGCCCCCATCAACCACTTCAGAGGACCAACTGTCAAGCGAGCTGACATCCTTGCTGTTAAAAACTGAGGCAAAGAAGGCATTAAGTACCTCAGCCTTCTCTGCATCTTTGGTTACTATATTTGCCTCCACATCCAACAAGGAGTGGAGGTCGCTGCCGCCCTTCTTTCTACCGTTGATATATTTATAAAAACTCTTATTATCCTTAACAGAAGTGGCCAATTTGAGCTCCAGCTGGGCTTTTGCTTCCCTGATTTTTTTCCTACACAATTTAACAATATCTTTGAACATGACCTGCTTACGTCCCCTTCTTTCCAACGGCGATACATCCTCTTTTTCTTACTTAGTTCCTTCAGAAACTCCTTACTCATCCAGGCCGGCCGTCTGCCCCTACGACTCTTCTTACAACACATGGGGACAGCCAGCTCCTGAGCCTTCAAGATTTCATTCTTGAAGTGCATCAAGCCTTCCTGGACCCCCTTGCCACTAAGAACTATTTCCCAGGGTACTTTCCTGACTAGTTCCTTAAATAATCCAAAATCTGCCCGCCAAAAGTCCAGCATCAATGTCCTGTTCCTGCCTTTTCTTGTTACATTGTTTGCAGAAAACTCAATTATCTCATGATCACTACACCCCAGACAGCCTCCGACAGTAACATCACCCACCAGCCCTTCTTTGTTCGTAAACAGCAGGTCAAGGAGAGCCTCACCCCTGGTGGGCTCACTCACCTGCTGTGACAGAAAGCAGTCCTCAATACACTCTAAGAACCTCCTGGACTGCCTCCTCTCGGATACCTTCCCAGCTGGTATCCGGAAGATTAAAGTCTCCTAAAAGAACAAGGGCAAGATCAAGAACAAGAACTAGAGGCAGCCTCCAGCTGTTTAAACAATAGAAGATCCATCTCCTCCTCCTGGTCGGGCAGCCTGTAACATACTCCAACCAGGAGGTCAGACTTGACTGCCCCTCTGACCCTTACCCATAGGCACTCAATCTGGTCATCACCGATCTCGACTTTGACAGCATACAGGGTTTCCTTAGTATAGAGGGCTACCCCTCTACCCCTCCTCTCATGCCTGTCTCTCCTGAAGAGCCTGTAGTCTTCCATGGCAGCACTCCAGTTATGACAGTCATTCCACCACGTTTCCGTGATAGCAACTATGTCATAGCTCTCCCACTGAACCAGGACTTCCAGCTCCTCCTGTTTGTTTCCCATACTGCGTGCGTTTGTGTACATGCACTTCAGTTGGGTTACTGACAACACTCTTTGAGATGGCTCATCCTTCACAGCAACATCTTTGGTGAGCCTAGTTACTCCCCCCTCCCCCTTCATACCTACTTTAAAGCCCCCTCTACAAGCCCTGCTAGCTCCTGGGCTAGAATCCTCTTACCCTTTGGAGTTAGACGAGACCCATCTGGGCCAAGCAGGCCAGGTGCCCTAAAGGTTTCTCCATGATTGTAGAACCCAAAATTCCTCTGCCGGCATCAGCCCCTAAGCCATTTATTAGAGCGTGGATTCTCTTATTCCTTTCGATATACATCTCTGCCACTGGAGGAACCGAGCAGAACACCACCTATGCTCCTGCCCTATACACTGACCGACCCAGCTCCTGGAATTTCTTTTTAACAACCCTTGACCCTCTTTTCGCTAGCTCATCACCACCAGCCTGTACCACCAGAAGCAGGTAATAATCTGAGGGTTTAATTAGGTCCGGGAGTCTCTTGGCGATGTCACCTACCCGGGCTTGGGGAAGGCAGCAGACTTCCCTATGAGTTGAATCTGGTCTACATATAGGTCCCTCCGTCCCTTTCAGAAGGGAGTCACCCACTACAACTACCCTCCTTTTCTTTTTTCTTACTTGAAGTCCTGACGTGTCTGACAGGCAATGTGAAGTCATCAACCTCCTCTGATGAGTTCTCTGTAATACTGTCCTCTGCCTGAGCATCAAATTCCAGTACCCCAAACCTGTTTTGTATGGGCAACTGGAAAGGTGGCATCTGAAAGGGAGGTCTATAACTCTCAAGAGAGCAGACCTGCTCCCAGTCCTCCTCACCAACCAGGTCACTCCCCCTATCCTGTTGATGAGGAATATGGTGTTCCTCTGCCTCCTGGGGAGGATTACTGGGAGGAGAGAGGGTTCTACTCCACTAGTCTATCTCCCTTTCACTTTCACGGATACCCATTTACTTATTTAAAGTTCTGTTATTAAAATCTCCAAAATATCCATTTTCTTCCTAGACAAAAGCTCAACTTTGCCAAGCCCTGCAGTCATTATGTTGACGCAACAAGATGCATCTTGTGTAACATGACCTTGAGATGGTTGAAGGGGAGTTATCCAACAAATTTCTTTTGCCCCTTTTCAAAAAATAGTGTCCTTGTAGCTGTATAGTCTGGACAATCTCTACTTGTAGACTCTTGCAGGGAACTTCTGGACTGTAGAAAAGCATTCAAGGGAGAGGTGGAAACTAGTGAAAGTCCGGCTGACATTTTGATCACATGCATATATTAAGATAATCCCATAGACATATGTCACAGAGAGAGAGTAGTTTTTCCATATTAAAGATGGCATTAACCTTCTATCCTGTCTTGCTCCCTTTGCTATTCCCAAACTCTGTAAATATTTCAGGTGTCTTCTGTCCTGCTCCCCCACCCGCCAGCTCTGTTAAAAATGGCAAGATGATGAAAAACGCAAATTTGATCCAGGTCCTTCTTTGTCCCTAAGGTAATTAATTCTCATTCTTTTTTTTTTTTGTGCTAGAGTCAAAGGTAGCTGATTGTTAAATATGTCTCAAGATGCTCTTCTGAATTCCAAAGACTCACCAGTGTTCAAATAATCCTTATACAGGCCCCTCATGGGAACATCAAACTAGTCAGTGTTTGCTCCATGCTGTTTTTCATGATGCTTTGCCAATCAAAAATGCATTTTGGGCAAAAATAAGTAAACAAATGAGATTCTCTGTTTGGGGGAAAGGTTTGAACTGTGGAGAAAAAGCAGTTTTTCACAAGTCTGGGATGGCATCAACCCGCACTGATATCTGGGAAAGGTTCATTGCTATTCATTGTCACCCATTTGCCCGCTCTGCATCTGTTGAAATACCACATTGAATGGAAACGTTAGTTATATAGAGATTGTAGTTATGCACCAAAGTATTGGGTCAAGAGATGAGAGAAATCATTGAGCAACTGACTGAGAGTTTTGGTAATAAATGATATAGTAGTTGTGATGGAAAGTCAATAAGGATTTTATTGTAGCTCTCAACACCAGCACATAGACATTCCTAAGTCCTCATCTGGAAAATACTTTTATCTTTAACCTAACAAGATGAGGAAATTCACCCTGACCAGAGATTTAGACATATTACACTGCTTTATCTAAACTTTCCTAATTAAGAGCCAGGTCCTGAACCAGTGTCACATAAACCCAAGTCGAGCAGCTCTAAAACAAGTTTTGACCCAACCTCTCTAAGAATTAACCATCACTTACTATAAGAGAACAGTAGGTCTCCTCAGAACAAATACATGAGAATATTTATGCTCAGAAAAGCATCAGTAAACCAAACAGACTAAATCTGTGCCTTAGAATGGGTGTTGCTTAAAATTGAAATGAATACATACATTGAGAAACTAGGTTACTGAAAAGAAATATGGTGGCTTGAAGCCTCAGTGGTAGTCTTCCTATGAACCTTTTAAGTTATATCTAAGTACAAGAAAATCATAGCAACAAGGAGCACCCCTCCCCAGTATTGATTTTTGTTACATTTGTGGTGACTTACGGAGAAGATAGCCAGAAGCAATTTATAAATACAGTAACACTAGCAGACTCCAGAGCGCTGGTACTCAGATGTCACGGTTTGTACAAGATAAAAGCATAGTTCAGTGCAATTGTTCAGCCTTACCTTATGCAGCTGAAATTCTGTATTATCACTTTAATTTCACTGATTTCCAGTATTGAAGTAAAGAAGTTAAATAATGAAATGTTTGATATAATTTTACACCATTTAAATAAAGTTATAATTGGTTGAGATGGTAATTTTTCCTTGTATCTATTTGTACTCTCCAGGACCTTAAAATTCCATCCATCCTTCAGAAACAGTCAATCCATTACCTTACACATGCAGGAGTTTCCAGCTTTACTGGAAAAAAAATTCCAGCAAATCAATTAATCAAGGTCTGTTCTTACTTGCAGTCATGGAAGTTTTGATAATTTCAGAGATGGAGTTGAGTTTTAATACTACTAGTGAGAGTAACATACCTGACGGAGATTTTATGGCCAAAAGTAGTAAAATATCTTTACTCAGGTGTTTGTTTGTATCATTCATTTTTCAGTCCTACCAAGACAGCATATAAAGAACAAGAAAAAAAAAAAAAAAGGAATATGTTTTTCTTCCAGTGCTAAGAAAATAGGTTTGCCCTTTAAGACTGGTCATTAAGGTTGAATCCCATAAATTAGAAGCATAAATATTATGTGAGAAGATTGACCTTCAGACAAAAGACGAGATGGATGGGAAAACTCCAGAGGCTGAAGCTCAGGAAAGCAAGAAACTCTGACTGCACCTTTTGGCGAGCAGGCTACAGAAGAGGCTTCATCTGTGGCTGCATCCTACATAACTTCCGGTTAGTGGAACTGACCAGGGAAGAAAATGAAAGGGCCTTTTCTTTTAGAGAGCTTGCAGTATGTTTTGGCAACTATTACTTTCCCTCTTCTTACTGAGAAGACTCCCCACCCTGACATCCCTGATGACTGTAGTTAATCAGAATCAGCTCAGTGTGGTCACTCCCACCTAGACACTGGCCCAACCTGAGACCAGTTCAAGTGGGGCAGCCTCAGGACAGACTCATGTCACTGCTGAGGGCACAAGGACCAGGTAAGCTGCAGGACTTTGCCTGCCTGAATCCAGACTGGAAGGAAGAGAGCAGCTGTTAGGATATTGGGCAGAGAGCATGAACCACTCCCAAAAGTGCTGTGGAGGAGTCTTTTATTTATCATGCAGATGACTAAATTGTTGCTGTGTTGAGGTTTTGGTGTCTCATGAAAAAACTAAAATTTTCCTTGTTCTATGCATAATTCTGGGATGTGCAACAGGGAAATATTGCCTATTAAAGTATCCAACAAAATTTTGACTGTTAAAAAGGAATTCTGGAGAAGGGCTCAATAGCTGTGTTTGTGGCTATAAGACAGATGTAAGGCTGTTTAAATAAACTTTGTGACTGCTTGCACTATCTGGCTAAAGGATTACAGCTAAATGTACATGCAGGTGGAGAAAATATGTTTGTCTTGATTCAGTGACTTACTAGGTTTTTATTCTTATATAAAAGATTGGAACAGGTATTCTGAAACAATCGGATTTAATTCCACCCTTACTCTTTCAGTTTTCAGCTGGATTTTCTTCTGATGTGGTCTGTTGAGAACTGCAAAAATGAACACTACATTTTGCACTCCATCATGCCATTTGTATTCAGTGAAGTTAGCTGATGGAATTTTACCTGTTGAGCTGGTAAGTTTCAGGTAGCTGAGTGTCCCACTATCACATTTTATTCTCACCTGAAAACTCCATGAAAAGGTAGAAATTTTGTTAAGGACAGATACAGACTCAGCTCACAATTCCTGAAAGTTTTCCTCTCTCACAACCCTCCTGTTACAACAGCCCTTCGTCCTTGTTTGTGCCAGGGCCTCGATCCTTGAAGGTACATAGCAAAAATTCTTTGGCTTCAGCTCGAGGAGTCTCAAAACCTACAACCAACAGATCCAATAATGCATGAATCCAGCATGGATTATCCAGAATAATGCATGGACCCAGTCCTTAAGTCTTTGCTCACATGTGTCATCCTGATCAAGTTCTGTGGGACAACTTGCATAAGTAAGCATCTGAACAGCTCACTTTCTTTGTGTGACTTGTTAGCGCTTGTGTGCTTTGATATCCAATGCTTCTAAATCACCACACAGCATTTTTATTTTCATTTTCATTTTCATAAAATACTTGAATTACACTCACATGAAATATGCCTCTGGCCCCGTACAGATGTTTCCAAAAAGCCTAATAACAAACAGATCACAGGGCAGAAGAGCACATATTCTTACAGTAACTCCTAAGCCTGACTGCTCCTCTGAGTTCTGATTACAAGAAAAGCCATGCTGCCAATGTTGCTTTAACTGTGATGTTAAAATGAAAACTCATTGTTGCATCCTAGGGGAATTCAGGAACACTGACTTTGCTGCCCATCTGAAATGGGCTAATGTTCTTTATTCCTATCATGTGGGTATCAGTTCCAACTTGGAAACCAGCCTCCTCTCATAATTCAAGCTGGGGCTATACTGATGCAAACCTTCTCAGATATTATAAGCCAGTATGAGCTCAAAAAAAGAATTCACTGCTCAAGGCCAAATAGCTTCAAAGCTAACAATCCTCTAGAGTCAGTGTGAAAGTGTTGAAACTGTCAATGTCAACTTACACCATGCATAGTGAGTGTAAAACTTCAATAATGACATCATGGAGAAAAGGACAAAGGGCAGGCACTACACGGAAAAGTGCCAGTGCTCTTCAAATCTTTGAAACCTTCAAGGATTTATCTGGACTAACACTTCTACACATAGTCATTGGAGTCTTAGGCTAGACTGATTAAGGATTTAGCTTATTCAAAGGCTCTCACTGATAGCAAGGATGACAAGGTTTCAGCAGTTATATTGGATTCCATTAGCTTTCACTTAAGAAAACATACCCCAAAACCTTCAGGATCCCGGTCTTTTATTTTTCCCTGCCTCTCATTTTCTTTCTTTTCCCTGCCTCTCATTGTCTTTCTTTGTGTCAACATTTGTTTTTTTCTTTAACACAGACTCAGACATAGACGCACACGCACACACATAGACACCACTTGAACACATTAATATATATTAATGCCTGGGTTTGACTCACAAACAGGTTTTGCAGCACTTATGCTCTCAGTTCTCAGAATGCAGATTCCTGAAGAATTGAATCAATTCTTCAGGAATTCCCTGAAGAACCATATAACCTGTTCACTTGTTTCAGCTGCACTTGGGGCATCAGATACACTTTTAAAAGGAGAAAAGCATATTAGAGAAAGTGGGAAGGGTGTTCTAGCTTAAGGAAAAAAAAAAAGATCAGCTACTGAAGAGAGAAATTAACAAGTGAGACTCAGTGTGGTTTTAGTCTGCGATAAGGACCAATCCCAATGGTTTGAGTGCAAACTGTAAAAGTAAGTATAATGGAGGACAGCTATGCGTCCTTTGTACCATGGTTTTAAGGGAATGTGCCTCAGAATAAGAGGACAGAGATGGGAGAAGTGCAGGAGAAGCAGTTCCCTTTTTCTTCCTTCTCCCTCTGTTAATTCTGAGACAATAAAGAGAAGAATCCACGTTGTACTGTGCACGGTGCAGACATATCATCGTGGTTTAAGCCATGTGCTAAATAACTTCCTTGAAAAAAGACAATTATTATCTCTAGTTTAACAGATGGCAAAAGCAACATGAAGAAAGATTATTTAAGAATTATTTAATAATTTAGTTTATCTGTTGTTCAAGAACTTGTGACAGGTCATCTGTCTCTTAAAATAGCACCTGAACCCTGAGGTTGTCCTTCTGTTATTTGCAGTTACCTTCTACTTTCCCCTTGCTCTACTGTAGATACAACCAGTTCCTTGCCACCCCAGCTGCCCCAGTACCCTTGGCATAATTCAGCTGCTTAGCACAGGTCTTTCCGTGGTGCTTTATAAGCCATGCTAGTACACACACAACACCCAGAGGGAGCTGGAAGATCTGACACAGGGAGACATGTGACCTTCTAAAACAGCAGGTGCAAGCCAGACAGTGATGCATAAGAATATCTGAAATGGCGCTTGACATCTATGTTTGGGAACAGAAGCGTAGCACACCTATACCAGTGTACTTATGTTACTTTCCTAAGGTGTTGTGGGAACTGTTGCACAATATTGCCCACTGCACAAGTTCCAAATGCCATGATCCCCCCCCAGCAGTGAGAGATGGACGACTGCTGCTGAAAAATTGTAGCTCAGGTTCACCTAGGATATTCTCTAGAAGTACCTGCACTATAATGGAAAGAATGTCTGCTCATTCTAGAAAGAAGTCTGCGCTATTGTAATGATAGTAGACAATGCAGCAGAGAGAAGTTTTTGAATCCGTCAAAGACACCTGTATGCGCCACATTACTGCAGTCAAGGTAGCTTTCCATGTATCAACACCACCCACGTGAGCCAAAAAAACTTTCAGAAAAACATAACCAGCTGAGAATTGTCCCTTTGCCGTATAGAGTAATATGAGGTCTGATGAGAAAGTGAGATGCAGTGCAGGGAGCTGCTAGTCAGTGTGGTTTTACCCAGCTCTGAAACAGAAAATAGTAAAGCTAGATCTGTGGGTTCCTCAGTCCACGTTAACAAGTTATGCTGAGGGACAGGTTGTGTTCTTTTAATGCAGTTATGCTTTGAAGACCTCAGGCAATAGTGCTCTGTGGGATAGAGCTGCGGATCTGCATTAGCACAGGTAGGCTTTGTTTGATGCTCTGGACACCAGCAACCTGGAGGTACTCCATGTGCTTTGCTCTGGCAATGGAACCAATACACAGTCATGGTGGCCAATTTTCCTGGGGTTTCTAGGGAGAGATTCAGATTATGGAATGACTTCTACAGTTTTTGGTCCAAGGGCTCCTGTACCACTGGCATCCAAATTTTGGCCCCTTGCAGGCCCTTTGCCCCTTTGCCACTCCAAAGAGTCTCCTAATCCAGGTGCACCAGAGGGCCACTGTCCTGCAGCTCATGACCTCTGGATTTTTAATAATATTATGTGTTACTGACTTAAACCAACTGCTTATTTTTGTTCCTACACTTGGTCACCTTGAGAAAGAAATTAGCACAAAAGGAATGAAGGGGTGAAATGTTATCACAAACATGGGAGTGGACAAGAACAAGGTGGAGGTGGGAATACTATACCTCTTTTACAAGCCATTCTCTTCTGTGCTAATGCACTTGTTTTTGCTGAAGGGACTGCATGATGATGCTGGCTATTTAAACATTTATGAGGAATGTTGCACATGTATTCTGTGAAGTGATTGCTTCATACATCTTTCTTTTTGGGGTCGCTATAATAAGTGTACACATGCACATACACAGCTGTGTTAGCTGACACTGGACTGTTAGTTCATTCACACTGACTTTACATCTACCTTAGGTCACTGAATTCCACCGATCTATCCCAGATTTGTATAGAGAAATTAGAATGGTGCTGTGTTGGAGGAGGCTGTTTTTCCATTTTCAAATAAGACCTATATAGCACAAGAAACCTACATCAAAATCAGAAAACTGGTGTTGCTCTAAGTGTTGAGTTTTATTTTGAGTAATGAATTCAGAGGCTTGGTTTTGTTTTCTTGAAAGGAAATTTTCCATATTCTTGACAAAGTTCTCACTGGGTGGTGTTGATGAACCCGCTTTGGTTCAAGCCTTTCTTACAAGAGCCTGGTCATACCTATAGTTCTGCTGCTAAAGACTCACTGAAATCTGCCTGCTGTAGCTCTGTCAAGTGCAAAATTCTCCTCGGAGGAGAGTGCAAGCACAATACGGGACTCCTTTTGAGTGCCACTGGAGGGAATAAATACTTCTTAGTGACTTGCAAATCTGTGCTCATTCTCCCATAAAAAGTATCAAGCACTTTGTTCTCTGCCTGGGTAGCGTTCCTTAATTCCATCTAGCTGGTAGAATAGGAGAACAGACCAAAAGTCAAACTGAGGTCATTTGCTTCACTGGTAATACCTGACCATTAGTCCACTAAGACAGCTCAGGCTTGTAAGAATTTGAAGAACCTCCTGTCCTAGCTAATACTTTGTTTCATGCAAGTTTTAAAAATGAATACTGCTAAATACTGAATGTCCGCAGGTTGTTTGCAGTTGTCCCAATATTTGGTACATAAGCAATTCAAACTTTGAAAAGAATCTTTCACTGACAGTGCCAGCCTTACTTATTAAAACAGCACAACTGGGACTGCAAGACATATACTCCACAAATGGTGAGGGTGGGATGGATGTTCATCAAACTTTTGAAGAGAATAATAGAAGTCAGCAACTAGCTCAGTGAATTAATTTATAGGATGGTAAGGGCAGATCAGATACACTGTTTCCTTCTGGCTTCTCAGCAAATGAGGTCACTCACGACTTAGTAAGCAGCTGAGAGAAGGCAGTCATGTCTTGAATCCTACATTCAGTGCTTACTGACTTTTTTTCTATGACTCTAATCTAATTCCCGTATTAGCTTCATCCACTTGGATGCACCTCCTGTTCCTTGTCCAATAGTTTCTGAGCAATACCATTTCTTTCATACCCCTCACAGAGACACGCTCCTCTGAAAAAGTAGCTAGGGATGTTTGAGTTACAAACTCAAAGGACTTGATAACATTTCAGAAAGTGTGTTGTAGATCACTGGAATCATTGAGAGAGGAGTACCACAGACCAAACATGCATGGTCTATCATTTAGATTACTCCCTTGACAGTGGAATGACACTGAACTCCATGACCTGAGACCTATCCCCTAGGATAGCTAATATGCTTCTCTAAGGAATGCTTCCTGGTATTGACAACAGCATGTCAATCTCATTATTTGCTCCTACCCAGCTGGAAAATGAGGCCAACTAGATAGTGTCTATGAAAAATGGACACGGAAGAGAGTAAGACATGGTGTGTAATGCCAGAAAGGATAGTAAAGAGCTGTAAGAAGCTGTACACAATTCCACACCCACTTGAGGTTTGAAATCTTTGCAGTAGTTTTGCAAAGCAAAGCAGTCTCCCCTTGGAACACAGTAGGACACGGGAGTATAGTCACAAGACCAGCCTATGACTCTAAGTAATCATCATCTTCCCATTGTGTAATGTCATCACTGAAAAGGCTGGTTGTACTAATAGGAAGTGATGGCTGATCCCATTTAGAGAAATACTTCTAAGAAGCAACAAGCAGTATAATATCAAGAGAACTTCTAGATTTCCTCTTCTCTTCTCCTGGGGGTGCCTGCAGATAAAGGAGAAATAGGCAAGGAAAGTAAATTTGAACTTTCTTTTTTTGGGAAGCACTAAGTACAGTTCTGCAAATGTAGTTGCCTTTAACCTATAAATCACATAATCATACAATAAAAACAAGAAAGGTGTGTAGCAACAAGGGAGGCTGAGTAACTGGAAAATTCTGTGGGCTAATTATAGGAACATTGTGTTTCTTCTTCAATGTGTATTCCTTCCATAATGTGTGCATGGTGATAGTCTCTACTTAACTCTCCTGTGATAAACTCAGAGCAGCTCAGCTAAACGAAAGGTTTCTACAAATTTGTCCTCGTGTAAATCTGGACTAAGTACACAGTTCGCACTGGTAAAAGGTGATTAGCATGCAGATCTTACCACAGATGTTTTGCTGGAGGCCAAATCCTGCTTGATTTGCATAACATTTTCAGCATGGTTAGTTTAGAATCTTCCTGTCAGTGGATTATGTTAGAATTTCTTTGGTCCGTAAGATACCATAAAGCCCCAGTAAATTATAACCCGTACTATATATGTTTTCTCATAGATAGAAAAGACTAAAACAGAGCAAACTAAAATTTAGTTGCTCACGACCATGAGAATTATCATCTGACAAGAGATGCCAGTTCCTTAAAATCATGTTTATACTACTCTTTTCTTCAACTCCTGTTTCAAAGTTTAGCCCAGATATGCACTAATAGAAAAATTCTGTGGCTTCTCCTTTCCTGAACGTCCACCACAATACACTGCACTGCTGCTGGGAGAGTGTGTCTGTACTAGTTGTACTTACCTATCTTCTACATGCAAACCAGCAGCAGCACGTGACCCACCCAGAAAGAGCCCCAGCATGCACGTGTTTTCAGAAACAGGAATTATCCCTACTAATAAGCCTTATTCAAGAATCTGTGTTCATGCTGGGTCTCACTGAGAGCAGTATCTTTGGATGCAGTTGAGCTCTATGGGTTTTGAACTGAAAGATGAAGTGAACTCAGTACTGAGCATGCAGCCATCATCTTTCTGAAGTTCTCTTCAGTGCAGTGTCTATATCATGTGTCATCAGCCCTTTATAACAGAAAACACTATGTTTCCCCAAGCCTGAACTAATCCTCTGTGCCATTTCAGTGTCATGCCTGCTAGTTAGATTTTCGTCAAAAAACTTCTATGCAGAACAGTCATAAGAGCTGCTGTGCTTATTAACTATTCAAACTGAATGTGGTCTCCCCAACACACACACCCCCCAAAAGGCATGCACACATATACATCCATGCACTGAAGTAAATACATTGCACAAGGAATTGCAATGAATATACAGTATTTCATACTGAAGCACCATGCTTGCCTTCTAAATCAGATACATCATTCACTGACTTCAGGACTGTAAGTCACCCTTTGAAACAGATGTCTTCCCTTGTGAATTAGACAGGAAGATAATCTACTAAATCATCTCCATATTGAATCCAATACAGTATACTGCAAAGTGAACAGCTCTACAAAACAACTATATATAGAGGAGGTACTACAGTATCTCCCATCAGTTATTGCTTCAAGGGGTGGGCACAGACAATAGCTGAGCAGGTTGCTGGTGTCCTGCTTGTGTAGGCAATGAGAAGCTAATCAAATTCTATGATAATACTCTGACAGATACTAACTCGTAAGCCTGTAGTAGTTTAAAAGATAATCAACCCCTCCACCCATGCCCATAGATCAGGTGCTTCAGTCTGTGTTTGGTGTATTAATTTAAACCACCAAGCTGTGAATTGAAGCCTCTGAGGCACACTGTTTGATCTGTTTTGCCACCTCTAGAGTGAGACTAGTCCCAGTGGCAGAGATGTCACAGACAGCCAGTGTGGCATCCGGGTCAGCTGCTAGAACTTGATATTCCAGGAAATGATTTTCAAGGCCCTATGCATACAAAGAACAAAAAGATTTAGTCAGGGAAGACATTTGCATACCATACATCAAAAGAGGAGTATAAAGATATGCTTTCCCCACATCCAGTAGAAGTAACGGATAGAGGCTCATGCCCATCTTGTGCAGGCCACTTTTAGAGATGTGCTGCTGCATTCTCATTCTCAACACTTATTGCACAAATGAGGTTTTTTTACTCCTCATTCATGACCTCTATGAGAGACAGCAGTAGTCTCCATGTGCTGTAATTGGACTGACTGGCTGACTGATTCCCGTTCTCCTCTCATGCAGCCTTGGGAACCTGGGAGAGAAAAGGTGGAACAACCAGCCACTCAAACGAAACCCCAGTATATTTCAAAGGTTAAGGAGTAGAGCGTGCAACTTCTGTCTGTTACAGATGACTGGACACTACAATTTGAATGTCTTATTCCCAATACATCCTTACTATGATTGTCACAAGGATGACAAAGGATGGGAAGGGCAAGCCATTCCCATTACGGACTTGTAAGTGGGATTTTTGTGAGCGTATTGCACTTTCTTTTTCCTGAACTATAACAATGCTTAGGAAACAAGATATAGTCAGCTTAAACTGTCAGAAGAATGGTAAATGTGGATGGTCAGAAAACACACTCTGCACACCCACATGCACCTAAGTCCCTCAGTCTTTCTACCATTATCTTGGGTGTTGCTTGCCATGGGAGGGGAATGTTCACACTGCCTCAATGTCAATAAGATTGAACTGATAGTGACAGTGATGATCTTATTGGATAAAAATGACTGCTGCAGACAACACAGTTACTCTATCAGGTCAGTTTCTCTCCAGCTCAGCAAACATTTTGAATTTGCTTTTCCTTCACTCTTTTCCAGAGCAGAACAAAGGAGCCTCTGATCTTGGTTGTTAAGAATTTTTAATATTCCAGTAACTCCGTCTGTTTACATCAATTGTGAGATGTCGTCCTTTCTCTTCTCTCTTCTTTTTACTAACCCAGCCTGCAGCAAGTCTTTATCTACCCACACTCTGTATTGCAGTCTTCTTCTCTGTGAGTTCCTCAGCAAAAAGGAAACATCAAGAAACATCTAAATTACAAGGAGAGCTTAGTATAGACCCAGCTTCCATTCGTTTTGCTGCTGTAGTGCTCTTGAGTGTTATCTGTCATCTGTTCTTCACTGTAGCCAAAGTCCCAGCACTCCAGATAACTTGAGGCAAGTAAGGAAATACAGCCTTCTTCCAAAACATGTCAAACAGTGGCAAAATAAAGAACTCTTCCATCTACGTTCATTGTATGACTAGTGCAACATATATGAAAGTGGAAAGAAAAGGAATGGTTCCACTGAAAACCTTCCTTCTCCATTTTGCCAGTCTATAAAGTGGGACTATAGAGGTTCATATCAGAGGGCCACGAGCCAGGAGGTGTAATGTTTTGATGTCTTCACTCTGCTTGAAATTCCAGATAAGAAGCAATAAAAATACATGAAAAAAACATCCAATAACAGAGCCACTGTTTTAAAGACTGCAGGACACTTGCAAACATTACAATTTATAAAAGATTTTATTTTTTGAGGTCTGAATGTGGCTCAGTTTCTATTCCAGTATTAAAACACAGCTGGTCTTATGTTGTCAGTTTTTATCTGGTGCTACCCTCGGAAACTTTGTCAACCCTAAGAATACAACTTTTGCAAACAAATACTTAAATATATAAACCCCTACATTTAGTGTAGAGTGCTGGCAAGGTTGAAAATCTTATGACAGATGAAAGGTAGTCACTGTTTTAAACAATGGTCTCAGCTCTCTCTGAGCCATGGGTCATAATGGTTAAGGAGGTTCTGGAACAGTTACAGTACCTTAAGACTTGATATGTCAGCATGTCATGGTTGCTGTAAGGCATGCTAGCAATATTGTTGAATTACTTTTTGTTTTCCTTCTTATTCTTTCTGGTTTTCCCTACTAATTTATAGGTTTAACATATGAGAAAAAAATGTAAATCTTCTCTATGGTGTTTTTACTGGCTCCAAAAAGTTGATCTACCAAGACTGGGGACTGATATATTGAATTTGGCCCTTACAGTAATTGTTTAAATGTTATAGCAACTTTAACATGTCATCTGTTAAACTTATTGGTGATGCAGCTGTTCAACGTGCAGTGTGGGTAATATTTACATGATTTACTGGGTGACGTACAGTTTTTGATTCAATAGTAATGTATTTGATTCAATAGGTGATGCATCTAATTCAACCGGGAGTCCATCTAATTCAAAGGTGATGCATTTGATTCACTAGCTGATGTACCTGATTTGGAAGGTGATGAATCTAGTTCACTGAGAGTGCTTCCAATTCCCCCATGCAAGGTATTTACTTCAGTGTGTGATGAATGAGCTTTAATAATAATACATGTTTCTCTAATAGTGGATGTATTGGTTTCAATTTATATATAAAGCTTCCTGAATCTGTAGTGGAGTGACACCTTGCAGCCATGATTTGGGTAAGGATCACAAGCAGTGTGAAACTTTAGCCACTAAAATAATGGGACCAAATCATGTGATAAAAGCTGTGCTTCCCAGATGAAATATTTTCACCAGTTGTGATGTGGGGATACAAATGCCCTGTCACTGCTGTTATTGCTACCACAATACATGACAAAAATCCCCAAATCCATTTACCTTCAGAGTCATTGCTGGGATTACATACTCAGCACTTATTTCCCCAGAGCTATGTGAGCTCTCAAATAGCAGCATTTGAAACAACAGCTCCACTCACCTCATTTTTGCCTGTGCTTTTATTTTGTTAGAAGTTGGCAAATATTCAGCCCTGGTGAAAATGGGGAAAAGGGTGTTAGTAAAGAGCAATATCACATGGGCAAAGGATCGTGGGGACTCAGACCTGTAATATATACTGCAAACCACCATTTCTGCACTCAAATCATATCCTGGTGCAAACCTCCGGTAACTTTAACTTCACAAGCCTCCGTCCATTGTTTTCTACTGCCTATTGCCTACCTTAGAACCATTTCTGAACAGGTAAGTCTCATTGCCCTGGCTATCTCTGGCTCCAAAATTGTTGGCAACATCCTTTCTCCTTTGGATGATGGTTGACGTATTTTTGTCATGCAGATTTCATTTTTAGCCACAGGAATGGTAGGAAATTTTATACACTTACCAAAGAAAGGAGCTCTTGTTGGACTTGTGTCTTATCTGTTCAGTGGCATCTCCAGAGTTGTGGATATTGTTTATCACTTCTACTACAACAGTGCAATAGGGAGGGTAACTTCTTTCAGAAGATGTGGGCTCAGTCATGAAAGAGGATAGCTTTGGTGTTTTCCATGGGTGCTGTTTGGTTGAAATTTGAAATTTGTTTGGCTACAAATTTGAAACAGTTTTTCCAGTGGCATCTCAGAGCCCCAGAAAGTAACTTCACTGCCCAAAGTAGCCCTCTTCTAGCCCTCAACACAACTTTGTGGCTGCTTCTTCCTTATAAACTTTCCCTACCTGTATCCACAGTGAAGAATTAATCCTCCTGGATGGCAAAAGCAGCAGCTGCAGCCTATCCAATATATTTGCCTCCATTTTGTGCTCTGCTTGGAAGGGTTCCCAGGGAAAATGCCTCACTTCTGCCCTTGTTACTGCTCATGGAGGCATATCCATTTTCTTGCGTGGGTGCAAGTTTTCTTCTTGTACCCATGGCTGACATGTCTGCTTTTTAAAGACTACCATGCAAAGAAATGGCAGTGGATGAGTGTAGTGTTAATATATGAGCCAAAGTCACCAAATGCTAAAACCAATGTGCTAAATACTAAAATAGCTTTTTTCTATCTACTGAGTTTTCAGGGTTGAGAGCTATGCACCTTCATTTGGTATCATATGTTCAGATAGAATACATTAACAGATTAGTGTCTGATCTGTTTTTTTTCCCCATTTTTCCATCTTTCATTCCTCTCTACATATTTCTTTTCCTTGCTTTCCTCCCATCTCGCTAGTCATGACAGTGACTGAAATCTGTCTTTGCCATTATGAGATACCCAGTCACATTAACCTGTTTCTCCTTGATGCCCAAGCAGTAAAACATGTATTCTGTGCTCAGAGAATAAGTGTATTAACTGTTCTTTGCTGTTTTAATGAAGAAAATTAGGAGAAATAATGTCTGGAAAATTAAATGGCTTATAGTTACGGTGTCAGCTCTTACACAGAGTTCAGACTTAAGATACTACTTTAAAGGACTACTGATCTGCAATGACACTGCTGCAAGACTAGGTAAGAGCTTTATTATTCTTCATCTCTTAAAAGGTTCCACTTGACACTACCAGCGCTTGTTGAACGTAACAATTTGTAAGCTAAGCAGGCTACTCTTCTTGGTTATCCGAAAGCAGGCAAAATTCTTTTCAAGTGCTCAGCGTTTTTAAAAGACCTGGATCTTTTGGAGAAGACCAAGAAGGAAAGTACTGCTTCAGTTAGAGTGTATGAACATTAGAAGCACAGGTATATGTATATAGGCAGAACAAAACCCACCATTCACTTCCCATGTCATCAGGTACCTGCTCTCACCTCTGCCGGTATTGCCTCCTGTCCAGAAGTGTAAACAGACCATATTTCAGGTTTTGGTGCTGTGGAAGTCTCCACAGCAAGAGTTCTTGTCTTCAAATATTATTCACATTCCTTTTTTTTTTTTTTTTAATCAAAGCATTTATCAAGTAACTCTGAAACCAAAACAGACTACATTACAAGGATCCTGCCTGTCCACACTTGAACAGACTTCAAGGGTTCAGGTGGGCTCCCAGGTCTGGATTTCTGTATTTACAGGTGAATGACATTTCCAAACTGTCCTCTGATGTTTTGATGTTTTTGTTAGCAGTTGAGATACAGAAAAGAAAGGGGCGGAGGGAGGGGGGGGGGGGGGGGAGATGAGGGGCGGGGCAGGAGAAGGGACATTGCCTCGGGGCCAGGAGTGACTAGATATACAGCTAATTGTTCTGGCTACTTTAAAAAAAAAAATTCTTCCAGGGGCTAAAAAGCTGACTACACCAGTGGGGAGATAAGTAAATGAATTTGTCTTAGACTTATCTGTGCCTCCCAGACCTCCAAGAGTGTTTGCACTCTTAAAAGTTTGGAAACTGTGTAGAAAATGCATTGTCTCCTCTCAGTACAGAAGTGGTGTAAGCACCATCATTAGTCGAACACTGCCATTTTTACAATTACAAATCCTGCCTTGCTGCGCAGAGGAACAGCAGCTGCTGCTTCTTGTGGTACTGAGTAAAGCATACTCCTGTGGTGGCCCCCAGAGACCATGCACAGCATAGCTTATTGAAACAGATGGAATGAGGGAGGGTTGCTTCATCGACAAAGCACATTTGTCTAAATACAAGAAGAATGAAAACACAGCACTTATCACTGATGCTTAATCTTAAATCCGGTGAAGTTTGGAATGCGGGATATGAATGCTGTACTTGCCATGGAGTAATACACAAACACATAAGAAACCCTTCTTCATTCCTCCTTGATTTTTGAGCACATTTGCCACTTAACAAACCCACAGAAAGCAGCCAAGCTGCCCCTATGAGCAAGCTGAGAGACAAAGCAGAGCATTTAAATCACTGTGAGATCATTCTAGCTATGCCCTTTGTCACCATGTATTAGAAGCCCACTGCAGAACCCTTACAACAACATACAGATGTTGCCTTTAGAGATTCTGATTTTTGAGACATGGAACCGACGATCATTATCTTGGGTGTTTCTGGGTCTTTCACTTAACACTATCACAGCTGTAACAAACATTACAAGATCAGCTCTGTGAGGTGGGAAACTGAGGACAAATTGCATGATGATTATAAATAGGAGCCAGAAGTAGATCTTGGAGCTAAATTCTGCTCTCCCATTCTTATGTGGGTCTTCAGAATCTATTATTTTACTATGAAGTGAGAGTAATGCTGAGAGGTATTCATTAAGATCAATGTGGAGAAGCATCTAACCTTTTTCTCCCTCGTGTGCTACATTCTGGTTTGGGAATAAAGAATGTTTAGCCTCTTGGAAACTCTCTCTCACACTCTTTCCTCTAAGGTAATGGGGAATTTTCAACATCTTTAACACAACAAGATGCTTTATAGACAATGGTATTCTTGGGCAAGTGTTTATCAAAGCTCCTTCTTCTCTTTGGATAAGACTCATTGCTTTTTCTGTGCTCTTAGGGCCTCATTGTATTAGATGCTGGACTAGAAAAGGTGGAGAGTTGTAGTCTAAAATCAACCCAAACCAACACATTAGAACTTGGTAATAAATTAAAGAGTAATAAAAGTATTGTTTTCCTAGACTGCCTGTTGACTTCTCTGGTTTCATATCTGACAACATAACCTCCACATCTTCTCTGAGACACAGTCTTGGTCTGGCCACAGTAGACAGGACTTGGAGCACACATAAGTCTGAACACCATGAGGTATCTCTCAGGTAAAAGGAGACTAGATGGATAGCTTCATCCACAATTCTTGCCTGGTTTTGTGGCAGGTGTCTTTCCTTGCACCCTTACATTCTGGGGAGAAGGAGTAAGGCTACCAATGCTTAAATAGAATTGGTAGCCTGTTAGATTTAAGATATATCCCTGTCAGGTATGACAACTGCACAGCAATGGGTCAAATGATATTTATCTCTAGCACATAACTAGCCAGTGTCCTAGTTACACAGGTTATACCTGTGTATAACCTGTGTATATCTGTGTTCAGTCATACCTGAACTAAATGCTGTTTATAACATTTTTGTAGAAACTGTCATCTTCTTTAAACTTGCTGAGCAATTTGAATGGCAAAATAGTATATTTTCAATAGGAAAATTATCAACAATGATCTGGGTCTCAGGATAGCAAATGGACCATAAAACTAGCGCAACAAGACAGCTGAGAATTTCCCTGGAGAATTTTCCCAGCTCGTGGCATAGATCTTGGCATCTCAGGGATATGGCCAGGAGGTGGGGAGGAAAGGGGTGTACACTGTGGCATAATCCTTGAGGGGTATTTTATGTTAAAGCAGCCCCAAGGTTGCTCTTAATTGCATTGTGGGCTGAACTGGCTCCTAACCAGCTGCTGGGGTGTGAGAACTACAAATATGGCAGAGGAACCTTTCTTTCCTCCAACTCCCAGCTGCAAAAAGCACAGTTTGGCCAGTGTGCATGAGTAAGCCTCCTAGCATATTCTTGCAGCTGAACTTCTGTGCTGTGACGTGTCATTGGATCCTAGCTCAGCCCTGCAACAGCTATCAACCAAACAAGCTGAATATCTTGTATGTTATTTCCATGTTATTTCCTTTACTTACACATCTCAAAAACTGAGCACACACACACGTATAAACACACGCACAAACCTGATGTGTGTTCTGGACCAAAATGGAAATAGATAGTAGGAGAAATAACGTAACAAAATGTTCTACAATTGAGGTACTTATTCTAGGAAATGTTAATTAATCATGAAAAAGAAACAAATGATTTTACCGCACACAAAGACAGACATCATACCAGACAGAGTTTTCCCACTCTTCTCCCTCCTGGTGTTTTATGCCTTGTTCTTTTCCCACTTTTTGGAAAGCTACTCATTATATAAATTTTGAGAAATCCATTTTTTTCACAGGTTCTACCTTTTGCATGGTTCTTGTTAAGTGAATAAATCTGCTAGGCTTTTGTACATATCTCCGAGACTTTTAAAGAAAACTCCTCTCCCTAGTAGCAAGTCCACTCTCCATCCTTTTACCTTTCTGGGACATGTTCTTTAAAACCAATTCCACCTAGCAGAAAGCATTCCACTGTATTTGCGGCATAGGCAGATACCTGTTGGCCAGAACTTCAACCATGGTTTTAGGAATTTCACAGCAGAAAATCTACTTGTTACTACATGTCATCCGTACAACTCAATAATAAGAAAAGAGTGATTGCCCAGTTTTCTAAGCAACTCTCTGTCCTGTATCAGTTACTGTCTTGCCACAAAAAATCATTTCTATATAACAGTTATGCCTTAATTCCAAGTGGACCTTGACATTAGCAAACTCTGGGTACTTGATGATGTATATGGACAGCACGAAGAACACTATTCTGAAAATGACAGTGCTGTGGGCAATTAGAATGAAAAGATAAGTCAGGGAGACAGCACTTCAAATTATCTGACTTAATACAAATTAGAACAGAACGATAATACTTTCTGCCCTTTATTTTGTTTTGCTTTTTTCTACAAGATCTACTGAAAAAGACTTCTCTGTGAGGAAAAAAAGGGAAAACACAGAGAGACTTTTGATTTGCTGTAGTAAATTTCTCTGACGACTTCAGGCAATCCTGTTGAGGTCTGTCATAATGAAAGTGTCCTGTAAAGTCCCAGCTACCTCAATTCTTACCCTCCATCCAGCAGGAGCCGTGCTACTTATACTACACTCTAAAACAGAGCTGGAGAAAAATTATGAAACAGGGAAATTATCCAGGAACTAAATGGCATTTTTTTCCATCTTCCAGAGGTAAATGGCATTTTTTTTCCATCTTCCAGAGGTAAATAAAAAGTCAAGCAAATAAAAAGTCAAGCCCATCTGACAATGTGAAATGGGACTCAAAGCAAAAATAGAACTGTATCTTTTGTCAGATATCCAAGGGTTATTTTTTTGGTGAGAGGTTTTCATAAGACCTATAACCCCTTTTGGTGAGGTTACATCGCCATTTGATCTAAACCTCCACAGTAAGACTACATCTGCTACTAAGATGTGTTGTAAATGTCTTTAATTTTTATATTTAATCTGAAGAGAGTTGTTAAAGTGAGTTTACAGGGTGATGGCCCTTTGAATAAAAGATATCAGGACTGAAGCAAAGCTCTGCATGACGCTTAATTTTCGCTCTAATAAGCCCTCCTAAAACATTACAAGATTTTGTTTTTCCCTCAACTTGCTTTCTCTTCCTGCACGATTATTCTTTGTTTGTTATTATTCTTCTTCCTCCCTCTTTCTTTTATAAGGACACATTTGAGGAGAATGGTTTTATTTTTGCCCAGATGACACCACTTCTCTTTTCACCCTAAGTCAGAAGTGCTTCTCTCTCTGATCAAAAGAAATCTCTCTGAAGTATTTTTTTCAAAGACTTTGCTTTTATTTAGTCTTCCATTGTTTTTATTCAGTTTTTTTTTTATTTTTTATTACTGTTCTTCTGGGCTGTCTAGGGCATTTAGTTTGACTTTTGACTATGAGGGTGGGTAAGGATCCTCCAATATGTTTGTGCTCAAATTTTAAGGTCCCTTTGGATGTATTCTCCCATACATGAAACAGTTGTGATCTGGCTGAGCATAACTAAGTGTAGGACGATTCTTAATCATTTGTAGAGGTCATTGTAGAGCAAACATGAAGTATTCTCTTTCTCAGTATTAAGTGCTTTTATTGACTCATTTTGGCCTGAATAATAGACAAGAAAGAAAATGTGGAGTCCAGGCTTTTGGCATGGCAACTCAGATCTGAGAGTTTTTTCACATAGCCATCAAACCCGTCTCATTTGTTTTTTGTGTGAAGGTCTTGTTTTCATTTCATTTAAGAACAATCCAAATGATTATGCATTGTGGACATTGATCATTCAACAGAAAAAAATGCAGGAAAAGAAATGTCTGCCTCATTAAAGAAAAAGGAGGAATAATATCAATATTTACAATCCAACAAACAAAACATAGAAAACCAAGAAGTCCATCTGGAATGTGATATTCATCTGGAGAACAATGTTCTCAAAATGCAAAGAGATTCTGCAGCAGTTAGAATGAAGGGAATTACATGTCAGCATCTCTTGGAGATGTGGGTTTGAAACGATTTCAAATGTTTGAGAACAGCATGGGCTATGTTCACCAGGCAGGCCTCAATCCAGGATTCAGTGTTGTAATTCATCCTGGGGCTTCTGGATTATGGGATACACAGAAATTACCAGCTAGGTGTGATAGAAAATATTTTTCTTTCCTTTAAACCAAGAAAGAATGACAAGATTCCTGAGGAATATTTTTATTATTGCAAGGTATTGAAACCAAGCACTCAAAAGTCAGTGAATTTAATAAACAGATTTTTAAAAATCCTATAAAAGCATATTTTGTATTTATTTTTGATCTGCAATTTCATTGTGAAATGTACATTTTAATGGATTATATCTGTCATTAGTGTACACCATAAATACAATAGTAATCATCAGATTCATAGCTAGCACTCATGCAGAACTGTATATAATCACAATTCTCTGCAAACATACTTGTCTCATGCTCAGGGTTCAAGTGGCATTTCCTGAATAAAGAACAGTGGAGATCCAACTTGTGTGACACTCAGAACCATCTGTGTTCTGGGGGCTGTAGAGTGCAAAAAAATGCCTGACTCCCTACTCCAAAGTACTTTTTGTCTGGACTCTTTTCCTATGCCACGATATTCATGCTTTCATTAAAATCAGAAAGAAGAGCTGAAGCCCAGTGTGTGCACCAGTTACCTAAAAGTGCAGAGGCTTACCGTCCATTTCTCAGCAAGTAGAGTGTACAGAAATACAATATTAATTTGATTTCTAGCATAGATAAACTATACTTAAATTTGAGCTATTCTCTTTCATGCTGAACTGTTAATATGTTTGGATATGCACCCTCCCCTGCTTCAGAAAACATCTGAAAATCCACCTTTCTCTGAGGCATTCCAGGTGCTGGACTACTGCCCACTCAGTGGGTGTTTTTCCTCATATTATTTTGTTTGCATTGAGTTGTGCCTTCAGGGCCTTATCTTGCATTCCTTGCACACCCAGTGTTCACTGAAGATGATGGAGATAGAAAAGCCAGGCCTTTATCCTGTGTTGAGATCTACTGACATTTCTGCTAATTCTGCCTCTGGTGTGGGCTCTTCTGTCCAAAATCCTGAGGACTTGGACTTACAAAAATCTTTTTTTTTTTTTTAGATATTTATGGTATCTTTGTAGGTAGAAGGTTGCATGTGCTGCATACAGCAGGCACTAAGCGATCTGTACTTAGATACTGCTATCCAAGACACTGAAAAATTCTCATCTCTTTTACTTGCCACCCTGTGAAAAAATCACTGCTTTTGTGTTTGTAGTATGTGTATTATATTATAGTCTTAGTGATTCTTTCATATCTATCCTTATTAAAAACAGACTTAGCAAAGTTAATTAGGGGTAATTTGCATTCAAGCTATTCATTATTTACTTATCTTTGAACTGCAAACTGTAGGAATGCCATTTGTTCATTAAAATTCCCAATCTTTGCCCACTTTTCCTTTGATAGCAGAGCAGTTAAAGAAAGTTTTACTTAGCTGCTGACTAACCATTCCCTGCACACTGCAGAAATGGCTGCAGGCCATTATTTCAGCATTGGAAAGTAGTTAATATTGAATGTCACAAAGTTAAATTTGTGTTCATCTACTTATTATGTAGGAAATCTATTGTTCATTCTGAACAAATTTCTCAGCACTACTCTCAGCCAAGGTCTGCAGACTCAAAAACCATGCGGTTAACAATATTGAGAGGGTGAGGAGGTTTGAAATAGGGTACACAAGAGGAATTAAATAGATCTTTGAAAAAGACACTGCTGCAAACCTATATGTTGGATAAAACGTCTTTGATAATCACAATCACTGCCCTTTTGGGGGTCTTTTTAATGACACAAGGAAAACAAATATCAGCTTTTCATTGTTAACCACTGATCTCTCAACATTTATTTTTCTGTTAATTCCTTAGGAGCTCTTGCTGTGTGCTGCTTACTGATATTGTAGGTTGAAAAGAGATGCAATGACAATTGTCTTGCCGTCAGGGAAGAAGCAGAACGCATTTCTTAGTTGCTTATTGTCTCTCAGGTACTTCTTTGGTAACTTGGCTATGTCTATGTAAGGTGCCAGAATGATGCCTCTACAGGAAGAACCACACGGGCAAGACAAGAAACCACTGGCTAGAAAAGCAACCTCAGCAGAGGGCTACAAGACCGGCCAGATCATGGTGTGCTCAGTGGGCTGGGGCAAATCACCTAGAACAAGTTCGGACAGTTAGTGCGTATTCAGGGCTTGCTATTTGACAGTGCCTCTGTTTGTTTGATTTTCCTCTTGAAATGCCACCTAAAATGATGATATCTTCTAACACTCTCTCCCCCTTCCCCTGTCTCTTGAACTAATGAGCAAATAAGGAAAGAATATTAAAGAATAAAAAATGTAAGCAGTGTTACAGTGAGATCAATAAACCATGGATTGCTAGCACTGAGTGAGCCTGAGTAATCTTTTGCATATTGCATGTTGAGTTAACTTGCAAGAGAAATATGTCACTTCTTATTGTCGTGTGTCTCATTATGAAAAAGGAAGCAGGAACTACAAATTGAAATACACTTAATTTACTTTCTGAAGGGAGTGTCCAGAAGTTCTTCCTCTATTGCCCCATGCTAGAAGTTGAACTATCTACACCAGGAGTGTCAAACTCACAGCCTATGGGCTGAATCCAACCCTCCACCTTGTTTTATCTGGTCCAACATCTTATTTCTACCTGTCGGCAGTGCCGTGCTCCTTGCCCGTGTGCTCCTACCAGCACTGGTCACGTGTGCAGCATGTGACGTGAGTTACGCTGCAGGAGCAGGAGAACAATGGGAGCTGTGAGTTTGACACCCCCGATCTACACAATTATGGTATAATGAAAATATTAGTTTCAACCTGTGAGTTGTTTTGTCATGTTCCCCACCCCACTAATGGAAGGTCCACTAAAGACGCTCTTGTGAGTCGCATCAGCAAAAGATGCTACTCCACAGGACTCTGCTGTTTCAGATTCACTGCTACAGGACAGAGGGGAAAGGTATATGAATACTAACCCATATAATAATACACAGCATATATACATATATGACACTAAGAATTAGTCACTGGGCCCATATACGACTGAGAGGAGTTCAGCCAGAAGTGGACAACTAATCCCAGTGAACTGTTTATAGACAGGTTTGTATCACATGAGCTTTGCACAAGTAATGAGAAGCCTTTGAGTCACCAGTCCAGGGAATGTACTGCTCTTAAGGACAGTTCCTTTTCTTCCACTGTGAAATATTTCACTTGGGCTAATGCTGGGGAGCAGCAATTTCCCCAAATCATGGAACAAGGGAGGAAGGATGGAGGTCTTTTCAATTCCAAGGGAACCTATAAGAAAAATTAGAGCAAGAATAAAAAAATAACGCAGGTTATTTTATGCATAGGCAGTCAATTCATGTGGAGTATGACTACATGGTGACAATGGAGCTAAGTTTGGGGTACACTAGGACCACAGGTGAAATAAAATGAGCAATTTGAAGCAATGGGAGAACATTCACAGGAAAATAATACTTAATATTTATATTCAGTTGCAGTTCTCACTCTAACAAATACCAGGCAGCTTCTGCAGAGCTAGAAATGCTGTACTCTTCGTCTGAACTCTGGGTGCAACACAGAAGAATGTGAGGAATACCACAGACTTCAGTGTAATTACTCAGATAGAAATCCATGTTTATACCTCCCTTGCTAGAATATGCCAAACAAAATTAGTTAAGTTGCCTTCTCGCATCTACAGCTTCTGGGACTGTATGATGCACACTATGTCTATATGGTGCTGATAGTCAGTTGGGAAATAGGCTGTATTTTTTTCCTGCTTTCTGAAAGAAGAGGAAGTTACACTCAAAGAAAGGAAGCCCATAAAATCTCTGCATGTAACACCATTTTCTCAGTAAATGGTGTCTACTTTTTACATCTCTTATGTCAAAAATCACCAGTTTGTCACAAAGGAGAACAGTAAAGGGCAGCTGAACAAGTTGAATCTCTGTGCTGGATTTACTTACGTTTGCATAACTAGAGGCTACTTTGTTGTCTCTTGAGTTTCCAAAAGAAATACTCTGGAGGGTCAAAAGAGAATAATTTAATTACCTCTGAGATTCACAAGAAATTAGGCTTCAGTGATGCCTAGGATCAGCTAAATTAACAGGGAATATGCTTCAGTCAGAATATTTGACAGTTATAGATTGAAATTCTGGCACCAGTACATTTCTGTTGGCTTCGGTAGGGTCAAGACTTAACTCGTTAGCTGTAAACTCAAGTTGATTATTGAATGGGCTGATTAAGGCTACTGTTAGTCTCCTAGAAGATGACAGCACACTGCTTCTGAAATTATCTTTCTGGATGTTACAGACTTGATTTCTGTGAGGTCAGGTTCATCTACAAATATATGGCTACAGCCCTAAACCAGTCAGATGAAAACAATAAAAAATGCTAAATATAGTAGTATTTGAGTGTGTCTGTGGTTGTTTTTTGTTTTAATTTTAAAAAATTTAAAAACAATTCTCAATGTCTTGGGAACTGTAACATTCGAAGTGAAGGCCATGCAATACACAAAAAGAAAAGGCCATGTAAGAGCATGAGAATGAGCCAAATTCTGATCTCTAAGCACAGAATCAACCCAGGGCTATGAAATGAGTTTCCTCTGGGTTTACACGAACAAAATGCAGCCCAGAGTGTAACTATTTATTTTATCTTAAGCTCAAAACCAGATCACTTCTCTTCAACACTACTTTTTGACTGCAATTGCACATGCTTTCATCCACACGCATACACTCGCATAATTTTCAATAGCCTTTCAGTCATGCCACAGAGCTGTATGGTCTCTCTTGGATAAGCTGTGTTAAATTAAAATTAAACATCACCAAGCTTTGTGCTCATGAATGCTCTGCTGTTGGTGTGCAGGGGGTTAATATCACAAATGATCCACAGGAGGCTAGTGGGATTCAGTTTCTGCTAACATTTATTTTGCCAGCTCCTGTTTGCTTTCATCTCTGCTTATGAACACTATTATCTTGTTTGTAATAATATATATAGATCATTGCAGCTGCGCTCTGTGAAATTCATCCATTTTTTGAACTTTGCAAAAAAATTCTGCAGGTCCTTTATCACACTATTGAGCTCTGTGAATTTGCCCACTTCCCCAGCCTCGTGTCACATACAAACTTTAGGCATTCACTGAGAATGGACTATTGTGTCTATAATGTAACCTCACACGCCATGTAGTTTTGTCCTTTCACTCAAGACAAATGGTGAACTGTTGTTTTTTAAAAAAGGAGTAAATTGCATCAGCTCCTTTGCTTTTCTCTGTCCCTATTGTTAGTTTCCGGTTACAGTCATTACCTTTGGTACATGTATGACATGCTGCAGGTCCTTCTGTCATTTGCTCAGTAGATTGCCAGTAAAAATATTAATATCTAACTCATACAGCATTTTTCCTATATCACAAACATACAGATTCCTGTCCTGAAATCAATGTGCTAATTAGAGACAGACACTGGAAAGGCTATTAGCATATCTGACATTTTCTTTGACAAACTTACAGGAGTGCACTAAGTGACATGCCTTTCCATATATACGATGTAACACCAGTAATGTTGGTACTTTAAAATCCAGCCAGTTTAAAGGAGGAAATAGGCCTTCTTAAACAACATGTACAGTACAAAAAGCAGATGGAAGACTGTAAAGAGGACTAGACTTGAATTTACACTAAAGTTTCCAGCAGAAAATCCACTTGTCATATATTTTCTATGGTCTGATCCTATGGCTTTATTCTAGAAAGGCACACAAAGCAAATTCTTGGTTGTAAGTTCTTAATGTTTACCTATCTCACTATTACTTTAGTACAGCTTACAGAGGAGCTATTATTCCAGAAACTGAATGGTGTGATATAATAATTGACTTCCTTACTAGTTTAGCAGTCTTCTTCCTCCTCAAGAATCAGAAGTCATTGAATGGCTAGGTCATAGCTCTATTCTGCTTTTCTCATTTTGAGACAGAAAAAGGCAGACTAACTTTCAAAGCCTCTGCCCTAGACTTTCAAGAATACAGAAGGTAAAAGAAAGAACAGCAAAGGAAACAAAAAGAAAATGAAATGGAGATTTAAGTAGTGAAGACCTTGTGCTCAGCAGTCCAGAGATCAAATTCACTCCTTTCCACACAGCAGCTGGTATAATTCTCTTGCACTGTTCAAACAAGTTCCAGCACTTAGCGAGCTGGGACGCTACCTTCTACTGCACTTCTGTAAAAGCTATGTCTCCAGTTGTGACTAAAGTGTATCTTCCAGAAGCAGCTTTGCATTACTTTGACACAGCCACACAGCACCTGTCCTTGAGGTTTAATAAAAGGTAGTAAAGGGAAGGAGAGAGTAATCTCTCTCAGGCCTCTGCTGCTATCACTCTCCCTTTATATTTCATTCAGAGCGAAACATGAACAAAGAAAGAGTGTTAGACATGCATATTGTAATGAAAATACATGACTCGACCGTGCATTCATAATTATTTTATAAATAAATGGCTTCTGGAGAGCCACATCTGTCTCTTCCCACAGAGTGTATGTCTTTCATTAATGTATTGCAGGCCAAATGAAGCCAGCCTGAGTGCTTTGCTTGCATCTTCCTCTTCCTCTCCATCACTGTCCATGAATAGTTTTTTGTGGTTCAGAGAGAGCTGCAAGTCCCACACATCTCTGCAGAACTGATCACTCGTCAATAACATTAGCCAACATTATGGGCCGCATCGGTGTATAACAGAATCAATATGGCCAAGTAAAAAGTCTAATCAGTTGACATGACCATCTTCAGCAGGGCTCACATTACAAGAATAGTTTTTTTAAGGAATCAGCATCAGCACTGCTTATTCACCCCACACCAAGAAGCCTTGACTATGATTTATTGCTTCTTATTTTGCTAGCAGTGCAGGATAAGCTGGTAAAAGTGAAATAATCATTCAGGTTAAAAGAATAATAAAGACTATACTCTGCAAATACTGCCCACATTTTACTAAGAAGCTGAGAAGAACTGCTATAGGGTGCTCCACAGCATGGAAGGGCAGCTGTCTTCTCTAGGAAATAAAAATGGTTTAGGGACTTGAATACAAGGATTCATGTCCTTTGTCTGACCAGGTTGCATTCTGTTTTCTCATCCTTCCTGTTTTTACTGAAAGGATAGATTCAGCTCTCACTTCTTGTGCTAACTGAAATCATTTGCCTGAAGGTAGGATTGTTTCAGATTTCTATCAGCATAAGTGAAAAAAGACTTTGACAGTCGTGCTATGGCAGTGTACACATCTTAGAACAAGTTTCTCACTGATGCATAGCTTCAGCTATGTGGGCCCTAATTACAAGCTTGTTTTACAATTACGTCCCTTCCTCTTTCTCCTCATCCCTGTGAATGCAGATTCACCCACAACACAAGAGCAACAGGGCTGCAGCTATCAGATATTTCATTTTTATGAACTCTGCTGATCATCTGTTCTCATTTGTCCAGTCATCTGAGGGAAACCCTGTTCAATCATGTGAGGGTAAAGTGTTAGTGAAATCGTTAGTGCAGCATGGGCAGGTTAATAGGCCCATACCTCAGCCATTTTTTCACAGGCAACATGCCACATGTTCAGTGGTGTTATTTCCTAAACAGGTAGAAGAAAATAATTGCATCTTGGAGGCAAGTAGCTTGTTTGTGAATGGGAAAATGGACATGTTAACTACTCCCATCCCACTTTGTTAGAATAAAATAGCTGGGAAACACTCATTAAAAAAAAAAAAATTCTTGAAACTGGTTAAGTGCTTTTTCAAATTAACAACAGAATTAGAGGAAATTAAAGGGCCTGATCCCAAAAGAGCCTTCACAGACTAAACACAAGGAGAGGAATGGGAATTTTGATTCTAAACACAAGGAGAGGAACAAGAATTTTGATTCAGGCTTTACTGCCATTGCCAAGAAAGGCTAGATGCTTGCAGACCAGTCTGTGGTAATCACACAAAAGTGTGACAAACCTGGTGATCTCCTCCAATGCAGTGGTAAACCTTTGCTCTCAACACATAATAACCAGGTCACTCAACACTGTCACGGGCAGTGGGCAGTCATCCTACCAAAATTCATCTAATCTTTTCTCTCTTAGGCACATACAAAGATGCACAGGTTCTCTACAGATTTAATCATGGTGAAAGAATTGTTCTGGGTTTTTAATTCAAGAATAGCAACTATATGCTTCAGTCAAAACAAAGCTACAGCTGTGTACGTAGACAAGATAAGTTCTTCATCCCCAGGAGTCAGTGTCAAGTGCACATCAATAATGAATTTGTTCCTCAGTGGCAGAGTTCATCTCCAAATTTTCAGTAACACTGGCTGTCAAAAATGATGTCCAACCAAAAAAACCTATGTGGGAAAAAAATAGTCCAGCATCTATCTGTTTTGAGATGATGTTTTCTGTTGCTGAATGAAAAAAAGTAAGATTGTTTTTTTAACCAACTAGATTCTGAACACAAAGTTTCTTGTTTGTTTTATTTTTTTAATTCCAAATCCTGCTGCAGAATAATGTAACATTAATTTAAATGGTATATTAAAGTTAAAAAAAGGAGTCAATTTCTATTATGGTTCTGTCATTTATAGTGATTCAAGTGAATATTCTAGTCTCAGAGCCCCAGTATCTTGGTATAACATCCTCATTTGTGTTAACAGAAACTTCACCCCTTTGAATTCAAGAGGATTGGAAAGTTTCACCAGGCGTACAGGCTCTGCATAAATAAGCATCAGACAGCAAACATATTATTTTAGAAGGATTATCACTTTGGCAGTTATTCAGTTGGGGTGGCTTTTTCTGTCCCCTGAAAGTCTCAGCTTGACCTCTTAACCATGCGGATGGTAAATCTGTATAATACTTCACAGTTGCCTTTATTGGGACCTTACACTGAGCCTACTGGATGTGCTTTCCTGATACAAAGCACCTCGTCAAGTTTCCTGCTCTGGATGTAGTGAATGCAGTTGATGAGCTGTCTTATTAAAAGTTATGAGGAAAGGATGTTCACTCCATTACTTTATGAACTACTGGATATGCAAAATGAAGCTGCCGAGCCACTCAGTTTTTCATAGCTCCCTCCCTCACACACAGGCTGTACGGTAACATTTAATAACATATCGCTCCCATGGTGGTCACCATCATATCATAATTTTTGTTTTTCATGTCTTCTTTTGCTTAATCAGCTTAGCAAAGAAGTTTCCTTAGCACTGTAGTCCAAACTTAAGATGGCTGTCCTTCTGGCGGTAAGCCTGCGAGCAAAGCTGAGAAAAGTTTTATGCTGGGGCTCTGCCATCCCTCTGCCAGCAATGATGGGAACATGGCCAGAAGCAAGACCTCCCTGCATGCTGTCTGGTTCAAAAGGAAAGGGCGCGGCAGCATCATGCTTGCTGGGGAGCCCACCAAGCCCAGAGAGACAGAGGAAGGGATGAAGCTTGAGAGGCTGAGCGCAGAGGGATGCTATGGCACAAATGGTCAAGGAGACCAGAGGCAAGTGTACTACAAGGGAAGCTGAGGTGTTGGGCTCCTTCATCCTTCCATGCCACACAACCCCAGCCCAGCTTTCTGCTGAGGATGAGCTTGGGGAAAGCGGAACAGGGGCAGAGCCGCAACTAACAGCAGCTGAGAGAGCGACATTTGGGTCAGAGTCAGAGCCACGGCAGGGATAAGCTGCTGTAGCAGATCTGGTTTGAGAAAAGCATCAGTCTTTTTAAAGAAGAGGATACAGTAGTTGCTGCAGTCATTGCTCAGTGTGGTCATCCTCAGCAATGCCATGCATGGAGCATGTACCCATTACCTTCCCATCAGTAAATGAATAAGCTATTCTCTCAAGCAGTTCAGTTAAAAGCTACTGCAAATATATTTATTTTTCCCCAGCACCTCACAGAAGCAAAAGACATTGTGCAAGCTGCCTGCTTTGGAAAACTGCTGGCGCTTGGCCTGAAGGAACACAATTAAAAGACACAGTAAAAATTGACAAATCTCGGTATAGGGCACTGAAAATACATTACAATCCCAATCAAACTATAAATAAAACTCCTAAATTAAATAAATCTTGCACAATTATGGATTAAAATGCTTAGCATATGAGTCTTGACTCTTGAAATTGTAGCAGAGATCATGAAGCTTGCCCAGGGATATAATAATGAACGTTGCTTGCTGCAACGCAATGTAGAGATAACAAGGGCAAGGAGATCAGCATTTTGCTGGTTTTCTGGTTACTGATTAGCCTACCTCTATGAGCCTTGCTCTCTGTGCCATATAGCTTGTGTCAATAATGGACTCAATAATGAGAGGAAAAGAAACCCAACACAATAACAACAAAACCTCTGGGGGAGCATTAGCATCAATCGCTGTCATCAAACACTGGGAAACTGCCGGTCTTCCGTGATGGCAGCCTATGATCCACAAGCTGCACTGGGATGCTTGGGATTAGCAAACTGCGAGGTGGCAAACCTCAAAAGGATCAGATGGGTGGCAATGTGCTCCTCCTACACAGCTCAGCAAACCAGGATCTTGGTGGCTTAGGTCTGCACAGGCACCTGTGCGTTTTGGACGGAGGTGGTGGCAGGAGAGATGGGCATCACTCCCTGATGTGACCCAAGCTTGCCGCAGCTCTTAGCGGCTGCTCTAGGGAGTGAGTGCAGAGTGCTCTCCTCCTTTTTCGGGTGATAACTAGTGATCAAAACATTTTACATAGCTACCTATCTCGTCCTTGAGAAAGATTTGGAATGGGTGCAAATCCAGAACACTTGAATGGTGTTGATGCGGCATGTATGATGGCATATATGGTAGCATAACTCATACTTTCTTAGAAAACTAGACTAGAAAGAAAACAGCAGTTTACTTTTTCAGGCTTTCTGGCTCTCTGTCTCTCCTACTTGCTTTGGAAAATACGATCCCTTAAAATATTCTCTATGTTGCATCTAGAAATTTACACATTATGCATTCTTTCAACAGTTTTTTTTGAAAGGTCTCCTGATATAAAATATAGCATATGAGTTTGATTTTTTTCCCTCCTTCAACAATGGCTTTATGGAAGATATGAAGTTGATCATATCTGGATTGTGATTATTTAGTTGCTTTACTAAACCTATTTCACAAGACAGGTCTGAAGTTTTACTTCGAATTAAGAAGTTTTCTCATCTTATGTATTACAGAAAAAGCCATTCTAAAAAGCAAGTGCTTGTTGTGTCAAAAACTTCGCCCTTTAAAACTTGCCTTAACATGATGTATGACTGTATTTTGTAAGCTGTTTAGTCACCCATTATTTTTGTTTTATTAGACAAATTTGACCGTTTGACATTGGCGAATTAACACTTATACTGATCCAGAAGCTGTGAGTCTAACCCTTGTGCTTGTTGACATTATTTTCTTATGGTCTGGCATCTATAATCACACAGATTCTTACTAGAGCTTATTTGTTTCTAAAATATTATCAGAATTTATTCCCTGACGTACTCTTTGTGACTTAACAGCTTTGTCTGACTTTTCTGTATGGCTTAACTCTTGGACTTGGAATAGAATAACACAAGATTCACATATGTTTTGGCAATTTACCATCTTTTAGAAATGCCTACTTTAGGGTCTTAGATAAGGCATTAAAAAAACGAAAAGAAAAAAAAAGTAATTGCAAAGCTTTTTCTGGGCTATGGCCAGCTTAAAGAAAACACAAAGTTTTCAGTTAGAATTTAGGAGATTTGTAGAGAAATTTGAAATATGGTGCACCTCTTGACCAAAATTCTTGTAAGCCAATATGCAGTGTGTATATACTATAACGAAGGTCTCCAGTTGTAATTCACTTTTTGTGAATCAGTGGACACTGACTGCTATAGTATGTCTGGGGTTTGACCTTTGTTATTGCGATCTTAATTGTTACACCAGGTCTAGGACGTAGAGCCTAGTTTCCTACCAGCTCCCAGGCATGTCAAACCCTCATAGACTTCATTCACCAGTCTGGGTTGACATCACTTGGGCCAAAATAGAGTTCAATGAGTGTAAAGTTATGTGAACAGGTGACAGAGGCCATGGAAGCAGGATGGAAAATTTTACACAGCAACTGTAATATTCTACATCTTATAAAATAACCCAGGATTTAGGGAATATTTTTTTAAACCCAGATTTCAAACTTTGTATTTTCTCAAGTCATAGATGATATACCAACCAACTTGCATATTTGATACCTCACAGTCTCTTCCCTAAATCACTGAGAAAGTATAATAAGGAAAAGGAAAATCAGATCTGTAGGACACAAAAAAAGTGACATTATGAGAGTGCTTTGAATATTTAATATCACTTAAATTTGAAAGCCTGAAGCTTTTGAAGAACTTCTAAGTGGCATAATAATTTCAAATAATGTCATACTCCACATGGCCAGAGCTCTGATAAAATCCACACTCAACTGCTTATAAGTCTTTTCCTCTCACATCCCAATAACGTGAAACCACTCTCTGTAATATGGATTGTGTGATTCTTAATTATCTGTGTGTGTTGGGAAAGAATTCAAACTCCATTACAGAGGATCAAAATACATTGGACCAACAAAATCAAATGCTTTAACCAAGAAAACTTAAATTGATCTTATAAAGTATGATTAAAAAAGACAAAGATAAGGAGAGGCAGCTCCATAAAAACAACATCTTGTAATGAAAGAAAGATCATTGCATATAGCAAGAATACTTTCACTAGCCTAAGGAAGGGCTAGTAAGAAGAAGAAATTACCATCAAATATGGTAAAAAAATAGATATTTCTTTAAGATATGAGAGAATGTGTTGGCAAGGTGAACATGTTTACTGTGTTCTGTGGTACAGAAGGGAATACTGAATGCCTTGAACTTATCCTCATAACAGACTGCTTACTTAGTTAAACACCACTGGGTATAGATGAAATAAGATGGAAACGAAGTCTAATTCCTGCTTTTGCAGATAACCATATTTTAAATCTCCTCATAAACCGATTAAATTGCTATCATGTAGCTAGTTCTCAATTTGGCTTCTTCTGCTGATATTGGAGGGCTGATTCAGAATCTCTCTGGTTCAGCACATAAACCTGTTTCTCCTTTCCAGCATAAAATTACATATAGCTATTTGTTCTTAATGGCATACCTAACTCTTCTTTTCCCTGGAGTTTACACTCCACTCAATTGTCATATATTTATGCATCCATGCAGCTCCCCTTTCGGTTCTTATTTGCTTAAGTATGGAAACCAAGCTCATAAAGGTGTCTATTTCCTTCTCTGCAGGCATGTACTGCTTTTCTTTGATATTTGTCTCTCCTGCTCATGAGCAGCTGAACTATATGTGATGCTTTCAGTGAAGGCTGGATTGGGTTTGGCAAAGTAGCACTGGTACTGTCCAGGCTCTCAGAGAAATGACTCATCTGATAAATCCTGGAATCACATTTGATCTCGAAAGCCTCTGCACTTTATCAGAAAGTATCTTCATGTTGTTGCTTGGTCTTGCTTTATTTACCTAGTGAAAGAGGATTTTGCTGTTAGCTTTAATTTTCAGTCTGAATCAGCTTGACCTCTGCTAAGTCTGACATTGTTCCTAGGATTTCTACAACACGCATTTTAGGGTGGTCAGTTTTTCTCCTCTTTGTAAATTCTTTATAAGCTTATTTTTCTTACTACTAGGACCCTGTTTGACTGTACTTTTCATACTCGTAGGTGATATTTTCCCAAGTTATTGGTAGAGTGCTTAGGAATAGAGCTAAAAAACAGGGACCTGAGCATGCTGCTCTGGAGAATTTGCCATGAGAAAGGAATTCCAAGAAGTGCAGGAAATTGTAAAACGGACAATAGATGACTGAGATGTGGCAAAACGCTCAGAAATCTTCAAGTTGCTCAGCAAGTCAGCATCTGAGACTAGTATTCCCCTGGAATGCATTACCAGTTCCATGGCACTACATCCATAGGGTATTTTGCTAAACTCTGCACTGTTTGCTTTGGGAAGCACTTCACCTTGGAAAAAGCTATCATAGGATCAGCAGTCTATCGCTGGAACAATTGAAACCTAGCTGAAATATTGGAGAAACAAGGAGGCTATAATAGGATACATATTTTTTCTTGGCTAATGACTGGAAGCTGCCACCAAAAAGCAGGGCTGTGCTGGGCACTGAGATCCTACAGAGACCACAGCAAAAATGCAGCACATATAGTTATCTTGGCTCTGCCATGATGGATGGGACTGTGAGAGGCAATGCTTACTTTGTCTGACTGTCACTTTATGTTCTTTCTGACAGGGAGGTTTCAGCTAAAGGTCACTGGAGACATAATTTTTCTTCAAACAAAATCAATTGAAGGACCTAGAACACAGTAAGTTATGTTTCAGGACTGAACTTGCATGTATTCCCATTGGAGATCTATCAATGGGTCACTGTTGGGAAAATCTCTCCAGCTATCCCAGTAAATCAATATCTATTCATTACAGTGTCTCTGATGAATTCCGGTAAGGATTGGGTAAGCTCGAGTCAGGTGACTTAAAAATAACTGCATCTCACATAAGATCAATAGAGGGTGGGGTTTTTCCCAGTATTAGTTCAAGCAAACCAATGTACTTTTTATCGCTCTCTCTTCTTACCACTCCTTCCTCATTGTTGGTATATCAACATCACTGTAGGAGTGGCTTTATTAAATTAGTAGCACTTAATCTACTGTCATACTGTCATCTTGCAGGGAGTGAACAAGCAGACAGCAAGTTTTGAAGTGGCCCGGTGTGCTTTGACTGGCTCTCACCCAGGCAGTTAGCTCAGAGTTGTGCCAAAAGCAATCTTTCTGGGTGCCTGCTAATATCTTTGCCCTGTGTATGAAAGCCCTATGCTAGAAAAAAATTGTTTTAGGGGAATTCATGCCAATTATAGATGCATTATGACAGATGAAAAGATTATAATTATGCTTGGCTTCCATGCAGTACTACATTAACACATCTATGACATTTAATAACATGAGAGGATAACACATACCTCAACAGAGGCTGACTTTCCCCAAAGTTCCTTAAGCTTCATTTTTTTTTTCCCTTTCTCCCTCTTTTTCCTCTTTTTCCTGCCCACAGAAGCAAGTGGGAAACAAGAAACAAGGAAAAGTAAAAAAAAAAAAAAAAAAGGAAGAAAAAAAGACAAAAAAGAAAGAAAAAGGGAGGAAGAAAAAGAATACAGAAGGTGGGGAAGGGGAAGGGGAAGGGGAAGGGGAAGGGGAAGGGGAAGGGGAAGGGGAAGGGGAAGGGGAAGGGGAAGGGGAAGGGGAAGGGGAAGGGGAAGGGGAAGGGGAAGGGGAAGGGGAAGGGGAAGGGGAAGGGGAAGGGGAAGGGGAAGGGGAAGGGGAAGGGGAAGGGGAAGGGGAAGGGGAAGGGGAAGAGAATGTGGCATGTAAATTAATGACATGAAGCTAACAACTGCACATTGGTAATATTAAAGGCATTCAGATCCTTATTGGGATGTTTTGCACCAGACTAATGAAAAACAGGCAAACTGAATAAGGCCTCTTTCAGGCCTTTAGATAGCCGACCTGTGGCAGACGTCTTGTATCTATCCGGCTCATGGCTCTCACCACATAGAAATTGGATTGGAAGGTGAGGTCCTAATTTTAGAGCTAAATACGTTGCAGAAAAATGTCTTCTGGTCATGCTGAGAGGACTGCAAAAGGATAGACCTGGTGACAGCTTAGGAAAGTACTAAATCCATCAGAGAGTATCTGTTACCAGCCAACGAATCAATCACATTCCTCAGCGTTATAGTTCACAGTGCTTAGTGAATGTTATTTGGCCTTCATATCCCTTTCTCCAGCCACTTCACTACCCCCACTCACTCATCAGGTGATGAGTCCAGTTGCTTCCATTTTGCTAATATGGAAATCCAAAGCAACCAAAAAAAAAGGCTTACTTACTGACTCTTGCCAAACACTGAACAAGCTGTTTCCAATCCAGCTAACCAGTTAGAGTTCATTTGCAGATATCCGTTCCCATTGAGCTAAACAGTACTGTACACCAGCTTAAATTTCAGCCCAGAGTTCTATGTTTTGAGGCATCAGAGCCCCAGTGAACAGCATCTTGCTGCACTTTACAAGCTGAGTTTTCTTTTGTTAATCTTTTGTAGAATGAATATGAATCATATTCCAACACATTGACTCAGCTGTACTTTTAGTGCAGATTTTTTGTCCCCATGAGCACAGTGTCACGCACAAAAAAAATTTATTATGAGACAACTCCAGCTGTTTTTTCTCTTTATTGATAAGAAGTGTGGTATGCAGAAAATGACTAGCACCATAAGAGCTCAGGCTGAACCAAGAGCACTCATCCCAGTAGAATCTTGCTCATGTTATGCAGCTTCTACAGCTGTCCCTTAGAAGAAAAAAAATTATTTCTTAACACAAAGGCTGCCATAGGCCTGGACAGGCACACCCTCTGCTGGGTAAAAAAATGGGTGGATGTCTGGGCCCAAAGAGTTGTGGTAAATAGAGTTAAATCCAATTGGAAACCAGTCATGAGTGGTGTTCCCCAGGACTCAGTGCTGGGTCCAGTCCTGTTCAATATATTTATCAATGATCTTGACAAAGGGATTGGGTGCATCCTTAGCAAGTTTGCGGCTGATACTAGGCTGGGTGGAAATGTTGATCTGCTTGAAGGAAGGGAGGCTCTGCAGATGGACCTGGACAGGCTGGATCGATGGGCTGAGACCAACGGGATGAGGTTTAACAAGACCAAGTGCCGAGTCCTGCACTTGGGATACAACAACCCCATGCAGCATCACAGACTTGGGGAAGAATGGCTGGAGAGCTGCCTGGAGGAGAAAGACCTGGGGGTGTTGATTGACAACCAGCTGAATATGAGCCAGCAGTGTGCCCAGGTGGCCAAGAAGGCCAATGGCATCTTGACCTGTATCAGAAACAGCGTGGACAGCAGGACCAGGGAGGTGATTGTGCCCCTGTACTCGGCACTGGTGAGGCCACACCTTGAGTACTGTGTTCAGTTCTGGGCCCTTCGCTACAAGAAGGACATTGAGGTGTTGGAGCATGTCCAGAGAAGGGAGACAACGTTGGTGAAGGGGCTTGCTAACAAGTCCTGTGAGGAGCGGCTGAGGGAACTGGGGTTGTTTAGCTTAGAAAAGAGGAGGCTGAGAGGAGTCCTCATCACTGTCTACAGCTCCCTGAAAGGAGGTCGTGGTGAGGTGGCTGTTGGTCTCTTCTCATAAGTGACGAGTGATAGGACGAGTAGAAATGACTGCAAGTTGCACCAGGGGAGGTTTAGACTGGGTGTCAGGAAAAATTTTTTCACTGAAAGGGTGGTCAGGCACTGGAACGTGTTGCTCAGGGAGGTGGTTGAGTCACCATCCCTGGAGGTGTTTAAAAGGTGGTTAGATGAGTTTCTTAGGGATATGGTTTAGGAAGGGGACAGGTATGGTTGGACTTGATGATCTCAGAGGTCTTTTCCAACCTTATCATTCTATGATTTTATGATCTGACAGACATACCTAAGTGTGAGTAATGTGCAGCTTAAGAGGATTTTGCAGACACTTAAATGATAACCCAGCGAGACTGTAGGATGCTGGATGCCAAACTAATGAAAACATTTCTGATTAAATGTGTACAAGCCAGAGGGAGAAAAAAAATATGCCTCTCCCATAAATTTTAACTATTTGACTCCTAGCAAATATGCAAATGTCTTAAATATAGCATGCAGCTCTCAAACTACAAGAAGCTTTGTGCAGGCCTTGTAGGTGAGCAGCTTTCCATGACCATGTGCTTTTCCATGGAAAGGCGTATTGTTTGAATCAGTAAAAAAGAAACGAGAAACAAAGAGGCAGAAAGGTCAGTGACTGATAAATCTTTAATATAAAAATTGTACAAGAATTTTGATACAAATTACAAGAGGTATTTGGACAATGTATGAGTAAAACTCCATTTATATCCCCAAAATCTTATGCATTTTATGCAAAAGACATACTGTAGGACAGTTACAGTACAGAAAACAAGAAAAGAAATGTCAAATTAAAGACAGGACTTTTAATTCCCTCAGACTACTAATGGAAAAATCTTGTTTAGAGTATATACGGTATTTATGAAGCTACCAATGTCACAATTATTAGACCAACATGATGCAGTTTTTCATATCCCCTTGTACAGCTATATTCCATAGTGCATGCTTTGGTTCTGCAAGCAGGACAGCAGAGCATTGAAGTTTTGCTCATACTGCAAAACAGTGAAAACAAACAGCCTCATCTATTCTGAATGAGAAGGACCTTTGTAAAAACGTCCATCAGGTCCTGACTCCACATTTTCCTATATCCAGGAGGGTGAGTGGGGGGTGTGTCCCAGGAACACATCTTGACAAAATCCACTGCATTAAGCCTAGCTTTAAGTAGCAGCGAACTTGCAATTTTCCATACAGCAGACCCCCATTGCAGCTGATGCATTGCTGAGCAGCACAGCGGGTTTGCACCTGGGCTGAGGGCTGTCCCATGCCCATTGAGAAAAGGGTTTCCAGGCTTTTTTGCCTAGGTAACTGAAACCACAGCCAGGTGCCTAAAGATCCCCAAATCCACGAAGGTTCAGATCCGTGAAGGTTCAAATCCAGTTTATCTTAGTTTACATCTGTGCACAAACCCCCAGTCAGATTTCCTTCTTTCCAGCCCAGGAGAACTGAAACACAGCAGATGGCTACATAGGCAATTGCCATGTTGCTCAGCACATGTGACCTTCTCAAAAGTCAAAGCTGTTATAACGGCAACTGTAGAAGTGAGCAAGAATCTTCAACAAAACAAAGAAACTCCAAACCCCTTTGGCCACGCGTGTAAGCCTCCTACATTGAGATATTCATAGGTACAAACAGATTGCAATGACCTGCTTGTAGTAAGAAAAAGTGTGTGGAGCTTCAGCCAGGGTAAATTTTGAATGTGTTGAGTGTTCAGAACAGCTTATTTACACATCTGTCGCACACACATTACACTGGAACGTGGAGCACTTTTTTTGTAGATTGGAGGAGAGGCAGGAGACATGAATTGAGAACACAAATGCTGCCCATTAAGAGATAGCCACCTTATGGGAGAGGAGCTGCGTATGACATAGGAACCAAAGTCTGCACAAGAAAAAGCAGCATGCTGAATTCCATATTCTATATTTATAAATAGCTAAATGAGATAGATACACAACAGTAGCCATTTTATTCATCTTTTCATGGTCATCTTGACCATTTTCATGGATAGAATGCATAAAACTTTCCAAAATGGGGAACATAGGGAAGATGCGTTACTTTTTTGAGAGAATTTTAATGACACTCTATTGGAATTAGAGGAGGAGTGGGGACAGGTGAAGAAAATGGGAAAATCAAGGCAATGACTGAAGATTGTACAAGGGTTTGTCAAAAGAAGTTATCCAAGTGCAGAAGTATGGTTGAAAAATAATGAAGAAAGCAGTCTTAATTGATACACAGCTTAAGTGACCCATTCTGTAGGTCACTGGGTAAGCTACAAACATCCCTAGAATAATAATCTATGCAGCTACTGTATCATTTCACAGCAGTGATCAGGGAAATGCATTTTGCCCTGAATCAATGCAGAATTTTGCAGGGGAGTGGGAACAGGCCAAGGACGCAGACTGTGCATGAAAGTCTCAAGGTGGATACAGCAATTGCGCAATGCTTCCCCACTCAGGCACACACAGGCACGTGTGCAGGAGTGCCACTGGTCCCCCAGCGCTGCTGTTCACAGCCTCTTGCATTTCATAACAGAAGTGGACAGGTTGTGATTAACTATTGATGAGTTTGCCATCCTAACTGTGCATTATCCTCTGATCATTCTCAACCTTTTGTTTGACAACGGATGCCTTATAAAATCTTTATGCATCACTTAGCTAGTCTCACTCTCTTTTTCTTCTCTAGAAATATAATTGTCCTGGATGGCTTTCTCCGTTTTCCTAAAATATTATTCTCCAAATCTTTGAATGGAGAAGTGTATGAAAACTGTAGAACATCTGAATAAATGTCTCTACACATTAGATATTTGCTCACTCATGCTTCTCATGCTTCTCACGCTCCTAAGTGCATGAGAGGAAATATATATAGGTAAGTGTGAGGAAAATAATACAAGATTGCCCATTTGTAACGTTCATAAGGTTCTTTGTTCTAAAACTTTGTCTGTTTCTGTCTATCATTCACAAGCATTCGCGCGCACACACACACACACACACACAGGGGACCCACAGAGGACCCAGATGGTTTCTTTGATCAGGAGGTCCTCAATTTTCACAAACAGCCTCAGAAATGATACAGAAAGAAAAGCAGTTAGGCTTGCCCAAGCTCATCATCACAGGTCAGCTAATCTGGCTCTTCCCACCTCCATCAGTGTCACGTGCACATGGAGCTGACAGGGGAGCAGAATCTGGGCACAGCATTTACCCTTCTTAAACAAACAGCCCTGAGGAAGTTATCTAATGGTTTCATCCTTACAGCTTCTGATGCACTCGGAAGGAAAAGTGAGGCAAATGGTCAGTGAGCTTTGACTAGTAAAATGCCTCAGCATATTTACAGTGGGCACCATTACCTCTGTTGCAGCAAATATTAAATTACCATGTAGTGCTGGAGACAGTATTAGCATCTGGAACCAGCAAAGAGGAGCCACAGTCCACTAATGGCATGAATTGATCCAAGCACATTAAAAACAGCGAACCTCCAAAAGGCTGTGTTGAGGTGCCCCTGTCTTGGCTTTGTCTGAATCCCATCTTTTCCTTTTTCGGTGCTGCACTTGCCACCAGCACCATTCAACCCATAGTGCTCAGAACTCACAATCAGACACAGGATCTGATTTTATGATCTTGGCATGGAAATGCTGCTCACCCTGCAATGAAAACATGCTTCAGCTACTCCACTGGCTACTTGAGTTTTCAACTGCTATCCAGCAGTCAGCCAGTCAGTGTACAAGAAAAAGGAAGGGTACTGGCCTTCATGAACTTGGAATTTCTTAAAACAGAGCACATGGTCCCAAGCTACTTTGCTGTCAAACTCTCTCTCTCCTGATGGCCTCTTCTGAGAAGTGCTGTTGGAGCCTGTATGTTTGACAGTGTTCTCGTAAATAAAGGACAAATCAGTAAAAAAAAATTACTCGTATGAGGGCAGCAGATTGTGTCTCAGACATGTTTCCCTAAGACTTTACAGAGGTTCACACTGACCTCAGCAGGAGATGTTCCTGTCATGGCAGAAAGGATATCTGAAATTGGCGTTCATTAAAGGAACTTGAGAGTATGACACTGCTCTGAAATTTGCCAATAAATGGGCCAAATCAGAAAAAGAAAAGGCTGCATGCTCTTTTTGACACTGAACCTATGCAACAAGACCAGCAGCAAATTCACACAGCTATTTCTAGCAGGCACAGTATGGCTTATGCCAGTACAAAGCAATTAGTTGCTACATAAGCAGACAAAAGTGCCATCACAGACAGTATTTCTCAGCTGACCTTTTGTTAAGAAGCCATCTTGTTACTGTCTGCCTGATAACTCGACAGAGCAGCCAGTGGCAGCCTTGGGCTTCCCAAACACAAATCGAAGCGCTCCAGATGGGACTTCCCTTCACTCACTGCAGATACGTGTGTGTGCATGTGTGCGTGTGTCGAAGAACTGGGAGGGAAAGCATGGTTCTTATACTCAATTTCCCCTTCACTAGGGATAAACAGGCAATTACGCATCCTTTTATATTTGATGGCCAAGTGCTGAACTTGAAAGCACACTATTAGTTTGTGTCCCTTCAGGGCCAGTGCAATAAGTAGCCAGGAGAGCTGTGGCTAAGGAAGAGAGGGTGTTGTCTGGAGTTAGTGTGACAGTCTTGTCAGCAGCATTCACATTACTGGAAGGTAATAAAGTGACAAGTAAGTTATTAGAAAGATATGAGGTGAAATTGAACTGAAGCTTCTTTCTGCTCAGCTCAGTTTTCTTTTTTTTCCTGCTTTATAATGGGCCACTATTTGTTACAAACCAAGCCTTGTCTTGAGATCTTATATAAAAAAAAGAAATATTTATTCTTTGCAGGAAAGGTCACATGAATTTACAACATCACACTTTAAAGGAGAGGAATGGGAAAATAGTTTTATGACAACTACAGCTGCTATTTAAAAAAATACAGTGTCATCATAATGAACAATAATACTGGCAAAATTCAGAGGACTTGTCAAAAACACGTCTATTTTTAACCCTTTGTGGTCCAGAACTGGTTTCCTTTCAGTGCCAGTGCCAAACATAACAGTGACAATATTGAAATAAACATGATCAATATCTTGATCAAAAAAATCAAAGCTGTTATTCAATATCATGACTTGACCAGAGAAAACAAGCTACATAAGACTGGTTAACTACAGACTCAAGATAATATTACTTATGTAAAAAGATTGCTGCTTCACTCTATTACAGGCCATTTTAAAGTCAGTGATAATGCTGCTTGGCAAGAAGAGACAGAAACCATAGGGCTGGAACAGACATGTACTCGAGCAAACATGTGGGTGAAAGGTTCAGTCCATCATATGATGTTGCTTTGTTCATAAACTAAAAATGAGTATGGAAAAGAGTTCCTTTTATGTCCCTACAGGAGGAGGAAAAAAGCCCAACTTATCATGTGGCGACAGCAGGATATGCTGATGCTTATCTAGCAAAGTAGCACTACAGTCACTGTTTTGTTGAGTTACTATAGCAGCAAAGTAGTCACATAAGGAAAAAAAAAGCCCAAACCTAAGAAGGACCTGATATATACCAGCTGCCATCATGTGTGTGCCACTCACCTTTTCCTCACAGAGTATGCTTACTACCTCCTTACCCTTAGTACAGACACATTTGCTTCTCTTTTGAAATAAAACAGAATAAATCTGTTAACATAACCCAAAAAAAAAGCGACAAAAACATTCCAGGGACAGAAGGAGGAGTAATTGTTCTGTTCACATAACTGGAACAAAAAATTTAGAGGAGCTTGTGTGTGCTCCTAGATCAAACACTTCCCCTCCCTTAGTCCTTCCCCTGCTACCAATGACGCTGTAAAAATTTGAGTACAAACACATTTCTGAAAAGATACCCTGTGTTTTGACAGCAGCTGACATTTCTAAAGACCCTATGAAAAATGGGTACAAACCAAACATTGATTTTGAAATATATGCATTGAAGGACAAATTTTTGGAACTAAATCTCTGGTCTTGTACATTGTTCCTATTTTTGGAACAGATCAGACCTTGAATCATTATGTTTCTGAGCTTTCCAGATACCCATACAGCTCTTTGTCTTGTTGCTTAGGCATACTCTTATCCCATATATTTAGCCATACTAGATCCTTAACTGTGTTTACTGTGAAGACCAAAACTCAGGGAAAACTCAAATGGATCTCTGCAGACCTTATTTCTATTAGCTGTACTGGACTGGATCAACAGAGGTGCTGACCTCCCCTGGCAGCTACATTACTGTTTAGAACTTGATTCTGCTCTTTTTCCTAAACAGTTCCTTTTTTGGGTTTGGAATGGGAAATGCATAGATGATGGAAAACTTCTAAACTCCTGGAACAGGGAGAGAAATTACACTTTTATTTCCACAAGGGAAAGGAGGGAGGAAGGGAGGAGAGAAGCAAGGAAGAAAGGAGGCAAGAAGATGAAGAAGAAAAGAAGGAAACAGGGTGGGAAAGAAGGCAAGCAGGCAGGCAGAAAGGAAGGCAGGAAGGCAGGAAGGCAGGAAGGCAGGAAGGCAGGCAGGAAGGCAGGATGGAAGGCAGGCAGGCAGGAAGGAACGCAGGATGGAAGCCAGGAAGCCAGGAAGGCAGAAAGGCAGGAAGGCAGGAAGGCAGGAAGGAAGGAAGGAAGGTAGGAAGGAAGGAAGGGTATAGACTGGAGTTTACTCATGGCAAATATGGAGCAGTTTCTGCTGTATGATATATCTACAGATCCCTAGGAAATATACAACTTTTATGACCTCAGTTATGAAAAGCCTTTGAGACATCTTTAAGGACAATGTGTGTTTGCTAATAGGCTTTTTAATCTATACATTCTGCATTTTGTCAAATTGACTTGTGATTCAGTGACAGAGTGCTTAACTGTATGCATGACTACAGTGTCACCGTGGACCCAGCTGCAGTTTAAGAGGCAGTTTAAGTTTAAGTCTCAGCCATAATAAAATGTTGAGATAGAGTTCAGAAAAATTGACTAAATATTGTAAGGTGTGCAAAAATATTCATGACTTAAATTAGCTCTTTACTAACATCAGCTAATCAGTCCTCACAAGAGTACCCTTATGGGGAAGACGATTTTACTATTAGCCATATTTTAACAGATTGAAACACAAGGAAGTAAGTGCTGTGATCTGTCCAAGACTAAACAGTGACAAAGAGCCACCAGCGGTACTAAGTTCCTGTTCCTATTCTTGTAGTTTGACTGTGTTTTCTTTCAAAATTGTTTCATACAACTTTTCAACAGATACCTAGTAATTAACCAGTATCACTTGCTTTTCTGACCTCCCCTCTCCAAAACAACTAAGAAGCCTTAAAAACTTCCAATTAGTTCTGTTCCTAAAAGAGGATCAGTATGAAGAGTTATTTCCTAAAAGTAGACAAAGTATTTTTGATATTCACAGAAAATTACTACATTGAATAAGCATAACAGTGAAACAACATAGAAGGAGCGACCATAATAACTATAAGATCCAAATAAGAAGGTAAAAGTCTGTGTAAAACAAAGAGTCTCTCCCTCAAAGTTGGACTAATCCTTGTAAAAAGCTTTAGACTGCCAGGTTTGGAAACTGAAGTGGTCACCACAGCTGTATGATGGCATAAGCAACTGCACAACACTTGTCGTCACATCTTGTGTCCTGTGCTGAACACACAAAATGTTTGGTTGTTATGCTGATTGCAGCCTGGGTCACTGCTGAGATCAGCCAGAAATGCTATTTTCTGTCAATAAAACTAAACTTCCACCATAACCTTTTTAAGGATTTTTCAGATAACTTCACATGATACAAATTTCACTACAGGAACAATTGTGATGAACACTATTTCTCATAGAGATGCATGGTAAGTAGGAAGGAGTGAAATGCCATTCCATTCAGTGTAAGTGTCTGTACCCTTGTAAAACAAAGACTGTTCTGCCATCATTATCACTTGCACTGAAGAAAGCACCTGATTCACCTAGAAATAATGGTGAGCAATACTCTGTCCACAGCATGGAGATGATATCTCCTACGTAGCTTAAGCAAAATTTGAATGATATTTAGGATTCCTTAGAAGTAGAATTGCAGAGCTTCTAATAGTTTTTTTTGAGGTTTGCCCTTGCTTCTTTATTCTTGAGAATGTTCTGTTTGATGACATTTAAGTTTCCAAACAAGTTTACCAAAACCATTATATCGCTAACAAAAACCGAGTGAAATGAGAATGCAGAACAGTGATTAATTCAGTGAGGAATTATTTATATAGCTTAAATATGTTTTTTCATTAAAAATTATATTTATTTATGCCATACATACTACAAATCAGTGGGATTTTTTTTTCTGTAGGTGTCATTCAATTTTTGTTGTTTTGTTTTTCAGACTTTCCATCTTGCTTGTTCCTAAGAGCTTGGGAGGAGGGATGGGAGTTTAGTACAGATAACACTACAAAGGCTCATGTGTTTTAGAAAAATGCACTTTTACTGTTCTAATTTCCCTCACTTACAAACACACTGAGCTTTGACAACATAAACCAAAATGAAGTAGATCACTCAATTTAACAAGGCAAAGTAGTTCAGACTTCGAGGAAAAATAAAAAAGTCGAAAGAAATAAAGTCACTGAAACTGCTTAGCTTTTTACTATAAAGTTTCTTTTTTAAAAACCAGAAGGTAAATATTCCTTACACTTTCTGTGGAATCCACAAATGTTTGCAGGGCTTCATCAGTGTACAGAACCAAAAAATGATCAGAAAATTGTAATCCATAGGAACATAGTAAGAATTCATTTAGAAAGATTTTTCTTTTATTTTCTACAACTGGAAATACCGATTTATTAGCCATTGATTCCTACTTTTGGAAATAAGAATACTGAAATGCATAGAGCACTAAAAAAGAGGAAATCCATATTAAGAGTTTCCTCTAGAAAACATTAACAAGATTTAAATACTCAACTGGACATAAAGAATAATCAAAATCCACAGCAAATCAAAACAATGACAAACTGAAACAATGGAGCTTTTCTGACTCAGTTAAGAAGACTAACGTTCTGGGTCAGTAAATACAGAAAAGGAACACATTCTCACTGAAGGAAATTTTACTGTATGCTGAAACTTCCCATGGGTTTTTGTTTGTTTCTTTTCTTGTTTGTTTTGATTTTGTTACTGTTATTGTTTTGTAAAGAAAAGAGTATTCAGCGCACACTCTAATGGTTTTGACTGTAGACTGAACTTAAGTAAACACCATCACTCAGTCAGTATGTTGCGGTAAATAAAGCTTCCAGTGTGGTTTACCAGCTCAAGCAACATGTGTGAACACCAGAAACAAAAAGAATTCAGAGGACAGCCTTTCTTTCACTCTGTCTTTCTCAACCGTTTGCTCCATCTTCCTTTTCTCTTCATGTTTGCTCTCTTGCTTACTATCTTTCTTGGACTTCCGTTATTTTCTGACAAACCATGTGGGTGAAACACAAAATATTAACACAAATAGAGAGGCTTTTTTTCTGGCCTCCAATTTTATCCAAAGGGCAAGTTACCCAATAAAATGTCCAGCATGTGTTTTCAGAGCTTCTAAGTGCTTCTGCTATTAATTTCTTTTGATTGCTTCTATAAAACATGCCTTAATCATACTATAGCACTTCCCATTGAAAAAAGACAACTTTACAGAACAACATATTTAACATTATTTCCCTGTTCCTTTTTCTTTTTTTAAAAAAAACACCACAAAAAATCCAGGCCATAGTAAGAAGCACACAAAATTATATTCATATTTTTTCTGTGACAAGTAGTACCAGCATTTTTATCCCCAAATATTATGCATGTTTGACAAAAAAAAATTCCACTGATTCACGTGACATGATTTTGGTTTTTTTCTCTTTTATGTAGTGTTGTATATAAGGAATAAGTATGCACTATTGTTTCTAGTAATAACTGGCACTTGAAAAAAGCACCAAGAATTCTGTATTTCACTTTAACTCTTTTCCCTCTCCAGTATTTTTTCCTGTAGTCCAAAAACTACAACTGTGGTTATGGTGAATAATTACATTTTCATTTTTCAAAATGTGTGCAAAGTTGGCACTTTTGTATTAACACTAAACACTAATACTCTTTGTTTGGCATTCATGCCCTCATACTGACCAGACCACTTTTATCTAAGTGAATTTTTTTAAAGACACTTACTGAAAATATGGCAATAGTTTAAGAAAAAAAAAGCATGGATATTATTACACATCCCCTTGTAGTGTACGAAAAAGTGCATGACTGGATTTATGTAATAGTACAAGACAAAAAAACTGTATCAGATCAGGTACTGTGAAGCATGCCAGCACCTCTGTATTACCTATATCTAGCAGGTAGTTAAAACAAGACCGTGGTTCTTTTAAGAATGTGCATTAAAGCTAACATAAATGAGTAGAACTAGCCAGCAAACTACTTTTCCTGCTTATCTAACAGCTGAATGTAACTGTAAAAATTAAGCAAAAAAATAAGAGTTAAACCACCATCAATACAATTGTTTTACATCATAGGCCTGTCAAGGCTCAATATATATATATACAAGTGTAACAGCCATGCTTAGTAGAACGTTATCCCCAATGCTTAGAAGACACAAAGACAACTAAATAGATTTTTTTCTCTTTTTGTTTGTTTGCATTTTTTTTTTTTTTGTTCTTTTCTTTCAGGAAAAAGTCACGGGCTGAACAAATTGTCCGCTTGGAGATGACCAAGAACATTCTAACAGAACTAGGGACAACTGCAACTTTTCTGTGGGCTCGTTTTTTGTTTTTACTTGCTTTTTTCATAATGGGTCTCTCCCTCCAAATTAAAAATCCCACCTTTTTGTTTCTATCCCAAAACAAAGGGAAAAAATAAACCACCAATCAACAAAGGGGAAAAAGCACCTGGTGTTTCTTTCTTTTGTTAAAAAAAGAAAAGAAAAAGATTATATATATGTGTATTTTTATATATATATATATAAAGGGAGATTGTATATGGCAGTTCAGATATGGTGGGCTCTCTCTGAGAGCTGGCATTATGCTCTGTCCATCCTTGAACTAATCTACTGAAGTAAAGGGAATGTTTTTATGCAGATTGGGGTTCTGACTGTGCCGGTTTCGGCTACGGACAGAGGAGAACATCATGTTGCACCCAGGGACTTTGCATTTGTGCATCTCTCGCAAGTGCACTGTTTTATAGTGCACTCTGAGGGTTCCCTTGTTGCTGTACATTTTGTGGCAAATGTTACACATTATCCCACCATTGCTCACCGAAACACTGTTGAACATGAGGGATCCTGGGACATCGGTGCCCATACCTACAGCTAAGGCAGGGGCATCTGCTTTGTGGGCAGATTCCCCGCTGTCACTTGCCCCATCAACATCATCCAGGAGAATGCCCTCATCGCTTCCTGCATCAGATTCTCTTGAGGAATGGATACTGCTGCTGGACTGTATGCTAGAGGTGGTGCTCAGGTCTAGGACCATATAGTCTTCCGACATGCCCCTGCTGTACCCATTCATATGGGAATCCTCAGTACCAGCAGGGGAGGAGGTGTCTTCCCTTATGTCAAGTCCCATCTGATGCTGAGCGCCATATATCTTCACCAAAAATTCATCGCGGAGGTCCTTACTAAGAGAAGGCTGTGAGGTGTCCAGGCCCATGTCATCCAGTTCTTTGGTCAACAGTTTACGGTGTAGGTTTATGTTAGCACTGTGTCTGGGAAAGGAAGAGGAAAGGGAGAAAAGGAAAAATGCACAGTATTTTTGATTAAAACTACAGTCATCAAGCACCAAATCCAAACTCTGATTTATCAATAATTTATCATAAAAATATCCCCTATTCACGTTTCTTTGAAAACTCAGACTTGCTATAAATTAACGAAGTGCAACATAAAACCAAACCAAAACAAGCAAATTAATCAATCCCCTGTATTGCTTTACTTTTTAGCTACTGCTCCTCAACATTAGTCTTCAGCAGCAGCTACGGTCTTTTTATTTGATATTTATAAAATAATAAATTGCACTAACAGAAAATGCAAAATGCACTTCTTGGTTCCTGAATCCCTGCTGGTCTTCCTAAAAGCCTGGCTTCTAGAGAAAACATTATTAATATATGGAATATATTTTGTTTGTATCTATGTCTATCTCTAAACCCATATCCTTATACATTTATACAGACATATATATGTATGTTTGTATATATATGTACTCACATAACTGTGTAAGTGAAATACAGGAGGAGAAAAAAATAAAGGGAACTGAATGATAAACAGTCAGAGATCCTGACTCTGATAACTTAATTCTGGTATAAAAGGTTTCAGAATTGGGTCAAACCAAGATGGAGAGGACTTGAAGTGTTTGGGAGAACATGTCACTGAAATCTACATGTAAGTTTCTGAAAATCTTAGCCAAAGTCACTGGTTCCATCCTTGTGGGAGAGCATTGCCACTCCTCCCTGTACTCTTTCCAGTACTACGTCTGATGCAGTTTTAACTGACCCAAGCAGTTTATTTTCCAGTTAAAAAAACCCTGCAAATAGCAATGGGAATTTTGTTCCAAATGAATCAAAACGCTAAACATAGGCTTTGGTTTAGGTATGTGCTAAAGTAACTGTGGGTGCTCAAGAGACACTGGAAAAGCCGTCACTGACATCAGTGGCCTTTAGAGCACATCCTAAGTCACAAGATAAAAAATTTTCAAGTGTTTTACAGGATCTGAATCCCTGTTCTCAAGAGATAAAGCTCTAAATTTGCAAACAATGTAGGGCTTTGAGTTAGCAATTGTGTAAAACAGCCTATTATTGTACATACTGCATTATACTCTCCACTTTTGACATTGACTTTATTCATCCATTGCAGTAGAACCTCACTGATTGGTAGCAGCATCAGGAAACCCTCTTTGAAAAACTGCATTTTCTGAATTCACAGGGCAACCAACAAACATAACGGACATCAAAGACCTCTGACAACAGAACATGCTACTTTTGTCAAAGTACTTAATAAAAATAAATGAGTTTAAAGTTTTCAGTGTTAGAAAACTTTAGAGCTCAGTATTCAGAACGCACACACTGCTGAGGAATTAACAAATACTTATTCTGTTTCTTTGGAGGATGACTGGATTTTCAAGTCAGTATAAAAAGAATTAGCGAAGTTCTACTGCGTAACATTCTTTGCAAGCTAAGGACCCAAACCCACAATTTACAACATGCAGACTCACCAGTCTGTCTGCCCATTATAAATTGCAGATTAGAGCCCAAATGTAGAAGGGAAAAGAAGGAAGGCAGGGGTGAGGGTGGGGGGTGGGAAAGTGGAGAGAGGGTAGGGGATTGAGAGAGAGAGAAAGAGAGTTTTAACATAGGAATACTTCAATTTGCAAAAAAAAAAAGTACTAGTTTTAAAATTGGCACAGGAAGACATAACAATGATCAAATATTTTACAGACATTCAGGTCCTATGGTAACAAAAAAATGCAAAAGGGGAACAACAGCTATGAGCAACATCCATATGGGAAGCTTTTCTTTCAAGAAACCCTTTGAAACATACCTCTCAACCAGCTGAAGTTCCAAACATGATACAGCAATACAATGCAGATAAATAAGGAAAATGCAAATGTAGGAAGATTAAATTGATGTGGAAAAATTTTCTATCACTTACTTTTCGATTCATCTATCTGTTGCACATAACTTATTGGGACAAATAAAGAAAACAGCAATAGTAGATATCTGCCCCACTCACCTGCAAATGCAGGTAACTCTTCTCTGACGTAAAACTGATACTGAACTGCAGTTTAATTGAATTGTATCTTTGGGATGCAATTATTCCAGTAAGGGGATCTAGAGAAAAAAATTCTCTCCTAATGAGAGACAGTTGAGAGGTATGTGTAAGGGCAGAAAAAAGTGGAGAGTATTCCTTGTTTTTCTCCCACTTAGGAAATGCTCCTTTCACACAAGCAGGTTTAGCATCATTGTTTTTTTGAGGCGCAGAAGTGTAATTATGCATATTCTCACACTGCACTTAGGAAGGCTGAGCTTACCTTGTGATAAGATCAGCTTTCTAATCTTTTGCTATATTGAGATCACAAAAGAGAGAGAAGAGAGGAGAAAAGAGAAAGAAAGGGAAGGGGGGAGAGAGAGAGAACAAATTCACATTGCAATCTAGACAGATCTTGTTTTAGAAAAAAAATATCTGAAACCAATAAAATAGAGACTTTATAAAAAGTCTTGACTGTGAAACTGTTTTTTGTCAGCTGTTATCTCACACTGTTGTTCTGATGGATACTGACGCAACCACACAATATGAAAAACATAAAACAAATTAATCAAAGCATATTCACAGCATCCCCATTATCACCCATAAATGAGTTCTGAACAGATGCATGCAGTCTGCATGTACACGAATGATAAAAGTAGTCCTGACAGTCCCTTGCCTTCCTGGTGTCAGATGGTGTATAAGTCCACGTAAAGCTGCTAAGAGCTGTACAGGAAAGGTTTACTCTGAAGGCCAGTCCACACTGACCACTGTTATTACACTACCGTTAAAGCAGATTTGTGCTATCATCTTAATGCTAACTGCAAACTACTCATAAAGTGCTCATGTGTTGTCTTATGATTTCTCCCCCTCTGTCCCCTTCTCAATACCTAGTACAAGAATCTGCTGCAGTGTAGAAACTAGTCAGGATAATGATAGTTTTTTCCATGCATTTCCTCTGTCTCTTTCTTTGGTTTACTGCTGAGAAAAAAAAACAGCCAGGCATGCAATGAAAATAACTTCAGCATTCACCAAATGAAGAGATAAGAGTAAATTACTATGATAAAGAGGGTCCACTGAGTCCCAGATGGACAGAGGCCATTCTGAGAAAGACCAGTGTAAGGATGCAAACCCTGCTGATGCTCTGATAAGGAGCGACGCCTCCCTTATTCAATTCTCACTTACAGCAGTGGCAATCGGTAATCTAGTTAAAGTATATACCAGTCCATAATATCTGTCAGGCAAACAATGTGCAGAAATGTGCGGACAAGTTCTGGCACTCTGAGCAGTAGTGTCGCTTTTCCGCTGTCAGCAGTACTGTTGGATTCTCCTAATATAATTACATTGACTTTTATTCAATTAAGTGCCATTCCTAGCCTTAAAAAAAAGCTACTTTATCAATTGATTCAGGTGTAATGCAATAATAAAGATGAACTCATGGCAGTGCATTAGCTCTGCTGTTCATAACTTTGAAATGTAAGTTCATTCATAGCAGTCGATTTCCATTATACAACCACAGTTCAAAATAATTGATTCTTTTACATTCATTTCTTAATCTATTTCACTTGTGTTTAATACTCTTCCTAAATTTCATATGCAAAAACATTCTGGGAGGGATGGGAGGAATGAATTGTAAGGAAAAAGTTCTTTTATTTGAACACTGAAGTTTTGAAATCTAATGACAAACCCAAAGTCACTGTGTTTAAAACTGCCAGAATTAAAAATGCTGTGTTCTGGAGCTATCAGCAACACACATTTCCAGTAGCTGAATGATCACTGGGACAGGAGGAAAGGAGAAGTATATTTTCATATATACACCAGTCTAGAGTGCTCGGAGCCTGATTCTGCACTTCTTTTCCGTCTGCCACACAACTAAATGTAGCTTTATACTCTGAGGCACAAACTGAGTTCTCTGTGCAGGGTACTGCTTGAACAGTGCCCTGCATAAAGAAGGCATTTCTTAGGGCTTACAGTAGCATTCCCAAGGTTTTTTTGGGAAAAGATGACAAGGGAGTTCTGTGTAGGAGGAACATGCCCACATATGTAAAGACAGCTAAAAATAATGAATCCATAATCCAAAAAAAAAGGAATTGAAAAAGAAGAATATGGATAAAGGCAGAACAGAAAAAGAAGCGGTTACAGACCAGGAAGTTTAAAAAGGGAGATGTTCTGGGAAAAGGTAAGCACTAGCAACTGTCAGATAGAATAGGACTGAGTTTCAGGGCAGAAATGAACCAATATTTGCCATGAAGCTATGAAAACTATTATTCAGGCGGGAAGGCAGAAGAGTATGTGGCTGACCAGCTGTACTCTGACCTAGTAGCTCAAACAGCATTCAGAGAGAACTGACAAAAAAAAGGCAGCGTTACAAATACTGGCCAAACTCATGCTATGTTTTGTCTTGATAACCTTAACTATTTCTTTTCTGCTTTCATCAATGCTGATTTTTCCTTGCTTATTTTCTTGGAAAAACTCATTCATCCATCTTAAATTGCTCCAATAGATCCCAGACCCCCTTCTCCATTCTAAATTGTAGTGCACTCTAATCCACTTTCTCTCATGCTCTGTCACTCCTAGCAAGCCCTCTACCAGCCCTCAGCTGGTGCTAACTGTTTAGTCATCTGCTCATCTGCTGCTCCCTATGGCAAATTCAGTTACTTGCTCCAGATGTTCTTTCCTTATATGTGAATGACAATGATGCTACCTCTTCGTCCTCTGAATACTGCTCTCAGATACATGTAAACAATACTCCCTGAGTAAACTGACGTATAGGTTGGGCAGAGTGATTTATGTCAGCGCATGACAATCATACAGGGAGACAAATATGAACCCAGACATTCCATCTCTGGTGTCCTTTGCACTGCAGTTGCTGCTGTACCTGCAGGGAAAAAAACTTGAAAAGCCTAAATGAATGGCAGAGGTATATGTAAGTATAGAAAATATAAAATAATTGACCTGATAAAATCCCTTTAATGACTCTAGACTTCTTAGACTGCTTATTTGTGTATTAGCTAGCAAAATGAGATTTTATTCTGGCAATGGAAATGTTGTGTAAAGTCAACTGGTGAATGAAGTCTGCCAGGCAGATATACAAGGTCAAATAGCTTAACTAAAGACATATCTCACTCAGCTCCAGTTACCAGATCTACCCCATCCTAGGCAACAAGGGACAGTGTAAAGAGTTAGTTCCAAGAATTTAGAATACTACGTGTGCCAAAGAATATCCAAACGTTTGTTTAACTCTCTACTACATGTCATGCACCCTTAAAAATGAGGAGAGTATTTTCCTAAGATGTTTTGAGATGTAGTTTATTGTGGCAAGCAAGTTTAGTTTAAGAGATCAAGAATGCCTGAATTTTCCACATATTTAACATTCTTTTTTTCAATTTCCTGAATTTAGACATACTGTGGGCAAAGTGAGTAGAAAGTCCTTAGCAAAATTAATTCAGCCTTCTGAATTTAATGATCTTAGGAGTGGATCAGTGTCTCTGTAAGTATGATGATGATAATGATGATAGACATGAAATCTATGCTTGTGGTGAAGTGGCAAGAATACTTCACCTCCAATGTCACATTGCACTTTCAGATAGGAGTTTCAGTAGCAGTGTAATGGAGAATGCTGCAGCAACTACAGCAGCTCTCTGACTGTGGGCATAATCCCATTTATGGTAATATTTTCCTCCCTTTGTGAAGTTCATTGAAGATTTCACTAGCAGTTACACTCCACCTACTACTAGTAAGCTCCTCTAGTGAGAGGCACACTATACATCAACAGAAGAAAGGAGATTGTAAGTCTAGGAAATATGGTCAATTAAATGCACATGCCATTTACACAGCAGTTTCTTTCTACACTTGTCAATTAATCTGATTTTGTTAATTCAGTATCCATTTGTTGGAAAGAAGAATGAAATGGCTGCTTTATTTTAGTTTATTTTTATTTAGTCAGTCTTTTTTTTGAGTGAGTGAGGAGGAATTTATCAGAGAGTAGAATTTGTGCTGGTATAGAAATTGGCATTCATAACTGAAAGCCAACTTCCAATGCACCTACAGCTACAGTGCTATCTGCACTAGGACAAACCTCATCTTCGATGCACAGAGTTATGAAATCTGGTGTTCTGTTTATTTAAATTCAATTAATACAGAGCACAAAAACAAGTGCATGAAAAATTGAGTTGAATGTCTCGTTCAAAGTACAGGGCAGGGCAGGCTGTTGAAACAAAGTACATTAATTTCTTATTTTTTTTAGCAATACAAATATATAATTATACTTTAACAGGATGAGAAAATAAGAGAGTGAGAATGATACAGAAGCATAATTGTTAGGGCAGTTAGTTAGGGACTAAGGAAACCCCCTGATGCAGTCGGACAGAAAAGCCAAGACTGACATCCCAGTTAAATGTCCTAGCTATTAGTCCCTTTCTCCTCTTGTAAGTGACAAAGTTCCCTCGTGAAAAATCTCATGCAAACATCAAAGCGCACTGTATTGTTCATCAAAATTCTAAAATGAATAATTTCAACATATCCAGTTGTATCCTGCCACATCTTTTCCTCCTATGTGTCCAAACAAAACAATATACCAATCTCCTACATTTCAAATGTTCTGAAAATACATTTTCTCACAAATACATTATTTGCCAAAGTAATACCACTCAGCCCTATCATTCTAACACTGCAAAGAAATCATAGACTTAAGGTCACAGCAAGGGTCCGTCAGTCTTTGGGTAGCTTTGCTTTAAGACACAGTATTGTGTCTTAAATGCAGCATTTAGTAATACAGTAAAAATATATTTGGAGAGTTAACGCATTAGATGTCAACATTAAATTCTTTTCTATTAAATTCTGTTCTTTTCAAGTAGGTAGATTTTTTTTGTAAAGATGACAGAAGCTAACACTGGGAGAAGGTTCCATTGCAACATCAAAAGCCAGGACACATTTGTCTGGTGGTTTATGTACAGATTGGCAAACAACTTATTAAAACTGGATATAGAAGTAGCTGTTCAGATTGTATAGGACCCATAAGAACTAACCTCCTGCTAACTTAGCTTTTTGTTATTCCTTCCAGGAGACTTTTTCCACACCTACCTTCAGGTCAGTATTCAGCCTATCTTTTTACCTCTAATGAAATGTTGAAGCAAACTTCTCTTTGTTTCTTTTCTTCTCAAAAACAATTAACATTATTGGTCAATAAGATATGTCAATTAACATTTATGGTTTTGTTTAAAAATTCCACATTTTTAATTGCTAATGCAAATTGCTGATATGGCAAAGTATTGTGGCCTTACCTCAATTTTATTTTCTTTTCCTACCTATTTAAGCCTGAAAGTCACAGAAAGGCTCAGAATATGTTAACATAACAGAAAATAAACCCAGAATTTTATGCTTTGCTAGAATCTCTGCAGACTGAAAATGCTGAGTTTCATGCAGCTAAAATCAAAGAACCAGAAAGTAAACTCTGACTAAATATAACAGTGCACATATTTATAAGAAAATATACAGCCTTAATTCTAATAGGTAGGAGGAGCAATCATTTCCTCCTTTTACTTAAGAGAAGCAACAATAAAAGAGCTCCTGTAATTTAATTAGTAAACTATTAAAGAAATTATTTTCTCAGCTACTGTTCTAATTTTTCCACTCTCTCAGCAGTCTTTTAAACAAGTAGGTTTCTTTTTCCTATAGAAAAATATTCATAAATCTAAGCAAAGGTGATAAAGGTTTGAAACCCTAATCTGACCTAAATTATAAAATTCACATTTATCAGAACAGGGCCAATGTTTCAGTCAGTGCTCTAGCACTTCTGTGTATCCAATAATGTTTAGTTTACCTGTAAATGCGAGGGGAAAAGTAGGGATAGGGGCTAGACCTTAAAACAATGAGTGAAGACAAAATACTATACTACCCAATGAAAACATAGCATTTTTGCATGAACAGTTTGGGTAATAACATCAGTTCTTGAGGCTTTAAATTGCATAGAATCTGAAAAATATTAACCTTTGATAGGAAGAAAATCCAAAAGGTAAAATACAGTTCAGCACCTATCAAAAAAAAGTAAAAAAAAACAGTGCTTATTAAATGCAGGAAGTAAAGGACAAGCAAGTTCTTTCAAATTAAAGATGTGGAGCCCAGTCATTTCAATCCTTTTCAATATGAAACAAATCACTCACACTGGTCACGAAGACAGCTCCCTCTACACTCAAATTATTCACTTGAAGATAAGCTCCCATCAAACTCTTTAGGGGTTTAACTAATTTACTGCACAGATAGGGCACGTCTGTTGTAATAACAGGTAGGATGTATTGGGGTCGACCATTTATCAGAATTAGACTTCTTTTTTCAATTCACAGTGAATTATGCTGCCTACACTGCTCCTCTTTCTCAGAGCTTCCCATCCCCTCACGGCCCCTAATGTGGCAGGCAAACAAAATTGACAGTCTCATCTTGCCAACAAGGGGCGATTCTCCTGAGAAGCCGTTTAACTTTGCAGAGGAAGCAATGTATTAATGTGCCTGTCCCAGGAATGTTAATCATCTTCAAGCTCCCTCTAACTTTGACATGAACAAAATCACCAAATTTGTTTACTAAATGAATCGTAATATGCTAATAAGAGAGCGTGACATATATGGTAAAGCCAAACAGATGGTTTGTTTACTCCACTTTGCAACTTTATAAATGTTGTTAACTCTGAAGATGTTAGTGAGAATTACTGGTCTGCTGGCAGTGGCAAATGTGCCTTTTGCATACTTAATCCACAGTTAGAGTCAGAAAACAATTTGTCATCGCTTTGGAATGCATAAAAAATGTTAATGTCGAGATGGCATTTGAGGAAGCAGGATAACCAACTGTGTGAGCAAATACTAAGCTTAAATGTGGAAATGATATCTGATGGCAATGTTTGCTACCAAATATTTTTTAATGTAAAATCTGACAGGTTCAGGATTCTTGAAAGGCCCAATAATTCAGTACATACCTGTTGAGGTGTTTAGTGAGACGATCCTTACGGTGTAAACAGAATTACACTTTCACAACAGCTGTGTGTGCTCAGAAGCATAGAGGTCATGTCAAGCTCTTAATATATTAACCTTGTTGTTCATTACAGATCAAAAGATATTACAAACAAAAAGCACAACCACTGGTGTACTTGCCAAAGTTACTCAGAAACTATCAAAATTGTGTTGCAACACTTCAACCTCGCACTTTACTAGTTGCCTGGAAGCAGAACAGACTCATTACAAAATAGCTAGCACTCTTCTGTAATCTCCAGACTGGCTGAGATAGTTCAGAATAAAAAGATTTATCTGACAGAATATTTCCTAAGTGAACTGATGCAGTGTAGCAATATTACATACATGAGAAGGTCATCATATGTATGATGAAGTCCTTCAGTGGAAATTACAGGTGCTCAGCACTACTGAAAATCGTTTCAACTGCCATAAGCTCTTTCTAAAAATCTACACGTGCTCTACGGAAAAATTTATCCCTTTGCAGGCGATTCACACAGCATCCTAATAGCACTCACACATACGTCCTCATTTTGTGTGTGTTGAAAAATTTTGCTGGTCTTTCATACAAGGTGTATTTCCTTTGAGAAGTAATGAGGTAAGATCCAGTTAGAACATGTCAAACTGCATGAATTAATGTTTCTTTTCAAACCTAAATCATATAAATATTACATGATCCAGGTTTTGTACCAGGAGTCTTCATATTTCTATTGTATATTACTGTCACAATAGCCATCTAAAATGTGATGATTTTGCAAGATTTTATGCAAACAGTCCCTTCAGTTCAGCATCCCACTCATGAATTTTACTGAGTTTCAAGTTTCAGTAAACGCAGAAAAGATAAAACCCAGTCTGAACAGCTAACTTCCCCCAATTCTGCTTCAAAACCAATTCTTTTCTCCCAGATATTGATGAACAGCAACTCATTATGTAATGATTTGCTTAGAAGGTTCATAGACTCTTTACTGATTTCATTCTAAGTTCAAATCCATAAAAAACCCTTAGATCCAGGGATAGTTTTGTGCGAATCATGTTCCACAGCAAATATGTAAACTATTTCTTATGGTCACAACACAATGGTAATTCTCAATCCCTCTGATTTATTTGTCTAAAAATGCTGTGTTTATTTATATAATACCAGAGGAACTATAAAACCAAATTTGATGTGGCACTTCAACAGGGGTCCTCTATTAGTAATTTTACGTTGCTAAATAAGTACCCCTTTCAGGTCAACTGATGGCTGATTATCCTATAAACCCCCTTCACTGATGCCCCAACTCCTTAGTAATTTCAATCCTTTGAGATTCTTCTATGCATACTATTATCAGCAGTTATTAAATTCTCAACTTTTTTACCCATCCACAAGAGACTCTGCAAACATACCTAAAGGAAGTATGAGTTCAGCTTGCTGTCCAAGGATTATTTTGGAGGAAACATTAGCAGCTGTCCCAGCCTGGCGCTTATATCTCATTTGGAACATCTACTCATTCCTGACCAACAAAGAAAATTTCAATAAAGTACTTTTACTGGTTTAACAACAGTGAACTCCTGGGATTGTCAAAGTGCTCAGTCTTTTCCAAGGAGAGAAGGAATCAGCAGCTCAAATATAATTAACCTTCCATTCTCAATGCAAACTGCCACACACAGGAGCTCTGCAGTCTATTAGTGAAGTTATAATGGCCAACAGGCAGAGGCAAAATTGGTCAAAAAGTTGGCGGCTGCTGTCATATTTTTAGAATTATGATTAATGACACTAATAATGTGGATGATTACTGGTATGTGTATCTCCTGCAGTTTATCATATTGCACTGGCTGCCTACGTCCACAATAAACATGATGCTATCATTTACCTCTTTATTGAAGGTAATCCTTCTCTTGAAGGAGCACATTCTAATTACTTTGTAATGTTTTATGTCTTGAGCATTTTGCAGCTCTGGACCTTGCCAACTGCTTCATGTCTACTATTGATTAATTACAGAATGTTTAATCAAAATTTAGAACCTAATGCAGTCATTTATGAGTGTGTTGCAGTGCCAAGATAGTTAGGCTGCCGTCCCAAGCTTGGAGAGTGCTGGGTTCAAAATTAAATCCCAGAAATATGGAAGATGCCAAAGATTTTACCTTGAGTGATTTGAGCTTAAAATCTTCCTTCAGTTGATGAATGAAAGGTATCCACTCAAAATAAGAGGTCTTTCTTGTGCATGTATATGTGCTTGTGTGTTCCTGTTATGGTTTTCTTCTTTAAATGTCTTCATTTTTCTCTTTATGCTATAGTTCCTGCAGATGCTTCTCAGCTCCTTTACAAGCCTCCCCTTCTGCTAGAGCTCTTGCAAACACCAGTCAAGATAGCGTAGTTTTGAAGTGGTTAAACAAGTGAAAAATAATTTGCAGGGACAAATACATAAGTTTTTTTTAATGTAGATTTTTATGGTACTGTCGTACAACCATTCACCATTGAAGTTAAGTGTTTTTTTAATACCATTACTGAACTGCTGAAATGGATGCTAATATAGCTTGGAGTGCTAATGTCAAATACTGGTAATAAAAAAGACAGACTGCTGAATGAAATAATTTGAAGTAAAAAATAGAACAAAAGTGCTCTCACTCTCGCTCTCCACTTTTATTGAATTGGGACTGACTGAGCCAATTGCTTTAGAAGTCTGTAAAACACAATTACTAGTGAGCTAACTGACCCAGTAGTGCCCCTTCTGTGACAGAACAGACTAAAAAGGCTGCAGAATTAGTGCTGCTCCCCTGTCTGGCTATCAGACCCGAGAGATGTCCAGTGCAGGCTCTGTTATCCTTTTGGCTCGGGCCTGCCTCCTCCCCTCATGAAGTCTTGATTCTCTGCCCTGCATAATGTATATCATCTGCATGCATCTTTTTGTTGAATCAAGGGCTCATTTACCTTTTCTGAGTAGGAATCCAAATTCTTTCTGTCCGCTGGATTTTTAGATCTTTATCTACCAACACCGCTATATACAGGTCTTTCTTTCAATACTTGCATCCACAGATACACACACATACATAAAAGTCTGGACTATTTTTATTTTCACATTTTGTGTGTTAAACATAAGTACAACAAAAGATCTATAGGTAGAAAAATTAACTATGTCCTGTCTGTATTTTCAGTTATAAGTGGCTGAAGCATAATTGCTTTTTTATTTTGGCATAACAAAGAAAAGGGTAGAGAGAAAGGGAGAGAAAGGAAAAACATGTATTGTACTGGAAGTGAGCAACACTTTTCCCTAGATAATAACACAAGCAATAAAGTTTTTAAAGCACTAGAATCAAAATCAGTAACATTGGAAATAACAACTTATGAAACTTAGAATTTACAGCTATATTTCAGACTCATATAGTTTGACAAGGGCATATAGTTTAGGGGCTTTTTTCCCCTCTTTCTTGTCCAAAAAAAAGGAAAAACCAAAGTGATAGCAAAAACAACCCTATCCTTTCTTTCTCTCCTTCCCTGCTTTCCTATATACAAAACAAATCACTTCACAATTTTACACAATGCCAACAAATCCTGTAATCTTTTCTTTTTTATGATAGTGTATATTTTTGGCAAACCTAAAACTCTTCCATTTCTCTTCCAGGTCCATTTATATGAAACTTGCAGGCGCCTTTTGGCAAAAATGTTAAATTATTTCTTTCTTTTTAAGTAACGCTTTTTAGGGCAAACTTAAATGTGAAATGAGCTCATCATTAAAAAAAAAGCCAAGAAAAACCAAAAAAAAAACCCCAACAAACTACCCAAACTCAACAACCAAAAAACAAACAGCAAAACTTGTTATCATAAGGCAAACTGCTCATTTAAAAGATGTTGGAAAGTAGGAAGCACTAGTAAAATCTGTAGATATTCTTTAGAAGTAGTGGGCTCAAAAATTCTGTCAGGAAACGTTCAGTGTTTGCCATTAAAAGGTCAATATGTGCACCAAACATATTCCTGTGTTACCTTAGGTCCTGACAGACCATGCCAATGGGGATGTTTTGTGTACCTGCTGGATGTGAATATATGGCTTGTACTGTAGTATTTACAGCATAATATTACAAATACTGGTACATGATGTGTGGCACAGCTGGTCATCTTTCCTGAAGAGAGGGAAAGGACAGACAACTGTGAGTACTGCAGGTCAGGATTAAGGGCTAGTGAAAAGATGTGCACTGTGCTTTGCAGTGCACTTGCAGTGCCTATGCAGCACATAATCTCTCCTTGACACTGTTGAATATTTAACTCTCATTGATAACTTTGCATCCCTTCCTTCAGGACCACCCTTAGATAAGTAGCCAGCAGTGTAGTTATCTTTCCCCTTAACTGTTTCTAACTGCACAATATACTCCCACAGTTATAGGCTCTACTCTATGAATGATTCTATCAATCTGCTATTACACCCTTCCATATTTGCTAATCATGTTTGCAAGCAATTTGTATAACGATGAAAAAGTGTCCCAAATTCAAAGTGGTTGGTTTTGGGGTTTTATTTTCCAGTTGCAAACCTGCCTTCAGGCCAGTAACTCATACATCGGTGACTGCCATAAAAGACTCCCTATAATTCTTAATCTATCTGGGTTCTTGAGCCAAGACCTATTTTATCAAAAAATAACAGGAACCCAAATGAGCTTTATTTTACTACAATGTTCAACTGCTACATAATTCTACTTAAAAAAAAATAACCCATGACCCCACAAACCTTACGAGTGACTGAAACTTTGGGATGAAAGTCAATTGTGGACAACATCTGCCTCTGTCTAGATGTGCTGATAGGATGAGAAACTGTACTCTCACTCTCAAAATGATATAATTTTGTGTACCAAAAGAGAAAAAGACAATGAAGGAAGCATATCATTTAAAACACAATCACCACTCCCAACTGAAACCCAAAACAATGGATACGTGTAGTTGGAATAGACCTATGTGCATGCCACAGCTGATCCTGCAATCTTTACACATGTAAGTTGTGTCTTTAGGGCTTGTTTTAATTAATTTTTTTTCTTTAAATAGTAATAAAAAATCTCCAAAGACATAAGTCTTATGCATTCAATTTCAATTCTGCTTATCTTGTTTGTATTGGTGAGTATGCAATGTGACAGGCCATCTGTGTTCAACTGACTACTTATGGAAGAGGCTAGCTCTGTGTTAAGGGTGGCACAAAATGTTTCTTTATGATCTAGGTCCTCTTGGGTAACGAAGAGTTATGTGAACATTAGCAATGAGACACATCTTAGTGACTCTACAAGACAAAACCTAATGGTCCGTGCAACTGTATTGGATATGCAGTTAGTCTCTTCAGGAATTGCATCATGTCTGGAAACAGTAGTATCAGTGTAAATATATGTTTTAAAAAAATGTATCAAATAGCCCTTTAGACTCTTGAAAAATGGTTCATCAAACAACTTACGTCTTAAAAGAAGGAGGAAATTCAAGCTGTATATGACAGCTGAATATGTTAAGGGAAATACAGTAACAGGTACTATGGACTGGTGTGAAATATCTTGTTTCTTCAAGCTATCTCTTCCTAGAATTGAGTACATTCATAGAAAAGAATTCTCTAAAATGTTCTCTGCAGAAGATTCCAAGTAGGATAATGAAAAAATGAGTTCCGTTGTGTCAGGGAGGTGATAACAGGAGGCATGTAGCAGCTTTCCCACATCTTCACCTCCCTTGATAATATACGCAGTGGCTCATCATATGTAACTGATGTTAATTTATTCAAGCACACCTGTACAGAGCTGGAAGTCAGGTAACCAGACAAAAAAGTATGTCTCTACTTTTTCAATACAGCTGCCCAGAGGCCTATATCTGCACAAATTTAGTTCTAGAGACGTCAGCATGTTTTAATAAACCACCTACACATGTCTTGCTCCATACAAATCAAGGAGTTTACATGTTTAAATCTAGACTGATTTAACTAGCAATCAAGTGGCATGTTCACACTTGGCACCAATAGTTACCTCATATTTATTTATAAGTCACACTGAGCAGATATTATTTTGATTTAAGATTAATTCATGGAGCCCAATCACTTTTGCCATCTTGCGGAACACACACACATGTTGACTTTGTGAGAAAATTTAAAGATAAACTTGAGCTATTAACAATTCTACTTTAGTAGCAGAAAGTCAAAGGGGAAAGTTCTAGCTTTGCTCCTCTGAACAGGTATGTTGAGAATTTATTTTGCATACACCAAAAGAAAACAAAATGTGGTAACATGTAACCAATGCTGTGTCTTAGCTTAAGAAGCAGATTTTAGTAATACCAGTACTGAGGTAAGAGGGGATTTATCATGCACTAAGGCTGACAGAGAAGTATTTCTCCTTAAGATCTTACAGCAGTTTCTCAATAAGACTTACTGAAGGCAGAAGGTCCACCCCACCTGCTATTTCATCAGTGGTTTTGAACACAAAATTTTTGGCTCTTAAAGGAAAGAACCAGAAAGGAAGACAGCTGCTCTAAGCTTCGCCTTCCAGACTTTCACCTCTGCATGTGCTCTCAAACCAGACTCTTAGATGAAACTTTGGTATTGCTGTCTTCTTTGGAGAGCAAATAAGTGTTCCATTTTCCCATTCACAAATCCCATCCACAGCTCAGAATCATTCGCTGAGGAGCTGTACCCCAGTGCTGCCTTCAAGAACCAACTATCTCTTCGCAGTATCTTTCAGGGCAGGACTCACAGATGATGTTGGGAACCACAGGCCCTTTCTCCTCGCTCACAGGACAGACCTCTGAATTCAGACAGAATTCACTTTACAAAGACAATTCTTTCCACTCAGGTCCACAGTTCTCACAAGAACATATCTTCTTCCCTCCTCTCTGTCTTCCCTCTAAAAGAATATTTTGCAAATATGTCTTTCCATTCAAAAGGAGGTTTATGACATTTCTTCTGAGCAGGGACATAATTTTAAATGTGGTCTCTTTTCCTATTTACTCTCCATTGTCTTCTTGCAACTACACGTATCCTGAACACCTTGCCTTTAGGAGAAAGGACTTCTGAAGTAAATGCAGAAACAGAAATGGATAAAAAGATAATTCAGGGAGTGGCTGGTGAAGAATGGAAGAAAAAGTGGCTTTCATAAGTGTAGTGCTTCCAAGAAAAAAAAAAAAAACAAACCCAGAAAGACTTGTCCAGGGAAAAGATCAAAGATATAGGTATGTACAAGGCTGATTCGATAAATAAGGCTAGTTGTAGCTCAGAAAGTAATGAAAAAAAGGCCCTTTTAAAAAGTCTGGGCCCAGTGGAGCTTGTCTATGCAAAAGCAATACTGTCTAATTTTTAGTAGGGAAAACAGAATTACAGGGTCATTGACAGTAAGGGACAGGACTTTGCTTTACTTTCCTCTGTCCTGCACTGTGAAACACGTGTGAGTGGGACTCTTGAATCTTCTAGTTACCTTGACCCTAATTTACAAAGAATAGCAGCGTTTAGTCAAAGACTTCAGAAGATATTCCAGCTGTTCTGGCATAAGGATATTTATACAGCAGTTGGTCTTGGCAAAAATGATGTAGGAATGGTGAAGCTGGATTTAGTCAGACTTTAACATGACTTGCTCCGGGATGCATTCCACAACAGAGGGTTGCAGCTGTGACATGGATAAAAAACCCTATTTCAGTCAAAGCAGCATTGTGTTTGCTCCTAACATGACCTGATGCCTCTGGTAACCAGCAGTTTGTATCAAAACTTCACCCTTGCAAACTTATTTTACAACAGCCACTGTCAACAATTTGGAGTTTTCTGCATGTACAGGACAGGGAGATTATAGTCAAAACTTTGATAACTAGAATTGCATTGGAAAAGGTCTTAACCCATATTAGATGCCTCTAAAGGAAACAAAAAATATCAGCCAATGTTATTTATCTCCATGTAAGCTTGTGTTTTTTTTTAGAAAATAACTAGAGTAATGATTTTTAGACCTCTACCTAGTTATAATAGAATTAAAATTATTATTAATATGAGTAATATGATTAATAAAATAACTAAAATTAACTATTATAATTTAACCAGACTATAAACTGTGGAGATAGCTAGAACTATGATTTCATTAAGAACTACTGAAAAAATATTGAATTTTAATTTTCAATGCAGAGAATCTCTAAGCTTTCCTAGCTAGTCAAAGATCATGTGACTTAAACCACAAACAAATAACAGACTTTTTAGGATGTGTGAAACACATGACAAATACTATCCATGAATTATTGTTGCGTGCGTTAGGTAGTTATTTCTTATTTCTCCTACAGCAATTAATAGCAAGATGCTTCTGATCTTTTAAGTGAAATTGATTTAAGTGTCTAGAAGAAGTTCACATTTGCAATGCTATTAATTCAGTTACCCAGTTATCTTTGAGGTGCTCTGAATAACTTCAAGAGCTAGAAACTGTGTACTTAGGTAATTACTCTATCTAAAATAAATGCTTCTATTCAAAATGAATATCAGAGAAAAAAATAAAAACAAGTGGAAAAATCTTTAGGGCAATTAAACAGTTTAAAAAAGAGAGAGAATATATTAATTTAACTTATACTGCCTAACTTTATATTTTAAAAGCCTTCTTTTTGCAGTAAGCACTAGAAAATAACAATTAAAATGCTTACTTAAATCATTTCATCCTCTTCCTTTTACATGCTTTCATATCTGCATATTCGTAAACATCACACTTCTGAACAAGAATGGATAGTCCAGGACAGTTTTGAAGACGTTTCTTGCCCAATTATCTGAAATATTTTTCAAGAACCATGAGAGTATTACTTGGTTCTTTCAAGCTATTTCCAGAAAACCGTTGCAAACCAGGAGAACTAATGAACTTATGAAAACTAAAAGCTCGAATGAGCACACACACTGTACAACATGTTTGAATTTTTTGAAGTACACGACCACTTTTTAATCTCTGCAATTAAAGAATACAATATGTCTATGATTTTTTTTGTTCCAAGTACAACACATAAGTGAAACGCATTCTGAATGTTACTAGTGGAATGGTATAAAAAGATGGATTTGTGCCTTGCACAACTCAAAATGATATGTAAATAATAATTTTAGCTTTGAATATACAGGCTGCATTTTAAGTTCCTTAATGAACTTTGCTTTCAGTAAGCTTCATATAGGTATCCTACATAGGTCACAAAATATTTATAAAATCTGCTCTTTTTTAATGTTTTTGTCTCAGAAATATTATATGTATGTCATAATAGTAATGTTTTTCTTAGAACACATACATTTTTACTATGCTCTTTATTATTAGCAAGATGTATCAATGGATTCCTGCTGAAATTTAATACATCGCATAAAGTTCCAAATCCTACAGTTAGACACTTCTTACTTCACATGCTGAATGCAGAGCTGTTTTGCTCAGTACATGATTGATTTTCAATTCACTTGAGGAAACAGGCCAACCAAGCCAAATGACTTGGTTGACTAGCAAAACCTGTGCAATTTCAGAAACTGAAAGGGGTTGCACACATCTGAAGTCAACATAGATTACACCACGGATGCACATGCTTCCCTCGTCAAACTGAAGCCTCATAAAAGTTACAAGGACATATTAAAAAAGTCTTAATTCAGTTTTACCTGCTTCACCTTTACCCTACCAAAATGCAACCTCTCTAGACTGTCCTTCTTTTTAATTTTTAACTTGTATCCTTATGTATGTTTCTATGGTTTTATTTAGTGGATTTATTAAATGGTGACAGAAGACATGAGATATATGAGGACTGGACTCTCTATAAAAGTAGTTAATTTTGGCTCCTCAGTATTGTCCACACTAACTTGCTTTCATTTTACATGATATGATACATTAATTTCCGAATGGCAGGAATTTCAATGAAACAAAATAAAAGAGGAGCTGTGCATGAAACATTTAGCTACATTTAATTTCCTTCTTGTGTCTCCTGAATTTTTACAACTTAAAGAAAAAATGCAAAACACAAGTAGAGGAAAGAGATGACCCAATCTCACTATCTTGCCATGAACCAGAGAGATTTTGTTATGTGACAATATGATTATCATTACATGTAAGAGCTTTTATTCACAAGCATGAAATAATTGTTATTTTACCACCTTGACAAATTCTTTTATTACATTTTCCTCAGGAATCAAAAACAATAGAGTATTAAAAAACCCACAAAATAAACCACAACAAACTACGAGTTTTAGGACCAGCTGCTTCTGTTTAAGCCCAACTGTTTCAGTATTGATTTAGCATAACTAGGGCATGATGTCATCTGAAGGGCCAGCAGAGTATACCCCGTTCAATCTCAGAAATATGTAGGTGTCTAGACTCTCCTCTATGTGTGTGCATAATTCACATTAGCGGGGATGGGAATTGCTCACATGCAGAAAAGAAGACAAAGTAGACTAAATGACCACAGTGGACAGAGAGGTGTATAAGTTCTACTAAAGGAAGAGAACTGATTTCTTAATATTTACTTGTTCTTGCTACAACAGAATAGCTATTTTAGAAATTGAAGAGATGAAAGAACAGTCTTCCTATGCTGCCTGTTTACTTTTCTATGACCCTATAGGGATGGAAATAGTTCTTTTATTCTCTGCTTTCTCTCTCTCCATCCATTCATTCATCCACCCTTTCCTTTCCTTCCTAGTTGTATGGTCTGATACGCATGCATATTTGTATTGTATATAATTTACTATATATTTAATGGAAGCTTTTCTTTTTTTAAAAGATTCACGAAAAAGAAATAAATATAATAAATATAATAAAAGATGCAGCTTATAAACAGAAGTACAACACATCCATTCACAGGCACACAGAAAGAATAATGACATTTATTAACTATACAGGTCACTTAAGAAGATGGCACAATATAAGCAATTCTGAATGCCAAGCAACAATGAAAATCTTAAAGTGATAAAACTCTCTCAATGTCATGGGAACACAATTGTCACTTGTCATTACTGTGCATCTCTCTATTTCTTCATATATCCTAAACTGCCTATTCTTACATAATTCAACACATTTAATAATGCGAAAAATCAATTAATATTTACTAACCTGTCTCTGCTTCTCCGTGATGGGAATGCAGCATTACAGCCAGCCACTGTGCAGACATGCATCTCTTTCAAATGAACATTTCTGTAGTGAAGCTTCACACTGTAGGAGCTCTTGAAACTTTTCTTGCACACGTAGCAGATCTTGGGGTCTGGGCTGGAGCACATTTCACCTTCTGAGGAGAACTTCTGAGGGCTGCTGTAGCTGAATGTAGAAGCGAAACTTTCATGAAGGGCAGCCATACTGGCACTGCCTCCATTGTACAGTCCATATTGGCTCATGTAGAACATATCATAGGTAGGGTCTGTATACTCTTCCTTCACCTTAATGACATCCTGGTTGGAAGAGTCATTGTGATTTTCATCTGGTCTGTCACTGTGTATCATAGATTTTTCACCAGTTTCCTGGAGGCGATCATCACCTTCCATGGATTCCTCACACAATTTGGGCTCTGATGACTCTGACTCATTTTCATAGTCTCTTTCGTGCTCTTGATCTTCTGATGTCATGCTGTCCGCCCTTCTTATGTCTGGTCTGGAAATGCACCTGCTTCTGTCACTTTTGGAAAAGTCCTTTACGGACAGGCCTGGGCTCATTTCCTCCTGAGAATGGCAGTGATTGTCATGACCAATGTCATTCACCATCGTGCTGCCATCATTCACCTCTTCATCTTCATCATCAAACTCATCGGCTGTATCAATAACCTCCTTTTCAATTTTAACTGGCATACTTGACTTCCTTGGCTTTTTCTTTGGGGCAAGGTCAGCATTAGGCTCTGGGGTGGGCATCAGCACTGAAGGTACTGATGACTCTGAAGGAGGAGGGGGATGCTGCTCCATTCCACTCACTGCTGGTATTAGTGGACTTGTAGGAAGTGAGGTGGGAGGACTCACTATCTCTCCAGGAGTAAGTAAATTTCTGTAAAATGGAGGAACAGGTTGGACAGTCTTTAAAGCTGGGAACACCAACTGACTTGGAAGAGGGTTTTGTAATACAGGATCTAGAGGGGGAGTGGTAAACCCCATTGGTGGACGCCCAGGGCTTGTTAAAGTTAGGTTGGATTTTGTACTTGCTATGACCGGAGTGGCGGCACCTGATGTGGCACGAATTAAATCTTTGTCACGGTTATTCCTTAACATAGGCATGTGGAGGCGGGGATTTGGGTTAGCACTGTGACGATTGCGGCTTCTGAGAGAGCTGAAGACCATGTTGCAACCCTCAATAGTGCACCGGTGCTTGATTTTCAGGTGAACGGCATTGTAATGGATTTTAAGAGTACCTTTGTCATAGAAAGTTTTGCCACATGCATTGCAAAACACTCTTCCTTTCCTGGAGGCTGACCCCATTCTCCTCATTCTATGAATGCGGAACGAACTTTTAGTGTGTTCTGTTTTCGACAAATCATTGACAGGCGTAGGTGTCTGAACAGGAGAGACACAGGCTGGCTCAGTTTTGGGCTCAACATTTGTGATGCTGGTCAAAGCATTCCTGCTGGATGTTTGCTCATTTTTGAAAGGAGTAGGGGAAACTTCCGATTCACTGCTTTCATTATATTCATTTTGGGTTGTAAGGCTTGGTTCACGGAGCCTCATTGCCGGTTGTTCCAGCAGGAGGCCATTTGGAGGCAGCCCCAGCAGCGGAGCAGAGACTGGATTTATGTATTGAAATGGAAGCAGGAATGCAAGGCTATTTGGGATGTTTTCAAAATGATGAATGCTGGAAGGGTTGCTATTCTCCAGGTGAGCAAGGAGACTTGGGCTCCTGGTGCGATTATTGCTTTCAATAAAAGTCCTTATATCTGAATCTGTCTTTGAAGATGGCACAGCCACAGCCTGCCCTTCTTTTTCTTGAATTGCCATCAGCTCCACAATGGATTTGGTTTCTCCAAATCTCAGGAACTGCTGAAGGGTAATGACCTCTTCTTCCCTGGACATGATGGCCCAGCGGTCCAGCACCTTGCCTGCAGCATCCTAAAGGCCATATCAAAGAAACAACAAAGATAAACACAAAGAAAAAAAGTATTGATTCTGCATAATTATTGAATTCAATAGAAAGTGCTGCCTGAACATGAAACACTATGTGCAAAAAACAACATGCAGTGATAAGAGAACTCGACCTATAAATGCAAACTTTCCAGCCATGCATATATAGTAATTAGAGTGACAGTCAGAGAAATAGATTGAGTTTAATAATGTCAGAGCAAACAAAAAGTAGACCACAGGGCTCTGTGATCTAAAATGTATTCAGTTCTTTTATTTTAAACAACAGTGATCTATATACAATGCTAACGTTTAGCATACATTAGTGTAAAACACAAACTGTTGTTGTGCAGTCTATTATAAAATATAGAAAATTGTACCGTAATAACTACTAAATGCCAGCACTGTGAGAAAGAGCTAAATAAATGCATTTGATAGATTTACTTCTCAAATACAATTAGGCATTAGACGGAAGTCACTCATGGGCCAATCTACGAGAAATGCTGTTGTAAGACGAAAAGTCTTAAAAATAGTGCACAATACTTTTTTTTATTTTTTTATGACAGCAATACCAAAGCCCACATTCATTATAAACTTGCATCAAAAGGTAGAAACTGGGACGTTGTTGTTAAGTGTAACTGGACTGTTACTGGCAACTGATTGTGAGTGAACAATCTCGGTATAGTTTAGACTTAAGAGATTACTTATTTGCAGCCTTGCTGTAAATGGCAGTTAAAAATATGTAAAAAGTAAGCATCTGATGGATGTAGATAGCATAAATGTGTAAAAATGTTGTCTCTTAACATTGCCTTCTGATAGCAAGGGAAAAATCCTAAGAGACTATACATCAGTAATCACTAGACTATCTGTTGTTAAATATACATTAAAAAGCATTTCACACTTTCATTTTTGCTAGTAAGCATGAGATTTGCCTGAAGGTATGACTTAAAAATTCTGCAGTGTAATGTCAGGCAATCCATTCCAGCACGTATTGATAAAAACGTATTAAAATACTTATATAATGAATACATCATTTTATTGGTATCTTTCCTTTTGGGCAAATGCTGGACATAACATCAGCACTGTAACTGTAACCAACAAGCACTGTTGCAGGCCATCAAATAAGAGTTATTCCAATGTTTCATCATGCATTAAACAGTCTGAAAGCCTTGCAAGGTACTTGCAAGGTACTGTGTCTGATCTTTTCAATCTTGAATCTCAGCTTCAGAACCTACCTGAACACTTTAGACTACACGGTATTGCAAAAACCACTAGCTCTTGTTTTATTATGAACCCTGCAAAAACCTTTCTGGGATTTTTAAGGTCTTATCTGCTTATTTGTTTGTTTTATTATCTTCAGTCTTGAGAGGATTGATTTTTCTCTTTCCCCTACATTTTCTAGAGTACTGGAAAATGCAGCTTGGCCCAGAGAGTAAAATATATACTTATTTGATTACAGCTGATTTTATTATTTCAGTTCTGATCTGTGTCACCTCTCTGGATACAAAGTTAATGATGAAGGTCACTGCAATGTATGTTTCAGTACTTTAGACGTGACTGTAAAACCTTTAGAAAGGTGCCACATGTGACCATTGACAATTAGACCTTTCAAGACTTATGAAACCCTCAACAGTTATTAATTATGGAAAATCTTACCCAAATGACTCAGATGGAAAGCCCCAGAAACCATATCTCTGCAGAAATTGTTCAGCATGTATTTACACAGTGATGATGAAATATTACAATGCAGATGATGGTCCTGGTTTGCAGCATTAGTCGGGAATTGTTCCTAGCTTTGAACACCTAGAAGCACTGTGGACATGCCCTCCTAGTTCTACCGTTCTAATGGAGCAGTATTTTATAGGTAGTCAGTGCTATCTAGTAGAAATCAACCAGAACATCAAAAAAATCCACCCAACAAAACAAAACCAAAATGGGGTGAGGGAAGGGAATAAAAAACTATGAGCATCACGAACAAACAACTAAAGGACAGGTTCATAATTTAAAGCTCTAAAATCACATTCTTCTTCTGCATCCAACTGATTTTGGCTACTCTATCCACGAGTGTGACCTAAAGCTTCTTACATCTACTTCTCCTAGAACTTCCAATCAGCCATATCAGTTCCACATTTGAGTAATTTTGACCTGGAAATGCAAACCACACTTCGTTCATATTTTGGTCTCTAGACCTTCACTCTCACCTCTGACTCAATCTATAAATGCATATTCCTAATCCCAAGCCGCAAATATTAATGAGTTCTAACTGTAACTTTCATTGTTTGAACATGGAAATAACATCATCTAATTTAACACTGCTTACATGTATTGAATTAGGATTCCTGTCTGCAGCCAGCTGCAGGCTGCTTTGTAATGTACTACTGGTAGTAATTTGTTTTGGTTCTGCTTTAATTTGTAAATCACTCACAGGCTTATGTAACAGATGGATGCTTTACAAAAATGGATATTTAAGTAAATAAAAATTAAATAGAGCCAGCACAACAGTAACTCACAAAAATAGTCAGTACAGATCCTGTAACAGACTCCCACATATAAATGGAAGGTGGTATCACACACCCTCTCACCCAGCAGCAGTACATCCAGCTCTTCTAGCACATGGAACAAGCAGACATTGTCAAAATGTAGGGACTCCCATTATGCTTTTGGGGACTTATTCCACAGCTTAACCCCAAGAAACTGGCAAGTGGCTACATGAGCTACCTTTCAGTGAGACACCACCACTCCTTATTTCATTTAGTTTAAGGATTTGCAATGAGGGGGGTCAGACCTTCAGTAGCTGCTAAGTTCTACTGATCAGAGAAACAGACAGTCAAGGGTGTGACTGTCACGCGGTTATCCTTCCTGTCACAGAAACAGCAGGGACTCAGAAAGCTGCTATTAAATGATTCTCTGCTACCATTAGGAGCTAGTAGTTATATCAAGCTATAGCTTGCTAACCTTCAGCAAGAAGCTGTTTGGCATTTTTTTCCACCAGGAAAAGTAAAGAATATATATGTAGATATCTATTATTTCATAGAAAATACCCTTACTTACAGATGCTGTGTAGCATATACTTCAGTATTTACATAGTGATGGCTTTCTATAAATCATTGCATGTATGTATTGTGCAAAAGTAGATAAAAAGTGAATAGGAAACTAGATAAAAATTGAATAGGAATGTCATTTTCTTGATACAACTTAAAAGTAACAAAAAATCTAACCATTATCCCCTTTGAATTAAGCTATAACTAGCTAGGGATCTCTCTGTATATGGTAATACTTGATTAGAGGTTCAAGTCCTTTCTTATGTGTAATCGATTTCTTGTTTCTTACAATCTCTCACACTAAATTTTCTCCCCAAAGCCATTAAATCACATGCACATTTAAATATTTCATGACAAAAGGTTCCAATTTATATTACTTTTTTTCAGCTCACAACTGATTAAGCCAAGCCTCCTGTGACAATATGTAGAAGGAAGTCAGTGAGTACAGAGATACCACTGCACGCTTCCAGCTCTAAGCCAGGCAATAGACAAGGAAGCCCAAACCGTACAATATGCACTGATGGTCTTCCTCCTTTGCCCAAAAGCCAGGTCAGTTTGTTTGCTTGCTTTTTAATTTTGTTTCATATGTGCGGGTAGCTGTCTCATAAGTTCAGATGGGGAAAATATTTTAATGTCTAAATAATATCAAATTAACCTCCAAGGATACAAGACATAACCTTGAACATTTTTATAACCCTGAATACACATTTGGCTCTATTATTTCTATAGATACAAATTCAGATCACACACACGATGCTAGATATATAAAGTAATGTCATGGTTAATCACCCTGAACCTGCTACCTCATTTTTTCTGACCATATGTTTGGAAGAGAAGTGTCAGGATATACTAGGGTGCATCTCATCTTAAACTTCTGGGTCAGAAAGAACATGTGATGGGTGTCACCATAAACTCCTGCTTTTGAGGCATATCAGCTAAGATACATGTTTGATCAAATAATTAAGCAAGCTTAGTGTTTATCACAAATCTTTATTCTCTAAGCCCTTCCTAAAAAGCTATATATTTTCTAGCTGATTTCAAAGAAACATTTTGACTGCAGCTGTAACAGTTGAAAAGCAGACTGAAAGATATTAATTTGGTCATATTATAATTGCAGAGGATGGTTTTAATTATGGCTTAGACAGAAAAAAAGTCAACATTTGTTTCAAATACAGAACAGCCTACATGACTTCCTTCATTTAGGGTTTTTTGGTTTTATTTGGTTGAGTTTGCCACGACTATTTCTTTGCTTCCCAGTTGAATTTCAAGCTGTTACACTATGGGTAGGCCTACTACTGCTGGGGTAAAAGTTACCAAAAGTGTGTTGCAGCACACCTACTCAAATTAGTAGAGATGGGGCAATGTGCAACACTTCTTGCTCATGTCAGACAACTCCCACTGACCTCAGTGGGACAGAAGTAAGGCCTCTATCTAGTTTTCTATAGAAATGTACACTCACACATACAATCACATACTCATTTTCCTTACAGGATTTTTTTTACCAAGCTAAACATGTGAACATGAAGAACATTCACTTTGCTCCTGTGAACATGAAGAAAAGGTGCATACTTGCTCACTGTGGCCATACATGTGCACCTGATATGAGTTATAGCATATCCAGCCTGCAAAGAGCAATAGCTAAAACTTTTTACACCTCATATGCCACTTCTGATCCACCTCCCACCATCCCCCTTCACCAACTGAAACATATGAAAACAAACCCATGTTTAAGTGTCAGCAGTCCCTTCGTTGAGTTACGCTGCTGCAGCAAGAACAAACACAGTGCAGCACTACTGACTTCTAAGTCACTAATGGAAATCTTTATCTTTTGACTTCACTGCAGCCTCTGCTAGAAAAATCAAAAACAATAGATCTTCTTCCCTTCTGACATCCCCTTTCCCATACTTGTTGGACTAGTTTTCTTTGCCCCAAAGACACGGGATATGCACGACGATACCCTCATGTTACAGCAGGGAAAGAGAAGTAGCCTGCCTTTCCCCTAAGTATCACTGAGAATGACACTGGCAGTATGTGTTCAAATGAAGGAGATTTTATTTACTTATAGGCATGCTTATATTTATTTTTGCTGTCAGGTTTGTAATGGTATTTGCTCATGTTGCTCCTTAGACTCCAGGTCTCCTTATGCATTCAACAGCAAAAATCCTTTATGTTTTAACCAAAAGGATCCTCAAAGACCTTTGCAAAATTTACTAACTGATGTTGTAGACACTGGGTGAACTATGGCTCCACTTCAGATCCAGAGTAACTGCACTTTAAATCCACAGTAATTCCACTGACCATGTTCAAAGTAATTTTGACATACCTTAGATAAGAAACACAACGTGGAGCCAAATCTGTTTCAATATATATCAGGGTTGTACCACCATGGTGGAACACAGTGGCAGCCTAACAATGTACAGGAGCACAGCTCTATGGTTTCAGAGTGAAAGTGAGGAACATCATGTCCTGCTGAAACTGCAGACGGAACATAAGGAGGTGGAATGCAGTAACCACAGCTGAAACCCAGCCAGGACCTTGTCATTAACCACCCACGCTCTCGCTAACTGGCTTACGGGGTCTTTGCTGACCAAAAGTATGCAGGTCTCTGTTTTCTATCTTATCCCAAAGACATATGCCAGCAGCACAGACCCTTGCGCAAGTAACCTGGAGCATTGGTTCTGGACAGATTTGCAGGGAGTAGTGTGAAAATACTGGATTCCCAACACATGATTCCTTTTGCAGACTGAACTTCCTCCTAAGGACCTCATCTAAAATGAAATGACTTTTCATTTTTCAGGGACACCAACCTTAAAATACACTTGAAAGCATTGCCCTGAAAAATGTTGACAGTCTGTCACATATAAACTACTAAGCATCTAGGAGTACTGGGGGTAGGAGAGACAGTCTCTTACTGGTTTTAGAATAAGAAATATTCATTTGAACTCTTTCTTGCTCTTTATGAATTTGTATTCAGCTCTGCAACTCCAGTAAAATTATTAGGATGCAAGGGCAGTAGTTTTAAATGCTTCTTCTGATTTTTAAAACATATTGTTTGACTTTTGATAAAATATTCACTTTGTTATGGGATGCTCTTGATTATAGACCAGATAAGAATGTATAATTCACAAGATGATGACTTTTTTTCTTCTGAATAACACTGCATACTGCAGTTTTATTTTAAAAACTATGATAGATCACTGTGGGTTTTCAATGCTTTTAATCCCAGCTGTTAGAATTTCATTTAATCATAGCAGCTATATCTTCTTACAAGTCGGTGCCTGACAAGATTTTTTCACGGTAAACCTCTGTCCACTCTTGAAGAAAAAGAATCTAAACACAGCCACAGTCTGACACTCTTCTTGCATTTATTAGTTGTAAAACTCCTATGATGTCCACAAAATTTCCTTTGATTTACCACTGTCATGTTGGTGAGAACTATTAAAGGGCAAAATCTGTCAGTAATTGGTAATGACAGAACTCCTGTTAGTATGGACACACATTGATTTGGTAGCTTTAAGGAGATCCAAAGTCATCTTTCAGCAGCTGTCATTATCTCATTATTTGATACTTACTTTGAAATACCAGTGCCACTTCCCAAGTGTTTTCTTCCTCCTCTGCAAGAAATGCAGTCATTTTCAAATGCAAACTACTATTTCCTTCATCATCAGTTCTGGTTGAGACTTTCAAAAGATTTCTAAAGACTTTAGTAAATTAAGAGTTAATGTGAGGTGACCAGATGTTTTACGGTATATGCTCACAAAAACATTTTTAGTGCACACTAAAGCTGAGGCATTTTTTCTCACATTCATCAAATGGTAGAATATCAAGATTTTATAGGAATTGGGTATTCAAATTCCTAGAACAGCTTTGAAATCCACCACCTTGGACCCCAAGTACAGAGGAATATTTTGATACATGGGTTTCTTTATGACCTGTGAGAGTGAGAATTTTATTGAAATGTCTCTGAAGAAGCTTTGCCATTAACTCGTGGCAAGTAACAAAATGTTTGCCCTTAGGCAGACATGGCTTTTAGAGGCAATCAAACCACTGAGAACAGAGTGTATGAAGGCAAAAGTTTTAGACAGTATGAGATGACACAGGGACCTTTCAGGACAGGATGTAAAGAGAGACACAAACATGGCAAACCACTGAAATAATTTCAGCTATAAATTAACTTTACAACACAATTTTGCATGTAAGTGGGTAGGGAATAGCCAGCAATCAAATAACCATAGCAATAATTGATTTTCATAATCACTTTCACCATTCTTTTCGTATATAGTTGCCCATTTCGATATACCATATAAGAAAAATTTGCTTTGATACTATCAGTCCCTGAAATCACTTGTGATTTTACTGCTTGGTGCCTGTGCTGCATAACTCCCTAAGAAGTGAAGTTATGTTTTGTATGCTCTGATAATCTTTCAGTAAATTTAGCAAGCTACTTAATCATCTCTTTCTTACACAGTTTGACCAACACTTAAAGAATGACATAGAATTTTTATGAGAAACAGGACATACTCACAAAGATCACTCATGACGTATTGTATTTGCAATACATACAGCTACAAAAGACATCCATGCTCTCTTCAGCGAAGGCCTTCCCCAATGCACAATGTGATAGTACAATAAAATAATTTCTGACATCTTCGCTCCATCTAACATGGATTGCACCAAAAGCAGGGCAAGACATCTAACAGTCAAGTCTAATCACGTTATTGGATAGTCCTTTTTTTCACTTTAAATGTAATCTGACTAAAGCCATAACTAACAGGGAAATGAAAGCAACAAAAGCTGAGCCTTCCTGGGCTTGTGAGTAAAACTTGCAAAGAAGTCAGAAATTTGCCTAGTCAGGTGCATTGCAATGAATTGAAAAGTTGTCCAAGGACAAAAACACTGGTGTAAAAGTGTCAATAAGTTATATTCATAAACTGGATTTTATTAAATACCTTGTTTTCTGATTGAACCCAAATTATGCCTCAATCAGGGGAGAATCATCTGTACTATATACTGGATATATGAATGGCAGCAGAACCAGGAGATTGATTTCCATCTTTAGTATTCATTAGGGGACTATGCATTATTACTTGCAATATATAAACCACAGTCTTAATGAGTTTTTTTCCTTTGATTGTTTTTTGCCTAAGAAGTTTCCATGAAAAATCCTAGGTTTGTCAAAGGTGGCAACATGATGCAAAAGGGAGACAACAGGCTGCAGAAGTGACACCAAAAGGCAAAGGTCAGTGGAATATAAAAATTCCGTGGTACCTGAAGTGATCTATCTGTTACAAATACTGAAATGCTAAAGAAAGTGGGGGAAATTATATTACAGTGTACAAAGTAATAATAACTGTGCCTGCATGTCTTAATACCCTCTTGTCCCAGCAGTCCTGACTTTCTAGGCAGCCCACTTCTCCACATTAACAGTAGTCATTTGGAGAGTAGCAAACGTGCCATTAGAAGCACTTTTACAAGTGTATATTCATCCACCAATTAGCTTAATGTGGCCGCTTTCTGCATATTTTCTATCCAGGCTTGCACAAATCTTATTAATATTTCCCCCTAGCGCTTTGACAGATTACCTTGTCATTATGCATCCTGGAGCCTTTTAAACAATATGGGTAAACTACTGTTTGCGAGGTTAATGACAATTATCCCCTAATTACTGCATAAGTCACTCAGTCCACTTTATCTCATAGGCAGGGTTCTGCTCTGTGTATCTGCTATTGTGTCACTGTAAATGAATCTTGTATAGCTATGTTTATCTGTCGTTGCCTTGTAAATTACATTGACAGAAGAATGAACAAATTACTATGTGTCATCACTTAAATAGGGCTTCTGATAAAAAAATCCCATAAGCACAGCACTTGAGTTTTAGCCTGATCACAATTAGGAAATACATACTGAATGTTTTAAGAGATATATTTAGGTGTGGATGGGACACAGTATGGTGGAAGAAGGCTCTGCAGTGATAAGCCTAAGGGTGGTAGAAGAAATACAGAAAGCTACAGCAGTAGTAATTCCATTATCACTTCCTAAGAACTCTTCTGCTAATTTACCAGTTGATAGATGAGCCAGTGATATTTTCTAAACAATCTCATAGTCCACACTGTGCTGAATTTCACTATTTCTTTTGTGTCTGAGTACAGCCATGTAGGATTTTTTTAAACTGAAATATCCAAACACAAGTTGGAAGGAAGTAGCATCCATACAACCACAAGCAATGCTAATTTAATGGATGCATTTCAGAACAATGCAAACAAGGATTAATAATTTGGTTTGTGCCTGCCCTGACCCATCCTAGAGACTACAATAGGACTGCTCAGTGCACAAGCTAAGGCAGAGTCTGGCAGGCAGCACCTAAGTCAATGTATTGATTAAAAAAGCACAAATAAAAAATTAAATTAGCACATTGCCTACTGTTTTCCAGTGCCTGAACTTTGAGTCACCTCTTTGGTGTAATTAAGAGTTCCACAGAGGTAGAGAAAATATCCTCAGTTCAATTCATTTACAATGGATCGAGGTAATTCTGCCTCAGGAGAGGAAAGCAGAATTGGTAAACACCAGCTTTCTAGTATATTCCATTTTCTGAACTAACATCAAGTCACAGTTAAGAGTACACTGTAAGACATCACTGAGGCTAGATATGTCCTGCTTTGAGAAAGAAAGGTGACTTGTGGTTGACGATTACTTTTTTTTCAAAAGACATGTCAATGACTTCAACTAGAAGCCCATACATACTCAGTACTCAGAGGCAAAATTAAGTCTATGCTAAATTAGGATAAAACAACAACTGCTTTTTAAATAATGCTTCTTCCTTTGTTCGTCTTTGAGAGGAACCACAATTCTTTGCAAACAATACACCAAAGAATTTCCACTCTGTCTTGGGAAGGTCCCTTCTTGAGTCAGAAAGTCTTTTTTTTATTGATTTTAGTTTGTTGGCAATCCCATTAATTGCAGAGTTAGCAATGAGTGGGCTTCTTCTTGTCACACAGGATACAAATTTTACTTCCTCAAGCCCAGTGCAGTCACAGTATATGAACTTCTTCTCACCATTGGCTGGAATAGATCTCCCTCTTACTCAGACCTGACATTTAACTCTTAGAAGAAGGGTATTTTCCTGTTTGTCAGGGAAATGGATGATTCATGGAGTGAGATACTCTTTTAGCTACATTTTTTAACTGGATGAAACTGCCTGCTGTACAGCTTGCAGGAAATCCAGTGCATAACAATGGATATGTCAACCCTGAATCCTGCAATGAGCTTACACGGTAATACACTTTATCAACTTTGTGGACACACTTTACACACATATATATATGACACATTCACAGCTGATACATGCATTGGTATGGTGCTACGTATTTGCATTTTCAAATTTATTTGATTTTGCTTTATATTTTACACTTCTCCTTGTTCATAAAACCTTCCCGTTTTACTCACGTACTAAAGTAAGTTCAGCACCAGCTTCTGACCAGAGCAGTATTAAAAAACGAAATCAAGAAGACAACACACAGATTGGAGCAGAATTATGATTCCTGAAGGTAGCAATATATGACTGTTACATTTCCTTATGAAAAAGGAAATGTCAGGATTCTCCAAAACCTAGTGATTATTTACTGCAATTCAGCAGGTTATACTAACACTGAAAAACATTTTATCATAGTAAAGAGTACATTTATTTTGTTGGATTATGATAGTGTTGTGCTCAGAAAGGACAGACTGAGATATAATAAAATTACTAATTAATATTACTGAAAACAACAGTGGTTTGAATGCAACATTGATGAGGATGGCACATCTAACCATCTTCCTAGCACAGGCTGGAAGAAAAAGCTATAGTGAAATGGTAAGAAAATTTAACAGCCATCACTGCTAGGGATAACTGAAAAGACTGATTGATTTTGAGTAAACACTACCTCAAGGGTTTTGGTCCCACTAGGATTGATCTCTGTGTCTGTCCCATGTTCAGTCGATGCAACTTTCAGCAGGGTATCCACTGCAGAAATAAATGTAAGTGCCGCAGTAACCCTCCACCCTCTCCTTTGTATGTTATTTTCTCTCTATGCTGATGGAAAAATAAAACCAATGTGGCAGATGTTAAAGGCAACAATGGTTTAAAACATTTAAGGACACAGAATACTGTTAGTGTCATGTACAATATTATTTGGAAAAATGTGTTTCTAAATTATTAATATTTCTCTTTGTATTTGGAGAGGCTTTGGCCTTTGACCTTTTCTAACAGCACAGAAACTCTGCAAGACAGAGACAAGTGTTATACCCTCATAACAGGTAAGTTGGCAGTCCCACCAAATGAAGGTAAATATTTATATCTATTTTCTTTGCAGGCAAGCATGGGCCCTAAATGCAACATTAACTTTTAAGGGTAGGGAAAAAATGCTGGCTGCTTCTTGGGAAAACTGTAAGACTGGTTTAACAGAACAATTTTTACGGAAAACCCTGGCAAAGTAACAGATTGAAATTAGGTGACAGTTAAGAAAGCAGATAGGAGAAACATAGTTATTTGTGTCAGTTAGAATCTTTTAAAAAAATACCATATACTGTGCAATTTTTGCTTTTGCACATTTTGGGTTTCATCAGCTTTCTTTGAACAGTCTCTAGAGATACCGAGTTACTTGCAGAGATTTCTATTCATTAAGAAATATTATTTACATAGGTATTATTCAGCTTTGCCTGAGATCTTTTACATTTAAATGTAAGTACATACCTTTGATCTAAAACTGATTCAAAAAGCTAAGCAATACTTTGTATGGACATCAACAAGCAGGTGGTAAAGTTTGGCATAAGCAAGAAAAGAGTATAAAAATTAATATGTATATGGTGTTAACAAGGCAGCTCCATCTCATGACTTACGAAAGACAGTTCTGAACAGGAATGTGAATATTTGGAATTATACTAAACCTATTATATTTGTGTGTAAATTATTCATCATTCCCAGAGAATTTTACACACTGTGGAGATTTAGCTACCATTTTCAGTGCTCACAAACAGTACAGGAAAAACAGAAACACGTTTTACATGAGCAATTCATGTTGAGGAGGGCACTGGAAAACATAATACATATCCACAGTACAGCCTGGACAGAAGAATAAGCAAGAAAATGCTAAATGTTGGAGATTAACAAGAGCCATTTGCTGGCCTAATCATGTATTTGGGCACAACTACCTTTTTCAAACATAATGGAAGTTCTGCTCGCAGAGGCCTGTACCATTCCACTCACTCTTCCAGTCAAATGGTCTGGTATGGCACGAGTGTAGAAGTAACCTTGCTTTATTTGCAGAAAAGCTTTATTATTTTTCGTATGTTTGTAGCTCCAGAGTTAATATTTGAACTACAAGTACAAATGATCAAAATGCTGGCAATTCAAACTCAATGATCAAACCGTACCTATTCTAGGGTTTAAAGACAGATCTAAAATATCAAAAAGAAATTTCATAAACTACAAACATTTTTCACATGAAAAGAAAACCAATTTATTTACATTTTTAACACGCTTTCATGCTGTAATTTCAGACAAAGAGGAGGAGGGGGGCAACTCTGAGGAAACTCAGGATTTACTCTTAGACTTGCCAGCCACTTCTTGTGCATTCTGGACAAAACATGGTCCTTCCATGTCTCAGATCCTTGCTTTTAAATAGACATAGACAACATTTCCCCTTGTTCATGGTGATCATAGAATCATAGAATTATTCAATCACAGAATGGCTTGGTTGAAAAAGATCTTTGAGATCATTGAGTCCAACCATACTTGTCCACTACTAAATCCTTGAGAAACTTGTGTACCCATCTTTTAAACACCTCCAGGGGTGGTGACTCAACCACCTCTCGGGCAATTGTTTTAGTACCTGAGAACCCTTTCAGTGAAGAAATTTTTCCTAAAGTCTAGTCTGAACCTGCCCTGGTACAAGTTGAGGCCATCTCCTCTCTTGATGTTGTAATGAAAAACATGCAACAGACTCTGAAACCCTGAAGTAAGTGGAGCCCCATATGTATGTAGCATTCACAATCCCTTTTTCAGTGGAGGACAGCGGGATATCGCTGGAAGGATACAATTCTGTAATATTCAGACACATAGGCTATGATCAGTCAATGAACGCATTTTCTAGTTCATCCTCTCAGAGAGTGACCTCTATTACACTACATTGTGATTGTTTCACTCATGCTTATTGTGTTCAGAATTTCCCAAGTGAAATGATTCTCAAACAAAAAGACTAATACCACTTCCCCAAACGGATACCAATAAACTGTCATTAGATTACTCGTAGTGCAGCAGATTCTGAAGGAAATAACAGTCCTCGCAAGTTTCTTTCGATAACTTTAAAAGCCACCCTCATACCCCAGAGGACAGACTACTTAACATAGAAGAGAGTCTCCTCAATACAAATATCTGTTGCAAAGCAAATAAAATGAATTATTTTCATAAAAAGAGAGTTGTACAAACAGCTTCGAAAAATGCAAGGCAAAAGTAACTTTTAATGTCTTTGGTACAACTCCAGCTCTTAGAAATGACATCCAAAGTCGTCCAAGTGTGACTGATTAAGCAGGTTTAGAGCTACCTTTCAACTTTCACTTTCAATAATAAAAAATCAATATATGGAGGATTACAAGCCTCTTGGTTTTGATTTTGTATATCAAAACCAAAAAATGACAAGGTTATGGTGGTGTATGAAACTTCTCAGGCCACAGCCATGATGATGCAAATATTTTATACCTGGTTTATTTATTGCACTCTATCGAGACACTGAAATAAGTTAGTAAAATAAGAAGCATGATCTTTTAAACCTGAATGTAGATTTATCTTACATCGAAATGCAATCAAAAATATGCATTCTAAAACTCAGAAATTTAATACATTGCAGTTCAGACCCTGAATTAATCATAGATGTCTATTTTAAGATAAAACAAGGAACAGTCTGGATAGCAACCTGCATACAATTGTAAATGCTTACATAGGGCCATATGCCCTGTGAATTACACTATGGAGCAAAGGGAAATCATCATGGCGTACAAAAGAAAAGAACCAAGTGAATCTCTTTGCAATCACAGACTCTCTCATCTGCTCCTCAGTGATGGCAATGTCTGAAACAAAACTCTCTAAGCATTTTTTTGAAGGAAGTAAACTTGCTTTCAGTGTTCACAGACATAGCAATTTAGCTTCAATCAACTGTGATAATAAAAGAGAAGATCTTGTATAGACAGAAGGTCACATTCCTGCAATCTTGGAAAAGGCAAATGGGAACTGAAGACTTCAAGCCATTCTCAGTTTTGCTCATACAGGACAATATGGTCAAACCTCACAGTAAACTCATAGTAACCGGAGTTATCATTTACAAGTTATTTAAAACATCACCGTATGTCTTACTGTCCTCTTAGCAAGAAATGATTGCTGCCAAGTAATTAAAAATGCAACATGAGTGTTGTTACGTGACCAACTCCTGGAATTGTTTTCTACATGTTTTCCTAAGTGAACTACAGAGTAATTAATTCAATTTCGTGGAGCTAAACCGGCAAGGTTACCTATAACATGGTGGTCTCAATCCACATGAGCTTGAAAGGGGGAACCACACCTTCTGAAATCCATTAATCAAATCAAATTACTATGGAATATTCACCATAGGAACATCACAGCAGTGTGAGCATGTTTAAACAATTATATTGTGGTACACACATAGCAGCAAGGACACAGCAAACAGCAGCAGTAGGTCAGGAAATGCAGTAATGCAGCAGCTTATGCCTGCCTTTTTACTGCTCTGAGGGAGAGAAAGACATTGAATTTACACTCATAGAAAGAAGGCACTATAGGTACTACATGGCTTTGATACAAGATGTAGTAAAATCAAGTTAAAGCCAGGTTTGTTCTTCCGTAAGTGAAGTTTTAGGAGGGGGAGTAACACAGGGAGGCAAAGAATGAAGCTGCATTTTCACAGCAGCAGGACAGATAAGGTCTGGCAAGAAGCAGTAAAATCTATGAGAATTAAGAGAGAGGATAAGCAATAGTTTACTCCCCTTGCAACCCTTCACCCACCTCTTTTTCCTATTTTTCAACCAGAGCAGTGAGAGCTGTGGCTGCAGAATACCTACCTACAGTATAACCATCCAGAAGTGAGCACTGGCTGGGCTGATGCCAGAACAGTAAAAGCAGCATTCACTCAGTATTTTTAATCACTTTATATTGTACAGAGCCCTCTAAGGAAGATTGATTTCCATAAAGCCCCATTTCCATCTCAAGGTACTGATGCTGCCATAAATCAGAAGAACTTCTCCACTCAATGGAATTTCAGACTCACCAGAAGAAGCCCACATATTAGCCAGGGCTCAAGGAATATAGGCTTGTATTGAAAGGCATACTGTTAGGTCAGCCTCAGGACTGAAGAGCAATAAACCAAGAAAACTTTAAAATAATCACACAAACATGCATACACACACATTTCATGCATTTTGTCTACATTTCATAGAGAAGTCTACCTATTACTTGAAGTTCTTTTATTGCCACTCTACTACCATCCAGGCAGAAGCTTTCTACTCAAAGAGACAGTGAGGCAGAATTCCCTGAAAGAATTATAAAAAAGTTTCCTGGACTTTATGATATCTGAAAGCTTTGTTGGTTTTTTTGTTGTTTATACAATGGCTTCTTATGGTGCTCCTCTGTCACTCCATTTATCTGGCTTGGAGTTTGTGTTGTGTGTGAATTGATTACTATTATATTTCACCCGGAGTAAGAAAAATTATTCTTTTCCTCTCCTGTGCCACGCAGGACTTTCAAATAGGACAAAACTAATTGACAAAATAAAGAAAGGGGAATAGAATTTGTTCAAGGTAAAGTTCAGAGAAAATATAAGAGAATCACAACCTACTTCATTTAGTGTCTGTATGTTGTTATTATCAGGACAACCAATCTCATCTGGAGTCTGAGAACAATGCTTACTACACTTAAACAGACATTACTGCCAAAGAACTTGCACTCTAATGACCCCTTCCACTACACCAAATCAACATAGATAAGTTGGCTTAGTCTAGAAGATATATTTTTCAAAGCATGCAATGATGCCTCAGTGATGTGGGGCTCAGCAGAACTATGTTAGTGTCCCTTGAATCGCAGGTGTAGGTACTTGTCAGGAATGCGGATGGTGGTGACATCTGCCTCACTAGGGACTGAGCGCTTCACTGATTCAATAAGGCTACACAAGTGCAACAGGCCTTGATGTCAGTTACATGGTTTTACATACCTACTATGTGAGTGGTTCTCAGCCTCTCTGGGAATTTATTCACATATAAGTGTGTTCAGCCCATAACAATGTCTTCTATCTGCCAGAGAGCTAGAAATACTCCCACCTTTTATGAATTTACAGTGCATGACTGCTAGTGTTTTATACGTTGGGAGGTGGAGAAAGAGAGAGAGGAGGAGAGAGAAAGGGGAAGAAAATGAAGGGGAAAGAAGGCGGAGATAAGGAGAAACAAAAGAAAAAGAGGGAGAATGAGAGCGAAAGGAAGAGAAAGAAGGAGAGAGAGGGGGGACATTTTTCTAGAATTTCTGTTTCACCCCCATTTTGTAAACTTTTCGAGGAATAAATTCACTTATATACCTACAGCACTTGACCAAAACCTGTTTAGAAACTGCTGGAAGCATGTAACAATGACTTTGGCTGAACCACAGTGCTTAACACATCCATTTCCTTTTCACTTTTATTTAAAAGAGATAATACTCAAAATCCAAAGTTCAAAATTTCAGTCCTGCACATTTACAATTATTTGAACTTGATTTAGATGTAAAACTGCTCATGTGGGTTATATTTATGCAGCTGGGGCCCAAATCAGATATAAAATACAGACAAAAGTTAGGAAACGGCATGACTTCTGGAAACACAGAGATTGCTGTATGCTTCATACACTGAGGCTGGGTATCAACAGAGAAAAAGGCTAATGACATTAGTGACCGTCAATGCCATCTTACACCCATTATTCATTGATAAAATAATACAGAGAGCTTTTACTGTGTTGCAACTTCTTCTTTTTCTGTGCATTTCTTTTGCTCTTATGATATTGTCAGTAACAAATACTAGCCAAGTGTATTATTAAGGGCTGGGGATTTTTAATGCTCTGCTTTCTATCAATTGTAAATGGAAGGAGTTTGGCAGGTCTGAGAGTGACTCAAAGAGGTACTCTTCTTACAAATCAAAAATGTTGGATATGGGTTTTTGAAAACACATCTGGTATTTTAAACTGACAGGAACACCTTTTGTCTGGTACATACATATACATACATACAAAGCAAACTGACCTCTTTCCTCTGCAGTCCAAGCCAAGAACCCTAAGAAAGTGTGACCCTTGATATCCATTATTTCAGTGGTACACTCATGATTCGAAGAATTCATAGGAATTACTTGCATTTTGTGTGTATATCAATGGAAAACAAGAACGCAGTTGCACATAATACATTTTTTTCTAAATTCTTCCAACATTGTTTTTCCTTTGGAAGCCCCAGGAGTGATCTGGATTTTCTGAACCACAATGTTAGTGAAAAGGTTTGGCCCATAAAGATATGGTAAGTGATACTAGTAAGAGATCTTACCTGGGCTTGGTATTTTTTTGTTGCCTTGATGGTTTATATATCTCAGGAAGAATTATGGCATGTGGTGGGGAGAAAATAATTTTACTCTCACTGTTTCACTTAAATACTCCAAAACATTCAAAATTATTGTGTAGTACTTTGAAGAATTTTTATAAGCTATTATGTTTCAGGGTGCATTGTTTTATAAGGTGTTTTTCTAAAAATCTCTATTTTTTATTAAGTAGTAAATACTTACAAAACCCCAAAGTAAACTCTTGTGGCCTAGCTGAACTGGATAACATTTCCTCCCACAGCATTATTTATTTATTTTTAAGATTAATAACTTGCTTGTTAAGCATGATATTTCTTTAGTTTAAACAAGATAAGCAAGACAAGATTTTTCCACAAGAAGGAAAGTAAAACCAAGTAATATGTTAAGAACTGCTTATTTAATTTAAAACAATGGATTTTGTCTTTTGTATTACATCTCAATTAATTGTTCAATGTATGCAAGTGACTGAAAAGTTTCAGATAATCAAAATGCATGTTGATTTAAGCCATAGCTGAACCTTTTCTCTCTCTCCATAAATACTGTTTCTGGGGTAAAACAGTTCAGTTTTATTCACTGCAACCACCTATGCGTATAAATGCATACTAGATGAGACCTTCCCAGTTCCTTCCTATTGACTGTTTCTTCTACTGTCTGAACATGAATTTTGCCAAACATGGCTAAACAAACCTATTTTCTTCCAGTGGATAAAGCAAGTTAATGAGAATGCCTAAACATAATACTGGGAGATGGGTTTCCACACAGCAGTTGGTCCCTTGCTGTAATTAGGATTAGTTTCAAGGGGTTTTGTTTGTTTGTTTGTTTGTTTTTCCTTGTAATTTACTATTTGTGATGCAACAGAAATAAAACATCCTACAAAACCAGTAAATGAAAGAAAAATTGGTATCAAATGGAATTAGTCATTTATACGGTAAATGATTTATAGATAGGTTAGGGGATACCCAGGATGTAGTTCTCTGTGTAGACATAAAATACAATTTTCTTTAGAACAAAATCTTTCAAACAAGCTGTATCCTAAAATGCTACACAGACTTATATTCTAGTGTTTCACTGATATTGTAAATAACAGCAGAGGAAGAAATTAAGAGGCACAGGTAAAAGGAATATTTTCAGCTGAGACCTGAAAAGAAATAGAGACGCCAACAAAGCATAGTCTGTATCTAAGAGCATAAGCTAGAGAGAAAAAAGAGTTTATATGAGGCATGACAAGCAGCCTGTGCTGGGAGATAGAGGAAGTCAGTTGCTGATGAACTGAGCCAGCAGACAGAGGACTAGGTATACAGTAGTCAAATTTTGCCTCTCATAGGAACCTTCAGTCTCTGTTGAAATAGACCAGAAATATGCGTGAGCCTCCAAGGCCACAATTTGGCTCTCTTCTCTGATTCACGCTGGTATAAATTGTGAACATTTCTGTCATCTTCAAAGGAGTTCAAACATTATTTTTGCAGTACAACTGGTGTTAAAACCTGACTTTTGTGGCTCAATCTGACTGAACATAAGCATATTTTCTGGTTGTTTTTTTCTATTTTGTTTTGGTTTATTTTGGTTTGGTTTATGAACAACCATCTGTTCAGGCTGTGGTAAATTCTGAAGGGAGTGCTAAATGGACACCAAGGAAAGGATAGTCAATGCGGCTGCAGTTCTTCTATGCACATGTAAAAATATAAAAGCAATGCTACATGCTGAAACAGGTTGGCAGAAAAATCCTTTAATAAACAATACTGAGAAGGTGCCTGCCCTTAAGTTCAAATCCCATAAAAGGTAATTTTTCAAGTACAGTCAGTCAGTGTAAGAATCACTCTGTCTCACAAAACTGTCACAGATTCTCACTAAAATTACCTAAATCAGGCAATGAGTAGAAATTCAAGTTTTTCAATGAAATGGGAGCCAGCAGAGGCATAATTAAGAAGATACAGAGAAGGCCTTTTTTCATTATGATGTTTAATACCACACCCATCTTAGCTTATAGACAACAATGCGTTTGAAAGAAATTTCAAGTTATTTCAAGGCTCACAATATGTTGCTATGGTGCATTCTGCCGAAGAGAATAAGCTAATGGGCTCTCTCTTTAATGTGATTAGAGCTATTATTGACATTATGCCAGGAAGACGCAAAACCATTAGCATTACACTACAGCTCACTTCAGTCACTACTCAGATTTAGCATTTGATCCACAATTTTAATTTTGCTCTGCTCTATTCAGGGCTGCATTACACAAAATGCATAATTAAAAGCTGCTGTGATTCTGTCTACTTCTCAAATTAAAAACATAGCCAACATTTGTAGTTCTAATCCACCAGAAATTAATAAATCAAACATTGTCTTTTATCCTTATTCCTCAGTGCAATTCAGAATGCATGTTGGGAATATTTTACCATGCAACAGAGAAAACTACACTAAGAGCCACTGTTCAAAAGGAAAGAACAATCTATAAATCCTGTACTGTACTGCAGTGAGAACCTGGAGGACAGCAGAATACTGATAATCTGGTTATTACTAAAGTTATATGGGGAGCTATTTTCTAGTTCCCTCTCTCTATAAATCCCTTAAATTAATGATAGTTTATCAGCTTTTCTGGTCACTAGAGAAAAGTAAAGCTATGTTGTAAAATCATGTATCTTTTGAGTTTAGATTTTTCAAACACAGGAGTAATGTTCATCCAAAGGAAATGTACTAATTTGTTCAAGTTGCAGATCAGCCCAATGACAGTAGTTTAGAATTTTTCCTTAATATACACATAGTCCTTCTAACAAGACTTAAGGCGTACTACACCTACCTTCTACAGTTTGCCAATGCTTTCCAATCTCAATGTTAAATTTTTCAATATAAATGATGCAGGCCAAACTAACCAGTTAGGAAGTTAGAAGCATTCATCCCAGCTTACTAGAATTGTATGCCAAGTGAAACACCATTCACAGTTTGCTTGCTCTTATATCTTCCCCAGATCTTACCACGACCAGTAGACATGAGTGCAGTTTTTTGTACGATGCCTTTCATTTTTACTTTAAAGTTAAATGTTGGCAGTGCAGTGCAGGTGGCAGCAGAAAAAGTTTTAAAAATTTCATTCCTCCTGTGAAAAAATATATAAAACAGAAAATCCCATTTGCATTTACTTTTTTTATCAGTTGAGGTGTAAAAAAGGCTTCAGTAAAATCATGATTAAGAAATAACAATACATTTTAAATATCCTGATAATTTTTAGCATTGGCTCAAAAGTTCACTTGCATGACACAATAAAAAGAGGTTGAGTCTTAAAGTGTTGGATTCAAATTACAGATTGCAAATATGCATATGTATAAACACTGATTACAAAAGCACAAGCATATACTAGCACCTGGATTTTATATAAACAGGAAATATCTAACTCAATAGCAACTATTTAGGAATTCATAATTAAGGTGAAAATGATAGATTTTAACTATTCTTCAGTGTTAAGAATTTTTTAATACTTATCACTGCTCAATTACTTAAGAAATCTAGTTTCTGATGGTACAACTGTCATTCTAAAGACAGTTTAATATTTTTATACTGGATGAGTAGACTATTTTAAAACAAAGCAAATTCTGAAGACTGAAGCATGTCTTAAAATCTGAGATCTCTTAAACATTTAGATTACTTGCTTCAGCTGCAGCTTATCTCTCATTTTTGAGCAATGGTAGACACTAACGTAATGCTTCTAGAACTATATAGCATCTTGATCATCCAGTTATCTTGTAGATCACAAATATAGATCATTCTACCTCACCCTTCACAAGCATCGCAACTACAGAGTCCTTTATTATTCTAAAATAACAGCTTAGTTAAAACTTGATTTTTTTTTTTTACTGTAGTTGAGCACCCTTGTGAACTGAAAATATCTTCACTGGAATATTTTTCTCTAGAATATGACTTTACTTTATGCTATTGTTCAAGCCTGATAAAATCCAAGTTGTTTCGTGGGGTTTTGCTAGTTGAGTTGGCGTTTTGGTTTTTGTTTTGTTTTGTTTTGTTTTTTAAAAAGAAAGTTAGTTCAGAGTTTTTTCACGTCTTCATCATTCTTAATGTTCCATTATACCAAATCACAAGCAATGCTTTGTTAAAATACTACTCAAAATACTGCTAAGTAAAAATGTAAAGTTAGTATTAAAATATGAAGAAATTTTTTTATGAAAAATATGTACAAGACATACATAATTAATTCAAATATGTATCAGGAAGCTAAGGAAAGAAATCATTGAAGGTACAGCTTATCTGTATTTGCATACAGTTAGCTCTTCTTAAGTCTTTATATGAGTTCTTAAGCCCTGGCCATACACTTTCCTAAATATCTTACTAAATAATGACACGCTAAAAACATTAGGGGTGAAATCTGGTCTTAATGAAGTCAGGGGAAACAAGCAAGCTTGAACACGAACCTTTCCAAGTCAAGGCCTGAAAGCGCACTTTTCTATAGTTCACATAAACCACGTATACCTTTTTCTCCTGGCTAAGTCAGATTGTACTTGTTTGGCCTAAGTCAGCTACTAGAGAGCATATATGCTGATTTGGTAGGGGCCAAAGCAGGAAGAGAAAGTCCTTCTGGGCCCCTGTCAAGAAGGGTTCAATGTCAAATGCACTCAGGCCTGACAATATTCATTGGGCTTTCACCTGCTGTTAGGTCACCAAAGAAACAAGACATAGCTTCAAAGTTTTTGTCTTCTTAGTGCTGCTCACAAGTGTAGGAAGACTTTTCCTAATAACACACATTTTATGTAAACATTTCCACATAAAAGGTCTCTATATACCACTTCATGTTCACTGGATTTAAAACCTAGCATTCTGTGATTTAATCAAGAAAAATCTAATCTCCTTAGATTCAAATCTCTTGTTATTCAAAAGCACTCAAAATTTTTCATGTTTTCAGCCCATACTCATTCTGTAAAATGTTAGTATTTTCAAACTATCATAATTTATTTTTTCCAGACTTGAAAAGGACTGACAGTTTTCATACTGCAATTTTGATTACTATATTCCCAATGAAGAAACTGCTGGGCTTCATAAATATAAGAATCTTCTGATGTTTGAATTCCTTACTGAAAATTCAAAAGGAAGTAATTTCCTCTGTGAGGACACACAGTGATGTGTCCTACTATGCTCCATGTCCAAGTCAGACTGATAGCCGTGTGCAAATAAAGAAGTACAAGGATGTATGCCAAATGTATTTACTCTTTCTCTGATAACAACCTTTACCATCATTACAGTCCATTTCCTTACCAGTATTGAATTAATGGGTTGGATAAATCTTCTGCCAAATGTATCATACAAAACCAATTAGGAATTCTTAAAGGATCAAAATCATCTTCTGGTCCCAGTGAGTCTGTCTGTACCCATCGGCTGCAATATGACTAATAAACATTCTAAAGGTAAAGGAATGAGGAGTAAGGCAATGAAAGTAAAAATGAATGTGATCTCTGGAATGAAATACCACTGTCACTAAGGCAAAAGAGAGAGATCTATTTCAAAGTCATGTTCAATCTGAGATTCACAGCATAGCTAATCTTGCTTACTCTCTCTCAGTGAACCAGATTAGCTTAAATCAGGTCTACTTCAGAGCACCCTTCAACTCTGTGACTGTGTATGAAGAGAAGGTCTGTGTGGAGGGAGCTGCAGTATTGAACTATGGGCATATCTGCGCCAGCTGCAATAGGAAAGGCAAAGGAAAAGTCAGTCAGCCCGTCCCTGATTGAGACACAAATAATGTTGAAATATCTTGAGATTTCATACTGGCAAAATATAACTGTAGTACTGGCAAAGTGAATGGCAATGCAGAAAAATAATAGATCAATTATCAAGAGATAGTAGACCCGAGTAGTATAATCTTTATAGGCTGCACCCCAAGATCTGTGGTCTTCAGTAGACTAATTGCAGGTGTAATTGAATCCTAGAAGTGTCTCACAAAATGAAGTATAAATATAATGTAAACACTGTAATTTACAAACTTTTGGTCCTTCATCCTTCTTCCTATTTTTTCTTCCACTGTTGTACTTCTGTTGCTTCACATTTCTCCAGAAAAGTCTTGGGCACATACTCCCTTTGGCAAAGCAGAATGGCTGTCCACATCTTTCTACACAAAATGCACTAGGCCTGAGAAACTCTTCCCAAAATTTCCAAAATAGCCATAGAAATGTGGCAAAACTAATATAAATTGTGTATTCATTCATAAAACATATGCCACCGCAGTACCTGACTGCATTATGGGGTGCTTCCATCCAGCCTCTGTTAGCATTGATTTCCTTACGGAGATCCATGGCCTGCATATTATTTCGAACACTGAAATTCTGCAAGCCATGGGAGCTACTGCATATAAGATGCATTTCACTTGCAGGCATGTAAATATGAATTGTTACTGTTTTATATCAGCACAATGGAGACACAAATCAGAGTGGAAATATGTGGAAGATGGAAAATATCCAAACTCAGAACACTCAGGCAGAAAGAATCAAAACTGCTGCCTTTTTCCTGGGTAGCCTGTTACTTAATCTCTGATTTTATCCTTCAGTGAACACAGAATGTTCTGCCTAAAAACCTCTCTTAATGCAAATTACAAGATGAAAGGATTGGTAGATGTAATAAGCGTAGATCATCTCCTCGACTAGTGCTTTTTAGCTGAGGAAGCACAAGACCTAAATTAGACACGTGGATGCTGGTGGACTGTACCAGAGCACACTGTAAGGATGCAAACATGGTTTTGTACCACCAAATTGATCATGTTATGTATTACAATAAATCTGCTTTTCCAACAAATAAAAAGAACTTGTCACATAGTGTAAGGATGAAGCAACACCATTCCTGGACTAGTGAAAGCTAGTGGCTAAGATAAGCAGGACGAAGATGAGTGCACAGATTACAACACAGCAGGCTAGTTTTGTTTCACTATAGGGAAAATAAAAGCATGATACCCTAACATTAGTAATATACACGTGTGTGTTTACACATCCTAAAATATACGCAAGTCCACAGGACCAGAGGCGATCCACCTAAGGGTACTGAGGAGGCTGGCAGAAGTACTGACCAAGCCATTTTCCACCACTTATCAGCAGTCTTGGCTAACCAGGGAGGTCCCTGTTAATGCAAAGTTAGCAAATGTGAGGCCCACCCACAAGAAGCCCCATAAGGAGGAGCTGGGGAACTGCAGGCCTGTCAGTTTGACCTCGGTGTTGGGGAAGGTTATGGAGCAGAGCAATTGAGTGCCATCACACAGCAGATATAGGTGAACCAGGTGATCAGGCCCAGTCAATATGGGTTTAGAAAAGGCAGGTCCTGCTTGACTGACCTGATCTTTCTCTCTGTTGCAAAGTTACTTCCTTAGTGAATGAGGAAAAGGTTGTGGATATTGTCTACCTAGACTTTAGTAAAGCCTTTGACACTGTTTCCCAGGAAATTATCCTAGAGAAATTGGCTGCTCATAGCTTAGAAAGATATACCCTTTGCTGGGTAAAATCTCGCCAGGCCCAAAGTGTTGTGGTGAACAGAGTTAAATCCAATTGGTGGCCAGTCACAAGTGATGCTCCCCAGCGCTCAGTATTTGAGCCAGTTCTGCTTAATATCTTTATCAAAGATCTGCAAGAGGGGATTGGGTGCACCCTCTGTAAGTTTGTAGGTTACCTCAAGTTGAGTGGGAGTGTTAATCTGCTTGACAGTAGAAAGGCTTTACAGAGGGATCTGGACAGGCTGGATTGATGGGCTGAGATCAATAGTATGAGATTCAACAAGGCTAAGCACCAGGTCTTGCACTTGCATCACAACAACCCCATGCAACACTAAAAGGCTGGAGAAGAGTCGCTGGAAAACTGCCTGACTGAAAAGGAGCTGGGGATGTTGTTTGACAGGAGGCTAAATATGAGCTTTCATATGCCAGGTGGCCAAGAAGGCCAATAGCATCCTGGCGTGTATCAGAAGTAGTGTGGCCAGCAAAACTAGGGAAGTAATTGTCCCCTGTAATTGGCACAAGTGAAGGTGCACCTAAAGTACTGTGTTCAGTTTTGGGCTCCTCACTACAAGAAAGACAACAAGATGCTGGAGCGTGTGCAAAGAAGCTGGTGAAGGGTCTAGAGAATAAGTTATAGGACGGGCAGCTCATGGAACTGGGGTTGTTTAGTCTGAAGAAAAGAAGGCTGAGGGGAGACCTTATCAGTCTCTACAACTACCTGAAAAGAGGCTATAGCAGGGTGTGGATCTCTTCTGCCAAGCAACAAGTAATAGGACAACAGGAAATGGCCTCAAATTGCACCAGGTGACATTTAGATTGGATATTAGGAAAAATTTCTTCACTGAAAGGGTTGTCAAGCATTGGAACAGGCTGCCCAGGGAGGTGGTTGAGTCTCCATCCTGAAGGTTTCTAAAAGTCATATGGATGTGTTTTAGTAGTCGATTTGGTAGTATTAGGTTAATGGCTGGACTTGACGATTTTAAAGACTTTTTCCAACTTAAACAATTCTATGATTCTACACTAGAAGAAAAACTTATCTTACTATAATTCATGACATGTGACAGATTTTCAACTCCCCTGAAAGCCCCTCTGTAAATAGAAAGCTATATAATCAATTATTTGTCTGTTTAGAAGAAAAATACAAACAAAACAAAACAAAAGGGAAATTACTCATGGTGTTCAATGATGACAAAAGGAACAAGATTTTTCATATAAGCTAAGCGCATTTTTCCATGTTTAAATTCCCAGACTCTAGTCACAATGAGTACATGGAAGTTAGCAGTATGGAGAAGTTCAAACTAGAGGTGAAACTTACTGGAATCAGTCTTACCCTGGGAAAGACTCTATACCATTTGTACTCAGCTCAACAGAAACCAAAGAAATTGCAATGCAGAAATCAGTAACTTCTTTGACAAGAATGAGACCCAAAGCGTGGACAGCTACCAAACACGGTACACACAGCTGTACTGAAAATTTGTATGTGATGACCTGCAGTATCTGCTGCTGCAACACAGCTCTGAGTCTGTCCTTTAAAAAGATGTTACCAGTCATTCTGAGTTATGCCATATTGCATACGATGAACACACAAAATATACACCCTGCTTTAAAGGTCATCTTCACAGGTATAGCACTAGCTCTCTTCTGCAGCAGAAACAAAAAATACTACATTTATAACAAGGCAATCAAAATCCACAGTCAACATGAAAAGAAAGTCCATTACCAAACTGTTATCAGCATACATTTGTTAAAGGCTACATTATTTTAAACTTGTAACACACTCTCCACACTACATAAAACAGCAAGTCTGTACTCAGCTTTCCTCACTCTTGTGGCTGTAAATGTTCTTCTGAGATAGATCCCAGTAATTTGGATAAAATTTTACATGAATTAATGATTAATTATTATGATATAATGTGAGAAAAATAAGGAAAATCAAATCTATGATATCCAATGAAGATACCAACAGCTGCTTACTCACAATATTAATTTCTTGTATTTATGTGAACATATTTATAAAACAATAGATGAAAACAAACTTACCAAAGTATCTAGTTTTCATATTGTATATAGTCCTGCATTGACTATATGTTTGCATCACTGTTAGGACAGGCATGCCCAAATTTTGGTCTCGAGTCTCTGAATGTTCCCATATCTAAATAATAAATATTTACACCACAGATAGCTATGAAAAAAATATACAGCTAGTTTTACAAATAAAATCTGCTGCAAATCAGCTGTGAAGGACAATAACAAAAAAGCTACAGAAAAGAGATTTAAAGATTTTTTTAAAAACACAGTTAATATATTAAGCAGGAAAAAAAATGGATTTAGTGTATTGGAAGGAAAAAAGCATGAATTTTAAGCAAATTACAGTAGTTCTGGTCTCAAGTGGGTTTTCAGTAGATTTGCAATGTATCGTACACAGGTCAAAGCAACATGTTTGTCTACTTGCTCTCACCCTAACAATATTGACAAGGTCAGAAATACCTGAAAAGTAAAAATTTTTGCTATGACAATGCAAATTACAGTAACAACACCAACCAAAAATCACACAGTATCAGTTTTAACTTTCGTATTGTATAGGTGACTGATGATGTGTCAGTGTATATGTGTGTACACCTACATACTTTGCAGTCTCTATGTCTTCACTCCTCTGCTCAATTAGGTGATGTGACATGAAATTGTAGTGGCTATGAAACTATGGTTTGTGGTCAGACTATAGCATTTGCTACTTCCATTACATTTTGGATATTTAAAAAACAAACAAACAAACAAACAAGCAAAAAAAACCCAGACAAAAACATGCTGAGAAGAACAAAGTAAAATATTTACTGCTGTCTGTTAAAATACATCCTTCAAGTTAAGGCTAATGTGCTTTCCAATATGGGAACATTACCAAGGGGTCAACGTTACAGCATTAAAATTTTAGAAACCAGGACTCTCAGGAGCAGCCCGTGGTCTTACAAGCAAAGGAACACAAATAGAGTGATGGAGTCACTGAACCACAAACAGTAGTTTTTAAGTGAAAAGTCATGCAAAGGTACAAGAGCCTCAGGTCTCTGGTGTAACAGGTGCATCTATGTCTGTCTATCAGCTCACTCAAGTGCTATTAAAGGCCGACCAATCCATCTGAGTGGGCCCATTTGCTCCTTGCAGGTACAAATGGCTATTTGCTGTACATATGCGATTACACACTCACTTCCTTTGCCCTATGCTAACAGCATGTAAAACAAAAAAGTGCCATTTTATGTACACAAAGGCACTTATCTGGGGCCCTTGGGCTCTGAATACAAAGCACTCTGAATAGATTGATGGTACTGCGGTGGGGACAAACAGGAAATGGACAAGCGTGTATTTCCCAGGTTAATAGCGTAATGATTCTTTATTACTAAAAAACCTGTGCACTTCACCACCTTTTGCTACTGATTCTTCCACAGTAGAAAGATAAACTATAATGGAAAGCAGCCAGATTCTCTTCAGGTAAAGGATACTGCAAAAGTGAAAAATGTCAGGAGGGATTCTAGAGTTTTCTCCCAATTGCTATTGTCTTATTTCTCTGCAGTTTCTGTTATTGCTTTCTTAAACGTACCAATGCTCAACATAGTACTTCTTTTTTTTTTTTTAGCTTAGGGTACAATATTTGAAACCTTCCTAGCAAAAGCTGTATTCTATCCAGAGTTTTCAGTTCCTTAAAAAATATGCTTAAATGTAATTAGCAAAAGCTTAGGTGTCACATACATGGGATGGAGTATTTCATCCATGAACCTCCAGAGACTTGTGCCTGAATAGTATGCACCACAGCAGGTGCAATGCATTTTACTGCTTGTATCAGCTAAGATCCCTGGTGAAAACTACAGCAAAGCAATTTATTAAAAAAAATAAAATAATAAAAACTCTCATATAATAATGCCTACATTTTCCTCACTTCTTATCTCCTGCAAACACATAGTATTTTTCTCTTCAGAAAATTAATCTACACAGAAGAGCATCAGGCCTGTTAAGAGCGTCACTCCACATAAAGGGTATGCCTTGTGCTAAGATTTAGTTTTTAAAGCATGAGGCATTCACGAACCTTGCTACGCAGACAGAATATTTTTTCATTCTCCCTCAAATGCGTTTGTTACTTAAATGAAATGGCAGTGTGAAATGTACTCTTAGAAATATCTGTGTATCCTTGCCATAAACACCAACACCCTCCCCCTTCCAAGCAGTATTAATAAGACTAGCAATGTAAGCTCATAATTTGTGCTTTTTATTATCCCTCGGTGACTTACACTCCAAACACTTGCATAGTTCTCAGCATTTTGGCTTTGTGTTAAATTTTGAACAATATCTGCCATTTTACACCTCAGAGCTCAGAGAAGGCAGCACGGTAGTTGGCGTACAGATGTGACAGAATGTTTTTATTCCAGAAAAAAGCTCCCTGGTTTTGACACACTGGAAAATGTACAGCCAAAGAATGCTTGAGGCGAAGATGCCACACCAGCCTTACATCTGTCTGCTTTCATTTGTCTACAACTGTGCTTATAGATAAAACAAGCCTTCCAGATGTCATCACAAGCAGTGTTCATATGCTGACTTCACTGAGATGCTATTGTTTGCTGCCAGCATAACAGAGTTGTAAAACTAAAATATTTAAACTCTGTGCTACTCAACACAACTTTGAATGTCATACAGGATCTTATTTCAGGATTAATTAATGTACACCCCAATAAAATAATCATGTGTTAGAAACCAGAGCTAGCTGGCATATACAGTATGCTTTTTTTTTCACCTTTTTCTTTTTTTTAAGACAATGTTCACATTCCAGGAAATACAGTAGAGCTAACGAAGCTGCCCATAAGGAAACAAAACTTACACCTCCCATGTGTTTGAAGAGAATGGCTGCCTTTACCTACAGAGTGCATGGTAACATTTTGTATATTGCACATATTTTAAACTGTCCTGATTTTTGAAGGATTGTTACCGAAAACAAGAAAATATATTCTAGAGGACTGTCTTGGTCTACAGTGGTTGCCATTAAATTTTGACTATAACATGTCGCAAATAATTAACATTATTCAAGAATTCATGAGTTTTCCTATATCATGTCTTGTGAACATTGCAATCATTAATTACTTGCAATCACAAAAGTGTGAAAGATTTCTCTGGGTGAACATCCTGCTACTGAACTTCTGGTCAACTATGCTTAGTTAAGTTGAAAGAACATTAACTAAAAATTTGGGGTGTTAGATTCCTCCAGCTGTTTGTGTAGAAAACAGACACTTCCCTCCTCAGATATCTCTGACGTCTGGTCCAAAATCTTTAACCATGGTTTCTGTTGAGTACTTTGAAGACGACCAGAAAAGGCAAACTTTTAGCACTGAAAATATCTGTTTTACTTTCAGACATTTCTTGCTATTAATGAAATTATAACCTAGGAATTGTAATATGTTTCATTCCTGACTTTTGAAAATTGTCCTATATCACCATCACATAGGGTATTCTTACGCCTTATCGAAAATCTTCAGTTACAACTATGATGACAAGCTTAATCTCTGAAAGTTTTGCGTTATTAACTCTTAGAGAAATATGGTAGGTTTACAAAGAAGAGCATGAAGTTTGTAAGCCCTCCAGAGCAAATTGCTTTGGAAGATATTTAATTTCTAAGAGTAACAAAGCACAGACTCTATAAACTCTGAGACCCAACTAATTGCTGATAGAGGAAAATTCAGCTTTCTGAAAATGTGTACATAAACTTAAACTTACTTCTACAAGATTCATGGTATAAAACGTAATAAGCTCAAAGTGGCCAATGCACAAGTTGCAACTGAAAGAGGCCCGTAAAACTTGCTTGACTGTAAAACTTGAAGAAGGCTTCTTAAAATTTCTACTAGCCTTTAGTCATATTGGAAGAGATCGTGTCTGCAACTTGGTAACTTCCACAGAGCATATTTTCAGCTCCCCTAACATTTATCAGACAAATTTTTTTTTTCCATAGGAATGTATATACTCTTCCATCATGCCTTAAGTAACTCTTGCGCTCTACAGTTCACATACTGTAATTTGAAATCAAGGAATATGCATGTTCAGTTGATAAAACTACCAGAATTTTAAATGCTGAAGGAAATAAGAGGGTGTTTTTCACCTAGTAAAATTGTATTTTGTATTTTGAGTTGATTTACTGGAGGATGAACACAGCCACAAGACTTATCATTCACTGCAATTAGCACTATATTTCCTTTTCTGCTTTTTTAAAGTTCCTTTCAAGAAAACCAAATCCCGAAACAGTAATTGGATCAAACAATAGAAAACAATTGAGAATTCACCAATTTCTTTAAAAAAAACAAACCTAAAATCAGATTTGTTACAATAAAATTAAGGGGTGAGACTTGACTTATTTATGTCTCTACAGTTAAAAGACTGTGTTTATAATGCTAAAAGCGTAGACAAGTCAAGACTTCCAAATGAATCTAAATAGAAATATTTTAGTCTGAAGACACTAAAACTGCTTAGGATACAGAATTCCATTTACACTACAGAACCTTGCACTCCAGTTTATTCATCCAGTAAAAGTGAGAAACATCTTGGTACTTGTCATCCATATACTTGAAAAGAACCCAGAACACATAGCCCTCATTCCATCATGAACCACAGAGCCATTTTAATTTGCTGTCTCTAATATCTTACAACTTTTTTATTTAAGTGCTGCACAAAAGTCGTACTGCGGTCCATACAGCAAGCTTTCAGGAATTTCAATAATTTCCAAGCCCAAAGTTCCTTAAATCAGTGATTTTAATTTTATAGAAAGAAAACATAGATTTTCTTTTGTGTACAAATATACACATGCACAAACATATTTACACATAGGAGTCAGAAGAAAGGCTATCTGCAAATAACCTGTGAGTGCCTTTGCTTTTTATTGTAATAGATAGATCTTGTTTGAAGATACAGTATAGCCCTTCAGGGTAAAAACTTTATAGCTATCAAGTCACATGTGCTACTTATTCAAAACCTACACATTTTACTTGATCACCACTTGATCCAACAGACCAGAACCAGACACATTGGTCTAAGGTCACACTGGTCTTTTATTTTTCAGGAGTGATAACAATCTCCAGAGGTAAACAGGAGTAAATCATAAGCTCAGTAATTGGCCATCTTTAAAACTGTATTTTAGTGACATTCTTCAAAAAATATAAGGTGTCATTGTCAACAAAACTTACTGTAAAGGCAAACAGCATTTGGTCCAGAGAACATATAATATTCCACGACCGCAAGAACTAAGCAAAACCAGTTGACTTGGAAATCACCAGAGAAAAACCATAGGAATAAACAGTAGTTAAGTTATGTCAGTCCTAAACAGCTGCTACTGAAAGCAGGAGGTAAAGAATTAAGAGACATGACTATCAAGAATTCAAATGTCTTTTTCAAGATTATTATAAAAGACAGAGGAAGAAACTGTAAATAGGCCTGGAAGGACCTTAATTTACGGACCTAAGCATCACTAACAATGGACAGTATTTAATCTCTTACGTGTCCAAATCACTTCTGAAAATGAAACTAAAGCTGTCACGGATATTTGAAAATACTATTAAAGGATCCATTTTCATAAACATTCACAAATACCCTCATTTAGAGCTTGCAGACTCTACCTGTGAAATAAAAATATGACGGTAAAGATGTTGTACTTTTTAGGCTAAAGGGAACTCTTTCGAAGGAAAAAGTTAAAAAAGGGAAAGAGGGGCACAGTCCATCTGAGAATAGTGGAAAGAAATTCATGCTGTTCAAACTGACAGACAGCAGAAATGCTTATGCTTACATGGTGTTTACTACTAGCTGCATGTGTACCTTTTGTCATTAGTTCTTTATTTATGCAATATTGGTATCTTCAGATATTTCTCCTAATTAAGAACAGAATCCACTCGCTTTCACCTACTATTTCATTGGGAGCAGCTGAGTGGCTCAATCAACCTTGCAGCTGGGAGCCCTGGTGCAATACCACTCCTACTGATGTCTACCAGTGCTCCCTCTGTTCTGTGAAACTGAATCTGTTGTTCCTGTAAAAATTCTGACCTAAAAGTACAAGAATCCCCGTGGTTACACTTATTATACCTGGTTCTTTTAGTCAGTGGCCTAATGCATTTACAGGATGCCTTGAATTACAGTTTTCAATGTTTCATCTTATGGCTTCTAATAAAATCTGTCACAGCCTTGGTAACCTGTGCTTCTCTGTGAATGGCTGCCTGTAAAAATACAAAGGTGTTTTCTGTGGTTGTAGTGAAATAATTTGCAGAAGGCAAAGTCCATGGTGGAGCCACAATGCCTTTCACTGCACCTTGCCTAAAACATTCATGTCTTTTGTGGAGCTAATTTTGCTTTAGCCCTTTGAAAATAAATCATTCCCAAAAGCACTCAAGATTTCCCTGAAGGCTTTGTAAGGCTTCCTGCTTCATAGGTTTCCACTCCTTTTCTGTAAGGCTAATGCATTTTAGGGATGTTTGCTCTGATGCAAAGCTAACTTAGGAGCAAAAATAAACTATAAGCATTTACAATACTGTTGGAAGGCAAAGAATGCCACATGCTAAACTAAAATTACCAGAGTAGTCATTCCCTCATAACCTTCTCCTTAAACAATTTTTGCTGTCTCAAAGGAAAAGACATTTAGTAGGAGTGTAATAGTGAACATTCAATCATTTTAAAAAAGAAAAAAGATCCCCAAACCTGCAATAGCCTTACATAAAGAAAAAAATGATAATTTTATGAGAGAAGATGATAGTGCTCCACTTCCAGTTTGATGAATGAAACTAGAGGCACATCATTGCCATTATTACTCATGTGAGCTGTATGTTTAGTACACATAAGCCATCCTGTTTATCATTCTGTGAACACTAGAAGCATCACTAAACTCTTTTCAGATAAGCCTATCTCCACAAAGATTTTACTCATGCTCACATAAATTAATATTCACATAAAATATTGTAATATCCAGAAACAAAAACATTTTTGCATAGAATATTTAACCTGTAAGATCAGCAACTTGCTGATTAAAGAATACATAGTTATCTTAGTGTATATTCACTTATATAAAAAAAATTTACTTGTTTTTAAATTTGTTTTAGCAGACAAGGAATACATGTTGCTGAATGCACATGTTACAGAGCACACAGAACAGCAAAGAGAATTTTGCTTGAGATCTATATCTATATTGGAGCACAATTTAATTTAAAAAAAATAACCCAATTTGACAATTCAGAAGTTCTCACATAAGTTTTATAAAAATGTATGAGAGACCTAAAAACCATGGAGAGTTATAACTTTGAGTTGGCTCATTTGTTCCCATTTTAATACAGCACTACATGGCGGATATCAGATTCTTCACAGAAAGTAGCATATTAAATCTTTATTCTAATCTGTTATAGTAGAAGTATATTATGGTTTAATATTATTTTGTCTGACTGATAAAATACCGTTCAAAGAAGAATGAATAAAACACTGAACCCCAACAGAGACTGAAATAAGCCACAAGTGTTACTTCAAGCTAACTTCAAAAAAATAACATTTCCTTTTTCTTGACAGGTAAGCTACTATATTGTATCCATTTCTCATTCTCTAAATGAATTTCTACTTCTTGCTTTGTCTGAAGGTCACAATACAGATACAAAATGCATTGTGTATATTGATACCCTTTATTTCCAACGGACTTTTTTTTATATGGGGCCTTGTAATGATGAAAACAACAAATTTACAAAAAATTCTGCAACTGCTTGAGTACATTTCAGCAGCAAGTTAAACAGCTGGGGTGTACTACAGGTTAAATAATCTGAGTGTATTATAGCCTTATACTAGAGCCTAAACATAGCAAAAATTCCAGTTCTCTGTACTCCCTGTCACAGCATCTTTCATTCCTTCTAGTTGCAGGAAAGTGGGAATGATGAAGCTCCAAAACTGCTCAGGACCTGCTTCCTTTTCTTTGAGATCAGAACTGAGACTTGTTTATACACTTCTGCTCTCCAGTAATAGCAAAACAGGAATTTTACATATTGAAGAACACGTCCTTTTCAAATGACAAATGACAAAACAAACAACATTGAGGCATGTGCTCTCCATTGCCAGTAGTGTGTCATTACCTGCCTTGGTCCACCTGCTATCTCCCCAAACGCACCTCTTCTTAAGGTCTTCTGGCAATTGTGGAGAATGAAAAGCTGGAGCTTTAAAGGATAGGGAAATAAGGGCTCAGCTTAAATTAACATCTGCAGAATGCCGAGCTCTTTCTAAACCATGTCAGAAAGTCACAGCATATGTCAGTTCTTAGGCATCAAAATATATGTCTGACTCTGTGCAAGATTTTTTTTCTGTAATATTTTTCTACTTATTCATTTACTATTTTTATTTACTGACTGAAGCACAAGGTCCACCCGGCTGCTTTGGAAAACATTTTACGGACTAAAATCTTCACTTACAAATCTTATTACTTTTAAGTTTTTATTTGCTCTGTCATCCAGTATTCTCCAGTACAGCTCAGCTACAGTCTAATTCTTCCATTTAACGGCACGTTTTTGTCTACAGAGTCACCTGCAGATCTGCCCTTTTTGCAAGTAATCAGAAATCAGTCAACAACTATCCCTTCATGTGTTTTAAGCAAGTTCTGTGAGGTCAAAAGGCCTTGCTCTGGCTAGATTTCAAAAATAAAAAAATATTTAACACCTTCTCAAAAATCACAATTATAGATCAAAACCAAACATAGTAAAGAAACAGAAGATTCATATTTACTTATTTGCCAAAATGTGACAATCCTAAGAGTTTAGAGAGGATATAGTACTAAAACTCATTTTTCTGTCATCCCAGCTTTGAAATAAAAGCATTGTCTGACAAGTATGTTACTGTGTACCTTCATGCCATAATAGCTTCAGAATTTTCCAGAAATATGGTACATCTTTGTTGAAGTCAATTTTTATGAGTTTTTTTGGTTGTTCTTTTAATCTACAAAATACCTGCAAACTTGTAAAAAATAATTAATAAAATTCTTTCCAATATTTGATTTGAGAAAGACTTGGGCAATCAAAAAATAAATCACTAACAATAGGCCAGTCTGTCCATACTAAGACTTGACAGAGTACTTGGACAAAGTCATAGTTAGGAATCTTTTCTAAGAAGGAAAAAAAAAGATTGAAAAAAGCATTTAGAAATCCCCACTAGTCTCTAGTTGCATTGCCTAGGGAAATATGGGCTCTGGAAGAAATTTATTAGGATTACAAAAGAAAAAAAAATATTTTAATTAACCAAAAGAGCCTTAGAGAAATCAGACTATTACTTAACTGGAACCATCTATCTTAGATGACCTCCGTAGTCTGTCCTCAGTTTAGGCAGTCAGCGCTCCAAATGTAGGCATTTGCATTAGGTATCCAGAGCAAGCAATATGAGTACCCTCTGATTCTGTATCATTGCTATTGAAATTCAATGAAATTTCATTGCTTAGTTCCTTTAAAATCCTTCGAAGATTCAATTTTAAGTTCTCTAATCAGCCAGATACCCATGATAATTTTCCAGGTTTTATTAGAATGCTGCAAGGTACATTCTGGCAGTCCTTCCAGAAGGCAGACATTTTTTTGATATTCTTCTCTAAGTTAAAGCACAACTTGGAATTCTGGGGAGCAGAAAGCCTTGTATATAGTGCTGGTACTCAGGCAGGCCACACACATCCCAGCTAACAAAGTAGGAAATTTCTGTTCTGTAATGTTTTCAGATGTAGTGTATTTTAAGCCTTGAATATGAAGTCTAATAAGAAGAAAATCCAAACACCATAATTTTGGTATACTGTATCAATCCAGAAGATGGAATAGCAATTAAAGCATCAGCATGGAAGGAGTAGTTGTGTAGAAAAGAGCGGCTTACAGTATGTGAGTCTCTAATACTGTTTGCATATTTCTTTAGTTCCACACCTGAAGTTTTCCTGAGAGAAAAAGATATTTTCAAATTAAAAAAAAAAGCATCTTCACTTGTGAAAACTGTATCGATTATGAAAAGTAAAAAATTATTAGTGTCAGATTACCCAACTTCCCATATAACCACTTCCCCTTTGTGGGACAAATGCGGTAACCCCAAAAGAAATGACTGTTTACAGATGCTGTCCAAAATAATGAACAATATGGTATTTTAACTATTTTTTTTTGTCTCCTAATGATCCATTTTTATACCACTTAAATCATAACTTTTCGCCAAATTTATCATTTTATCATTTGTTCACAGACAACCATAGTATCTCCCTAACCATTTTGAAAGACAGTTACTCTTGTGCTTTAACAATCACCAGACATTTGTAGAGAACAGAGTATGATTGCTAGAAAGGCTCCTGCACAGATAGGTAATGGAAATGTATATACTGCATGATGCTTGATAGACTGCCATCTCCAGTCTCAAAGGTTATTCTGGTGAAGCTGAGACAGTGGCTCAAGAATGGAGTCATTTTGAGCCCAGGAGAATCCACTGCAGTCTCCTAATCACAGTATCACATTGTCATCAGGTTGGAAAGGACCTCTGAGATCATCAAGTCCAACCTATAACCCAACACTAACATCAACACCCACACTAACACCAACCATCATCTAAACCATGGCTCTCAGTGCCTCATCCAGTTTTCCCTTAAACACCTCCAGGGTCGGCGACTCCACCACCTCCCTGGGCAGTGCATTCCAATGACCAATCACCCTTTCAGTGAAGAACTTTTTCCTCACATCAAGCCTAAACTTCCCCTGACAAAGCTTGAGTCCATGCCCTCTAGTTCTGTCACTGGTCACCCAATCCACTATACTGCATAACACACCCATTTCTTCCATGGTTTCCCCAGAAGGAGAAGGTGGTCTTCTTCAATCTCAGAGCAAACTGTGCAGATCATTACAAAATGGCAGCAATGGGCAATTTAGTAGTAAAGTAATGTTGTTTCAGACAAATGGTTGTAGTATATGTTTTTACTTCATGCTCCCACAGTGTCAAAAAAAAAAAAAAAGTAAACCCTTATCAAGGACTAGCTAACGAAATACATATTCATAGCAAAACACACTTTCCCTAAGAGTTTTGAAACCAGAGTACAATACACTGTTTCAATGGCACTAAAAAGGGCATTCACCTTCTTGATATTTGCGATATCCCCTGAGCCATGTTGATATGAGAATCTTCTCACACCACAGCAAAATCTCTTTAGTAGTCGATAAATTATACATGCACAAGTTTATGATTTTTGTATAGGCAACATACTATATATAATTTCTATAGAATGTAACTATATATAATTTATTTTATCATTAGAATTTGCGAATTGCTGATTTATTAATGCATTTTTCTATTGCCACAGTACTTCTATACATACACCAACTCACTGCTGCCTTTATAAATATTTTAACTACCATTATTAATCAATTAAACTGGCCAATCTATGTGCCACTATATGGTATATAGCTTTTAATATGTCAATAAGCACATAAAATAAATTTAGAGGAAATCTTGTTTATTTCTAGGCTTTTTTATCTAGAAAGGGGTCTCGACAGTTTCAAGCTGAGCTATTTAGAAAGGGACGTTCCAGAAGATTCAGTTATGAAGCAAAAAGGAACTTTTCCAAAAGTGTATGAATAGAAAAGCCCTTTTGCTTCTCTATACACTTCTCTCATTAAAGGCAAAGGTTGTATGCAAGCCGAACCATACCTCTGATTAACTGTGCCTAATCATATGTATTTAGAAAAGGTATCTCTGGAAAGCAAACTTCTCATAGTTTGAAGAATCAGACCTCTAACATAACAGTGAAAAGAAATCCTTATCCTTCTGCGTAAAGCTAGGGAAAGGGAATTCACACTCTTTTGCTGTTTAAGTCAAGTTTCCCAGAAATAAACTCAATATTGAATTTTATGTCAAGAGTATTGCCAGAAATGAGCTTCAGCCATATAGAGGTGAAGATTCTCATGCCTTTGACCCGTACCTCGAAAAGACACTTCTGGAGCTAAAATGTTATGCCACCTATGAGTATGAAAACAAACCATTAAATGGTTTGGTTAATCTGTGATATGCAAAGTGACTAATGAATACTGGAATTAACTGCTACCATAACTTACATCAGAATATTTTTAAGATTGAAAATTATTTGACTCACCAGCTTTAGTTTTTCTGAATGTTTGCTAACTGCCAAATAGAAAAGGAGACACTGAAAGAAAGGCTATCTATAATCTGTTACCAATTTATCTGAAATAAAATTGCTCTAAAAATCTCATATGATGTTCAGTATAAAGAATCTCAGTCAAATCATTTCTAATTCATCAAATAACAGTTCCTAGGTTTTTGTGGTTCACTTTTCATATACAAGTTTCACAATGTTTCACATTTGATAACTATGTAATATATACTATAAAAAAAAGGTTTTACATATATAGAGGCCTAGGCCATTCCGTCATCATTCTTAATGTGTGGGAAATATGCTAGTATTAAAGAAGGAATGTCCCATTGCCAGTTGTGCATTTGAAAAGCAAGCAACTTTATGGCACACATGACTTCTAGAAAAAATTTGAGAGAGCCTGAGCCCTGTAGTTGAATTTTTTTGCTCTAATCTTTGTTTATAATAGCAGTAAATAAAACAAAGAGCATTCCACTATGCAGGGCTGATGGTTTTGTGATAAGACAGAGCCTGGCACCAATGCAAGAAACAGCAATCTGAGGTAAAAAGCAGCACTCTGGTAAGTAAAAATGTCTTCTGATTTATAAACCTTAAGTTGGATTTTTAACCCTTGAATCATGAAAATCTACACCATACAAAGTCCTGGGAAGAGAGGCATGTAAAAGAAAAAAGAAAAACCTCATAAGAAATTTTCAAAGAAAAAAATGTAGTGCCTATGATGATAGTTTCATCCCCAGGAAATCATCTTAAAGCTGCATTTTAGATATACTACATTTAAGAACTTTTACCAGTAATGAATTTTTGCATTAGGCATAGAACTTCTAAAACAAAATTTGAAGCACAAAAACATTTCCAATTGATCCTTTTTTTGTTTACACAAAAGAAATGAGCTTAAAAAATAATACACATGTAAGTTGCAAAACTTAGGGCTGAGTTAAATATAACATGATAAACCGCCTTTGGTATCAGTCATATCTTCAATATCCAAGCCCTCAGAGACTCTGGTTCTCAGGCAGCCTGGAAACACTTTCAATTCTTCCACACAGTATCCTCAGTAGTTAATTCAATAGCTAATATTTAATAGCAAACAAGCCTGTGAACTGCTGCAAATCTTTTCCAAAGAGCTCCTAAATGCAGAAGGCAGTTATATATTTGCATATATGAATAATCACTTAACAAACAATGTTATTTGATTTTGAACTCTCCCTCTAGCATTCAATATAAGGATGAGTAGACACTTGCTCGCAGAATTCAACTGACTTTTTGACCAATGGACCCATATAGTTGAATATGCTTTTCACAGTCCTGTTACGGTTGCAGTCTCTGAAAAGCAGACTTAGCCAATTCCTTTGCCAGTCTAACTAAACACCTCATTAGGTAACAGAGAGACACTTGTACTTTTTTACAGGTGAGAGGTAGCTTATATATTTGTTAGTTGGGTTTTATGGACTATGTTGAAGGGAAAAAAGACATGGAAGAACAGTAAAGAAATTGTGTCATAGCATCAAAGTTATGGTCCAGAAATGGAACTATGAATTTTCAAACCATCAGGCTTCAGCAAGACAAAAACCCACACAACTTTTGTGCTTGAATTACATCATCCTTGTTTCCAAATCTAAATATGCTCATACACTGTACATTTCAATTAAATCCATCTTTAGGCATAAGGAAATTTCAAGGCACCTCAGAAAACTTTCCATACTATTAATCTGTAAATATTAAGTATCTTTCCAATGAGGTCAGAGACCAAGTCCAGAAATGGTCCCAGAAAATTATATTGTCTATAAGAGCTATCGCACAGCTCAGCATCATACTATACACATAACTACCTGTGATGCCTGTGGCACACTAGAAACTGTCTTGGGCAGTGAGAGTGGACTGGCATCTCTTCATACAGGCCTCACATGATGGTCAAGAGTTTAACAGGCTTCACTCTAGTCACCATTGCTTCCTGAATAAGACTTCACTGGACAGGTGGTGAAAAGAAATCCTAAGATGTGTTTTCTTCTCATTTCCCACAAACCTGTGATAGGCTGTCAAATCTTTTCAATGTCAACCCATGTTAGGCCAGGAATGGGGCATTGATGTGCTGGCCTCAGAGGCACTGTAATTTCAATTGTTGTCTATAATTCTCTACTAATAGGTTCAGGATGTTTATATTAATAGAATTTTAAATACAAATCTTTCATATTTTAGAACAGTATGTTGATTGATCATTAATATTTAAACTACTAAAGACTCCTTAGTAATATTTTGACCAGCAAAAATGATTCATCCTGGAGAATGCCCAAATTTTCCATTATAAAACTCAGCCAGTTGAAAATGGCCCCTCCTTTTCAAAGATTATTTCTGTCATCCATCTGAGTATCTGCATATGGAAATTCTTCATTGAAATGTATAATATTAACTCTACCTATAAAATTCTTTTTTAGGGGATGGAAGATTTCCTTCAGTTTTGTATAATTTTGTTGAAAGAAACAGAACCAAACACATTCTTTGTAAAATTATCTGTCTTTTCAATATATTTAACTTTCATTAGGTACTGCATATAAGTTCAGTAGCCAGCCCAGAATGATGATTTCTTAGTTTTTCATAATCCAGTATGGCCTTTAAAAGGCAATGTAAACAAAGCCTGTGAACTCCTTATGGTAAGGTTTTACTAAATAATTAAAATCTATATCACTATAAGAGAATTCTTCTACTAGCACAGGAGGATTGAGGTGTATGACAGCAAAATTTATCTACAGTGGATTTATAATTTCAATTATTAAGTACAGAATCTACCTCCAAAGCCTATAGGGCACTCAGTTCTGAACCAGGAAAAAAAATACAAACAAAAGATTTCTTGACTAAACTGATATACTGCTCCAAAACAAGTGGAAAACATTTTTAATAGGGAAAATTTTCTTGGCTTCCAAGTTCTTGTACTTCAAAAACACTATGTTCAATTACTATTAAACTCTTCAAACCCAAAACAGTATTAATAATGCAGAGAACCACATACAATTTCAGGTGTAGCAGTTTAATTTTAGTGACAGCATAAATGAATACAAATATTTCAGTATGTGATAAATTTGCTATTATTTTAAATAATAGTTATTATAATAGAATATCATATATAATAGGGATTATAATTATATTATAAATTTGCTATTATTATAATACCAAAATAAAGGCATTAAAGTATGTTACAGTAGCAAAGACTTCCAAGTGAGTAGAAATACTTTTGCTTACTTATGCACCGTGAATGAAACTTCCTTTTGCTTTTCTTTAAGTAACAAAACAATGGAGACTTGAAAGAAGCAATAATCCGACAATTTCTTGTACTGATTGTAATAAGTAGTTCAAGAACAGTGTTAAAAAAAAAGAGAAAAAAAAGTATTAAAAAAGTATAAAAAGAGAAAATAAAAAAACCAGCAGTAGCCACTTGATGTAAAGTAAGTAAAGGGACTTTTAGTGCCCAGTACTGTAGAAGAAATTGTTCAGGAACAGTTCATCCATGTTGAAGTCTGAGTCACATAAAGCTGTCAAGGTCAGTGAGACCTCTGGTGATCAACTCAGTAAGTACCAGCCACATGTGCTACACTGTTTTGGAACAAAACTAAGGTGTAGACACTACAAATCCTATCACTTATACACAGTGAGGAACACCCAAATTGCTTTGTTTATAATACCTCTGCCACACTGCTTTCTTACTGCTTTCCTAAACTCTTCAACAACACCCACATGAAATTGTTCTCAGGGACTTACTATAACACTGTGAAATAAAAAATACTAGCTCTGACTCTCAGTTGACACAAAGCATAATAGCTATTACTTTGGAAGTTATCACATTAAAGATACTGCAAACTTCCTGTTATAAACATTTGTTTTGTTTTGCCTGACTTGAGACAGTTTGCACTGAGCTGCTTGCCACAGCCAAGTGTGAGTTGCAGGCTGATTAGTAATAATAGCAGTCTAAGCAGTAGAAAAGGTTCAGTATCAAAAGTTAACTTATTTCTGACTTTTGTCTGAAGATGTACAAGAACTTTGCTAGGATGTTCCTCATGGCACCCATGGAAACCATCAAGTCAAGACATAAGCCAGTTTGCATACAATTTGCAGCAATTTGTTAGAGTTCCAGAGCTACATTCCCTAAAGCTCCAATCTGAATTGAAGATACATAGGCCTAATGTGTCTGGGATTAAAGAGGCAGTTCTCTGCAAGCTCTTCTTCTAATAACCAGGAGGAGAAACATGAGAGAAAAGAGCTTCCTGGCAAATACAGAGAGACCAGAAAGTCAGACTGACATCTTTGTCAGCAAGAGAATAAGACTGGAAAAGAGAACTAACAGTGGGGATGAGGAATTCAGTTTGACATATGGTGTGTGTTTTCCACAATGAAAAAGACAGAGGACAAGATGCCAGAGACAGGACAGGCACAAAGCTCAAATGGAACCAAACTGCATCATGGCTCTGAAGATTCCTGCTATATGAATGGATTGTGAAAATAACAATTTCCTGTGTCTTCCTCTAAAAATAGCAGTATCTTTATTAAGGGAATGTTAATTTTGCACAAGCAAGAATTCAGTCATGGCATTTCCCCCATTGTAAGGCTCTTGATGGAACTTCAGGTTGTTTTTGCTGTGGCTGCTTCTTTCTGCGTGATTCAGGTAAGCAATTCCTTATGACTGAGCACTTTCTAGGATCAAGGTGAAGTATTTACAGTGGCTCTCACCTCTCATTATACTTACAACTTAAAGAACCTGGTGGGCTAGACTCCTGTGCAGGTCAGTACAGAAAACGTTTCTAGATCAGGACTGAAAAGATCATCTGTTTCGGATAAGAGAAATCTCCTCATTCAAGGACCCATTTATTCCCCCTAACAGAAGAAGCCTACATGATCAACCGATAAGGAAAGACTGTCAATGCACAACACCAGAGTCAAGTAGACTTTACTGCCCTCTTTAGAATGGGATGGGAAGGACTGCAAAATGCTCACAACTGACAACAAACAAACTGAACAGACCAAATCTTATACCATATTCTGTTTCCTGAAGATCTGTCAAAAGTAACATCAACAGAAGTGGCCACAATATTTCTCTTCTATAAGATATGTTCTAAGATTCTTTTCAGCACCTTACAAGGAGGAAATAAAACCAGCTACTTACTTTGTAAGGAGGTAGGGAAAAAATATCATCAGTATTTTGGAACCATCTGATACCTATTTCAATAAGGACCACAGAAAAGACCAAAAGTAAACAGTACTTCTATTTGGAGTGGTGTGTACATCATGAAGTAAAAGAATTCCCAGAACCATCCATCAGAAGGACAAAATAAATACTGAATAGCTACTATTGACAAGAAAAGAAAAAACAAACCCCAACCTCAAACAACCTCCCACCTCACCAGCACATGTCCATAGAATCGAGAAACATATCACCTATGTTTATGCCCAAAGACAAAGAATTGAAGTTAACAGGCAATCTGGAGTCAAGATTTCCTGGCTACCGAGTGCTTTACCCTGCAATCTGAATACACTTTAATTATGCTTTGTGTGATATTTGCATACTACATAGCTTGTATGTGTACATATTTAGGTAATCTTCAAGGATGGTTTTCAGGCTTTAGCTGATTTATGAAGAACAAAAAATCAAAAGAAATAGCCATTAGCAGCCCAAACAAATTTTCTTGCCAAGAAACTTCAAAGTATTGCTTGTGGTTCCTTCTCTGGTGTTGTTTATGTCACCTTCAATTAACCTGTATTCTGCTGAACCAAAAGAATTCAGTGTATGAAATGTTAACACAAGGGGAAACGTATGCCATGTTCTTGATACTTTCATCAGCATTAAACATGCTCTTCTTCAGAAGCCAACAAGTGTGGTTTTTTAAATTCTTTGCACGTACTCTTTGCCTTCTACAGTCAATTATTCCTATGAGGATAATCATAAAACCCCAAAGCTAGGGATTCCATCAAACTTCTACACACAGAAGTTCCTCATCAACCCTTTGAAAACAGGGTTATGTCAATAAAAGTACATCTCTTTCCCCTGCCACAAAAATTCCCTTACCTTCAAGATTTTACAACCTTTCCTTTCCGTCTGCTTTATCCTCCTAAGAAGACCTGCTCATCTTCTAGTTTGTTGAATATGGTCACCTTAAATTAAATTATTATTACATACATTTATCTGGAACTATTTTCAGGTAAAGAAGGAACCTTAATTATTCTTTAAAACTACTGCTTTTTTAGGCTAGTCATATTTTCGTAGATGTTGGTTCTATCAAGTCTCACAACAAGGACAACTGGGGCTAAACGTTATTTGTTAGGTGGAACACTTTTATTAGAAATGAAATAAAAAAAGAAGAAGTCTTGAATTTTTAGTCACCACTGCAGAATAATAATGATTTGAAACTTCCTCCTGCTCTCTTTGTATTCTACCCTTTATATTTTTTAAACTGTCTGGTGATGCTCACCACACTGTTGCTAGGTTATCTAATAAGTTGGCTGTTTCATTTACCAAAAAAAATCAAAAGTTTATATTTTTTTCCCCATTTCTTAGCCAAAACCATCATCCAATACTTCTTTTCCCTTCTAACTCCCCTTCCTCCTTTCCAAAAGGAAGAACTTCGGATGAAACTACAGAACCACCTCATAATGTCCAAAAACATGGTGGAAGGAGTAATGCAGGTTCAGGTCTATAGTTCTCCTTAATTCTGAAGGGGAAAAGGAGTTTCTACTGCCAGGCATTTTCAGGGATATTTAGCTCCTTTTCAATGTTTAGTAAGGATGACTTGGTCCCAAGTCTAATGAAAACTGGCATATTTTCACTAATATTTTCCATCAGTTTTGACAAACTGGTGTGTCCTAATGAAAACTTCTCCTTGTATTGAACAACTCATAAATTTAATCCTGCACTCTGTAGTTCTCCGTATGTATCATAAACTGTGAAAAAAAAGACTTCACAGACTTCCGAGAAAGGACTTGGAACTGCCAGTGCATAGAGGAGGTGCAAGGCATATCATAAAACTATGTCAATTGTAAGACCAACTGACATAACCTCAACAATTTCAAAGCTTTTACTCTTTCCATTTCCTCCTTTGCCCTCCTTTCCCCCTTTTAATAATTACACTGGTCATTGACACTCTAGGGTGGAACTGCAAAATTAGTTAGTAAATAATAAATAAAAAGTTAATAAAAGCACTTCACTTTTTCAGATTTGATATGTGGATCACTCAACAACTCAGCTCCTTAACAAATGTTACTCCAGGCACCCCAAACAATGCTTCCCATTGGTGAAAACAGCTGCCAGCACCCCCAGGCTGCTGTTTCTAGATTGTTGGAGAAGATAAGAGATATGACATCAAGTAAAAGAGCTGTACCCTTTCTTTTGTTTCAGGGAGGAACGGAGACATTCTCAAATGTCCTTCTTCCCAGGGGAGCTTTATAAAAAATATGATGATGGTAACGCAGGAAAAGATGGATTATGCAGGTTGTTGATTACAGGCAACAACGAAAAAATTAAAGAAAAGCTTGACCAGAGGTTGAAAGGAACCGAATTAGTGACAAGGGAAAAGATAACCAGAGAAAGCAAGAAAAGAAAGATAAGTAGTGGTGGGAAATCAGCTGGGAGATAGTGTCATGTTGATTAGTAGTGAGAAACAAATCTCAAAATTTTCAATTTTGTATGCTGGGCTAAAGGTCTTGCAGAGAACTGGTTGAGTCATTAGGTCCGGACCTGGCCGAAGGTGGAAGTCACCTGAAAGTGTTTTTTAAATGGAGCATCAAGATTCTGAATCCTAAAAATTACCTCAATTTTATAATCAGGAAAACAAGTATTAATCAAAGCTTTTTTTCAGTGCTCATTTCCAAAAATTTGAAAAGCTTCAGTTCCAGACATTGCAGGAAACTCTTTTTCCGAATCAAATCATCCCACTCTTTTTTAGTCTCATTTACCACCATTAGGAGAGACTAAAACAGAAAGACATGCTCAGAGCCTATCTTCCTTACCATGTGGTTAAATCAACTTGATACTCATCTTGCACTGATTTTACATTAATAGAACTTGACTGGTTTCAGGAGCTCTTATTTGTCACATTGGAACAACTTATGTTGTTTCTTCTGACTTAAAACAAAACCAAGAAATTCTTACAGTAGAGATGCCTGACTTGAGTACTATTTACCACTGTATACCACAAAGTAATTCAGTTCCTCTAACTGACTTAGATCTTCGTGGCTTCAGCACAAGCTCAGGAATGTCAAATCAGCACATGGCTGGAAACAAGATCTTTACTCATGAGAATTTTTTAAAGCCCTTCTTAAGCTGACTTTCTAAGATCTACTACAATAGCACTGGAAAAGATCCAACAATTTCAGCAGAATGTACTGTCCTGATTTTTTTTAATACTGATGTTTGAGTAATTTACATCCTTCTTTTGGGTTTTGCTCTAACTAGTGCCTTTATTACGTGACCTTTATTCTAGATGGCCTCTAAGGTGCCATATACAATAGCTGCTTCCATGTCATTACCTCAAATACAAGCAAGCCTACTTCTGTGCTAAGTGCTGGGTTTGAAACTTCCTTCCCTCCACAAAGTCCCAATTAAAAGCAAAAAAATCGGTAACTCTGTAGGTACTCTGGATCTAATCTGTGTTTTTAACTTTTATTCTGAGGAAGATGGGGCAGCTTGTTTTTTGCTTGGGAAAACAATTTAGTATTGACACAGTCAAAATATTGTCCAAAAGTGGGCAGCAAGGAAGGCAGCAAAACCGAGAATGCCTGAAATGGAATGCTGCTATCAGAAGTGCTAGCTATTTGCAGAATTCTTATGTCAACGGGACCGGTAAACAAGTGTTAATATTTCTCATAGAAGGAGCATCCATGGGGACTTCAATGTAGTTAGCTGCACAGAGCAGAGAATCAGATTGGAGGGGGAATTTTGTCAGCTCTGGCGAGTCGACAGTATGTGGCTGTCAGGAGTGTGAAATGGAGCTACTTCAAAGCTGAGTAGGCTGTGACCTGAATGCTGCACATCCATGCACTCAGTGTGAGAGGATCAATGACAGCATTTGCTGGGCTCTAGTCATCCTTGCTGCTAATGAAAGCAGTCCTGAAAGGCATAATGCAGGGCCTCTAGGCAGCCTAAAGCCTAGCATTAGCAGAGTTTGTTATAAGCTTGGCTGGTGAGTGCACTGGGTACCAAAGACCCCCTCCTCTGTTGCTCTACCCTACCAGCTCCCCCCGGCTGTCTGTTTAGTGTCACTCAGCTGGGATGGATCCCGTTAAAGATCTGACACTTAGCAAGGACTCAGAGGTGTCTGGAATGCCTGCCTCTAATCATAAACACCACAGCTGGCAATGATGTGGTCGAGAAAAAAAAAAATCACCTTGATCCAGCAGCACACATTCCCTTTGATGTTTCTGCAGTGAGTTCACTGCCCAGAGAAAAAGGTACTGCTTTAAAAAAAATTACACTTGACATTCTCAAATCATAACCACATGACTCTCTATTCCAAGCTTTAAAAAGCCTTACAGCCCAATACCAGGAAAACACAACATTTTGTTCTGAGAAACTCAGGGAAGAAGCATCTGAAAATGATAACATGAAACAGGTTTGGAAGATAATGGCAGCTTGAGAAGAAAACATTTCCAAAAAATTCAGACTGCCACTACCAAAAATGGAAGAAGCCTTCTGCCAAAGACTGCAAACTGTGGTGACCTCAAGCAGGAGACTGTAGCTGATTCAAGGGAAAAATGAAAACTTTTCAAAGACAACATTGCTTGTGCTCTGACACTGTTTATAAGTGCCTTATGTCCTCTTGCCTTTCGGGGTGGCCTGGTAAACACAAGAGCTCTTCTGTATTTTCCAGTCCTCTGCCACAAAACTCTGTTAAATATTCAACTCTATCACCATGGTATATTTTTTTTAACCCAGTGAGGTTATTTTTTTTGCATCTGCCCCTACGTTGTGTATATGGTCATCAAATATTCAAATGTCCTATTTATTTTCATACTGCTTGGATTTCTTCATTAAAAAAATACTACTTGTATTAAATTCTTTCTAGACATGGACTGCTACATGTACCATTTGCTCAAAAATCTGAAAAGACTGTTACTCGTGTTCTCTGACACAGACATAGCTTCCTTATGCTATGCCATCCTATGCTAACACAGACAGTCTCATTTGAACAATATTTCCACGATGCGTAGTGTAATTTTGTTTTCATTATTCACAGCAAGGGAGCATTACTATTAATAATGAAGTTCTTTCCAAGGCTGCATGAACAAAATGGCATATGAGGCACACGAATGCAGGGCCTTATTTCCTAGGGACAGAAATAAAAATTTGGAACTAACTTTGAAAGCCATCTCTAAGAATGTGCCATCTTCAGAATTTGCCCCTACTACCACATTTAAATATCTAGCATTTCTAAGTGTAAAATGAGCAGCTGGCACAGAAGCAACTGTAAATAGTAATTTTGGGGTATTTAAACACACTTTTTGTCTTTCTGGAAGTTATTTAAAATATCCTTTATCATGATTTCATGTTACCCACAGGTTTATTTTCTTTCACAGATAAAAGGACTAGGTTGCATCCCTCAGAATCAGAACAAATGCTAGCAGCATAACAAGAAAACTAAAGACGATTACACAGTTTCCTTACCTTTGTTATTAAGACACAATATTTGTTACCATGGCTCTTACTAATTAGAGCCATCCTGACACAACTAAAGCACAGAAGTGACATACTGTATACAAAACATAGAGTTCAAGAGCAAGCATAAATTGAACTACCATGTCATGGCTGTAAAATCAGCGAGCAGTGTTCCAAAGTTGTGTGAGGTTTCACAGGCTGTTCGTGCTGATAGCCTTCCCTGCAATCCCCCCAAATGTTGCAGATGCAGATAAGGTTCAGATTTATTAAATTTATGTACTGTTCTACAGTGGTGCATATGCACATACGTGTATGTATATAAAGGAGAAAGAGCCTAGCTCAGCTGGTCTGTGAAACTTCAATGATTTACATACCCTATATGGCAATTTTTCTTTTATACTGTATGCAAGTAAAATACAATTAAACAATAGCCAAGATCTGCAACCCTAGTGACATGAAAAAGGATCTGAGGAAGTGATGCAATCTTTGCTTCCACATTCATGAATGTCTTATTTTCAACCAGCAAGAATTAAAATCTGTATCAAAAAAACTGTTACTTACAGTCACAAATACAGCTTAATTGATTTTGCTCCAAGCAAAAAAATTATTAATTTTTTTAAAAAGTATTTCCTCGAGCCTTGTGGAGAATCCAGGATTTTACTGCAATAGTTCATATGAAGCTCATCTGTTTACCTTTGTGTATACAAGAGACGAGAAGATGGGAATCAAGATACACATCACAATCTTCAAGGGAAAATCAGAGCCATGCATCCAGCCTGCTCCCCTACTGCAATTTCTTCACGAATAATTCTAAACTTACTGGCAAATTCTATGACCTATGATAAGTTCTCTTTTCCTTATTCTTACATTACTCTGAAATATCACAGGATGAAGCCAATGAGAAATCAGTCTAATCATGAATATGGAACTTTTCCAAGGAATTTTAATGTGACAAAAATGTGGAAACATGACTTATCAGCAGCATCCTCCCAATGAGAAGCATAATTCTTTAATAGATTTCCTCCAGCTTCATTTTCCAGATCAGACTTAACAAGATTTTATTGGTTACATGTTCTCTTATAATGATTAGGGAAGAGAAAAAATGAAACCTAAAAAACCGAAACCAAACACCTTCCCAGCCACAAACGGAAGTATTTTGAGGAAGTCTGAAAAATTAATTCATTATGGTCTCAGTTTGTCAAAGTGAAGAGCACTGCCAGATAAGTGAAGAAAAGGGAAAAAAAAGGTTTGCTTCTTGAAGGTGTTATTTATGCTTACACTGGAATGAAATATAATTGAGCTGATGACACACAAGATATCATATGACTGCACCTAAATTGTCCCTGAACTGTTGCACTGGGCTGCACTATTCAGTTTATCTCACCAGCACCTAACACATTTTGCTTTACTGCTGTGTTATTAAATATGGCATGTTGCCTTATAAGAAGTCACAATAATCCATACCCACCAAAATTCCATGTAATTGGAAGGACCAGTATGCACAACATTGGACCTGTGCAAAACTCCAGGATGAGTTAGCAGCTGAATTAGGAAGTGAATGTTTTATACCATTTACTAGGCTGCAGTTTGAGGATGCATTCAGCCTTCCATTCCTAAACCAGCTCAAAGCTGCCCTCAGACAGCTCACTCACAACATGACAGAGGAGGTAACACCTCACACTAACTCTCTAGTGACCCCTCCAGATGAATCAGGAGAGAAATTGACAAGCTAAAAAGACTTTCTCAGATAAAGCGAGGCTCGCTGGAGAGTTTAGGATGAGACACGCAGATCAAATAGAATTCTTCAGGGATCCAAAGCCTCATTTCCTGCACCACTCCCACTTTAAAGAGCACAAAAATTCCGTTAAATTAAAGTGCTCAAGTATTTTTAGTTATTATATTTTATATAATGTAAGTCTAAACTTGATTTTAAATTAATTGCGCAAGTGATTATAAACCATTTAAATTGGGCACAACTATAAATTCCTGATACCAAAGAACAATTTGTGTAGCTCTTTACTCACAAGAAACTCTCTGTTTACTAGTCACACTGCTGTTCACGTGGAGGAGGAACCATTTCAAGGCTACAACAGAAACCACATTATTCTGGCACTCCTTCCACAACTTCTTTTTCATTTTTTCTCCCACTTTTGAAATGAACTGCCTTCTATTGCTTTGTTTCTTTGCTGATTTTGGCAACACATTAGGAACTTACTTTCTGTGCATAGGTAGTCTTGATATCACTTTCCGAAACTCCCCTGCCCACATTCAGTCTATGCCTTCTGTAGTACACGACCTCCGATTGCAGAATGGCTTTACCGAGTGGGTACTGGAGTAGTTTATACTTTATGAAGTCTTCTCAAGGTTTGGTCTTCATTTTTTTTTTCTAAGAGGTGATTGAAAACCAAAATAAAAAAAATAGAAGAAAACCTCCATTTTGCTTTTTTCCCCTCTTTAATTCTCTTATTCTGAGGCCATGTATGACAATACTTCCTTGAAAATTGCTGTCCAATAATATGCTCAAAGTACTCCTTTGCCAGAGGCATTCATTCATTATATAAATCAAACAAGCATACAAAACCAGACAAAAGGTGACTGGTAATGCCCAGTGAATTTCTCTGCTCAGCTCAGATGATTTGAGTGCATTGCATGCAGATGTCAGGTATTTTTATAAAGAGCTCCATTGTGCAGGGCTCCACCACTCCTCCACCGCTCCCAGCACTCCCTTAAAAGGGGGGTGGTGGGGAGACAATCATTCCAGCTGGGCTTGGAACTTTGTCTGAGTCAGGAAAACCACAGCTCATAAGCAAAGAGGAAGCATAATGTTCTACAAGGACAAAACATTAGCAAAAATGTCACTCAGCCTCAGTTCCACATGTTGGCTGCCACGGCCTCTTCCTCCTAGCATGCCCGATTGATATAAATTCCATCTGCTCAGCAGCCAAGTGACAGAGAAGAAATACCAGCATCTGGTCTCTATTGCTGTCGGGTTTTTGTTCCATGTTAGACCTTAGCTAGAAACATATGAAAAGATGAAGGTGCTGGCAAGCAACTAAAAGGCTGCACTGGCACAAATGAGACTTTCTGATGCTTTTCACACTTCACTCTGGATTTTTACAGGGAAAAAGGTGGAGGAGACTTGATAAACTGAGTTTGGAGAGCCAACAGGCCTGGAGGTCATTTGGTGCTTCTAACTTTTTTGACTGTTTAAAACTGTAAAGCAAAACATTTTTTCTTTTAACACGACAGAAGGTAACAAAGTCACACAAGAATGTTACTCTTCAGCTAGCGTTTTTTTCTCCTTCTCTTAAACATCCACTGGTTTGGACCTGATCCACAGGCACTTCATATTCTCCTGAGAAGCAGCTGAGAAGTGCCAAACCACTAACTTTTGTTTTAACCCCACTGTGTCCAGCAGAAAGCAAGTTTTCTAAACCAGAGAGAGAGCAATAAAGCAAACCAGCAACATGCATTCCTGTCAGAAGTGCTGCCTGAGTGCTTTTTGAGAGTGCCTGCTAAAGAGGCAGGGAAGGATGTGAGTCAATGCGAATGTGTGTGTATGAACATTCAAAGGTTTGTTTGAGGAATAAGTACTGACATCAACAGGGGTGGAGGCAAAAAAGAAACCACATTGGTAATAAAATTGGGGGCAGACAATTTTCTCCCTACAAAAAAAAAACTGGGGCCAAAAACATAGGAAAGCATCCTGTATATAAAGAGATCCAAAAACCCCACAGGATAACTTGTCTACAGCAAGGTAAAATCTTTCTAAAATGTAAAATGAAACCTTAGTATTCCAAATCAATATGGAATCTGATTTCATTAGAATTAAAAAATAGAAGAGCCATTCATTAATTTACAATGCCTCCTTACTGTCTCATACAATCTTCTCTGCAATGCCATATCCTTTTGTTTGGGTAGCAGAACCACAAACTGACAGGGAGAAGTGAAGCGAGTGAACAGCTATCAGAATGACATAACACCAAGGAGAGAGATAGAGCACGCATGTGAGAGAACAGCTCTCAAGAACGTATAAATATATAATAGAGCCCTGGAACACTTAATAATTAATTGTGAGGAAGAAGCTTTTATTTCAAAAAAAAAGATCTTCCAACCAGCAACCCGATGAGGGTGGAACAGTTCCAATACACCAATGCCCCAAAGGAATATCCACACCAGCTCCTTCACACAGTGAAGTTCCTCTTCCATACAGGGCCAGTATAATCTCAACACACTGCATTGCATCCTCAAAGTCTAAAGTGTTACCTCTTATGCTGATTCCCCATACCCAGTGGAATTACTCCCAGTGACTTTAATGGGGTTTTCATCTAACCCCATAAGGTCAGCAATCTAATTGATTAGTTGTATACCAAGTATTACAAGATCCCAGAAATAGGGGGCAAATAGTCAACTGCCAGCTCACCTCACTGAAGTGTTACTCTGGGCAAGCCACTAACTTGTAGCCCAGATGAAAAAACACACAGTGTAGCATTCTTGTGAGGAATCAGTACTGTTCATCCATTAATGATGTGTCTCCATACAATCAGTGATTTAGAATTTTACAAGGAGTTTGGAAGGACAACTTGACTTTCAGGTAGTCTGCCTCTTGGAGCTGCCGTTTACTCATCATCCAAACAAATGCAGCACAGGCGCTTTCTCCCAATAGTGCCTTCCTTAGCACACTCCTGCAGTGCCATTCCTGCAGTACCATTCCTGTAGAAAAGTTCTCCTTTTTAGAAGTACACCCAGAAAACCTTTACATTAGCAATCAATCCAAGCTTAGTGTTCAAATCAAAGATTACTATCTCTACTAATGTAAATACAGTTGTTAAATGATGCAAGTTACTTTGCCCCATTTTTTTATTCAAGAAACAGGTAAAGCAGAAATTGCCTTAATGCAATAGACACAAATTAATATAGAAGCTACCTGTGTATCACTTCACTTTAGAGCACCTCTCCAAGGCACTATCTTTGCTCATGAGACCCGTGTCTTTACCTTGACCCTGAATGATTTCCTGTCTACATACTGTACCGTACTTAGAGAAAGTTTCTCCAAAGAAAGTGGATTAGGTAACAATAAACACTCTAGCCAGGGCTCCTTAGCAAAGGAAGCATATTGGTCTCAAAAAAGAAGGGACAACTATTTTCTTATGCAGAGTAACGGAGTTAAAAAATAATCTTTTATAACAAGGTGGCATACAAATTCTCTTCTATCTTCCTTCTCCTTCCCAAGCCAAAATAGATAACCAATACATAATATCAGTTGTCTTTTCTTTCTGATTTCTCGAGCATGTACATCAGTGAGGCTACTACCACAGCAAAAATAAACAGTAAGACAAACCTTTTAGTATTAGATAGATGTGTGAACATAATTGCTACATATACTGGCCTAAACAAACTCCAGAGTTACTCTTCCATTGAAATCTGCATGGCCAGGGAGCAGTGACTTAAAATGATTCGTAAAGTATCTCACGTTGTGGAGCAGACAACATTATAGTTCCCAAAGGAAAGGCTCAATGCACAGCCAGTGATGAGAGGGGACAACTGAGGTGTCTAACAGTGCCGTCAGTGCAATTTCCTGCAAGTCAGGAACACGAAACGGTACAGCTACTAGGATGAGTGAATAGCTGAAGGAGCTTGTGTGAGCGTCAATTGCAGGCCAGAGCAGTGCTTCACTGTGAATGACAAGTGATGGGTCAAATCACTGGGGAGCTACCAATAAGTTATTAGCGGTGACAGGTACACTACCTGCGAGACAGGTTGAGAGAGGAAAAAGATTATTTATAAGCGAATAGTTAACAGCTGTACCCACTGCCAAGCATTACATGGATGCCACAAACTATAGAATTCAAATCTTGGGTTATTCAAGCACAAACAACTGCCTGTCACCAAACTGCAATGCATCGGTACAAATTAAGGTGGGAGAAATGAGATGAGGCTGGAATGATGCCTTGCTCAAGAAGGCAATGTCATCACAGAGTGCAGATAAGAGCTACAGAACGGCTGAGATAACCAGGAGGTGAAATATGGTTCTTAATAATAATGAAATTACAAGAATAGCTTTTTATTTTTTCCTGAGGACTTTTGCAAGAGAACAGATGCTGAATGTGTCCTGTACTGAGAAGAATAAACAGGGAGAAAAATACAATAAGGAAAGGAAATGGTTTTTTAAGAAGTATTCTTTTGATACAAGAAAGAATTCATTTCTATGGTGGACACATTTTCTTCTGTCTCCAGCCCCCTCCCAAGTTTGAAGGCCTCATTGTTAAGCTTCTAATATAGTGTTCTTACAGTATCTACAATAATACTGTTACCTGTTTTTTTTTTTTTCCCAAAGGGATGAAACATTGTACTACTAAGTATATCAAAAGTGGCCTGGACAAAAATCTTTTAAATCTATTTCTCTGGGACAACCCTACACTAAGAGAAGTAGGGAAAAAAAAGAAATAAGGGAAACAAACTACATAAGGATTTTGGAAATTTTTCATAATTTGAACACCATTCTGAAAGAAATATTTTCTGAGTCCTTTCCCATCCCATTACAAAGATAGCTCTCTGCATCGACTGCTTACATACAAAACATAAACTAAAAAAAGAATTTGATGGCTTTTTTGTGGTCTTTGGGTACAATAGAGCATTGAAACACCAGCAAGACCAGTGACAGGCCAAGATAATAATCAGGTATTCCACTGACTTTTAGGCTTCCATAAAGCAAGGGTTTAGGAAACCCTGCACTAGATGTTTGAAAAGATGGGAAGAAAAGGTAACAAACTAAATGCTTAAGCTCCAAATTCAGTTTTTTCTTGAAATGCAGTTTCAAACAGATTGCAAACTGGTAGGAAAAAAAGTGGGCTAGTCAGCTACAACTGGCTTCCTCAAAGGTGGAGGGAAGAAACTGTTTACAGCTATGGTTACTGTTGCTTCTTATTTCTTTGCCATGGGAACATTGTGCTCTCACTTGCTTTGAAGGATATATGAGAGCTAGAAAAGGTTCACACTTCAAAAGCTTCTGAGGCTTTAAAATATATGGATAAACTTAGCACCTTAGCTTTTGGCAGGATTTGGTCCAAATTCTTCAGTTCAGGCATTCCAAATTAAACATCACTAAAAGGAAAACAGCCATGTGTATGTATGTACATCTGCACTTGCATATGTGTGTGTGTGCTGGGGTGGATGTAATATTAGCCAAGCTTACTGAGAACTTGCTTTCTGCATTTCATAAGATTTAATTATTTTTCTCATCTTTTTTATTCTAGTTCTCATGAACAACTGATATCATTCCTCAGTGTCTGAACTTCTCACACTGTGAATCAATATTTTACAATATAGCCAAAGCTGAGAAAGACTGTTTTGTTGCATCTTAACAACTGTCTTCTAAAGTATTTTTACTAAACACTACTCATTAGGGAAACTGCTTTTGATGTAACTTCACTTTCGGTCATGAAACAATCAAGCAGTCACAACATCATTTTTATAGATACAGTCAGAGACGCAGCAACTGAATATAGGTGGATTTGGCATTAGCAGCCTTTTGAAAATTCTATATCTGCACTGATATACCAAGATATTATTGATTAAACCCTTGTTTCTCTTCCCTCCTATTTTTAAATTTATTTTCGCTTAAACAGAAACATACTAGAGGATCTGGGCCAAAGGCAGAGGAAATATAAGTCCAATTTCACTTTGTGAAAAGTTAATTCACTACACTTAAGTGTCAAAAAGCATGGAATTTAGAATGAACAAAGTGAGATTAGTTTTGATATCTTCATTTCATCCAAACAGTGCCTTACTGCACAAGTTGTTGCACTACTTGTAAAGTAAGGCACTACTAAAATAAATATCAGTGTATCACTAAATGACTATTTTCTTTCTTGCATTCATAGACGGAAACAAAAAGGTCAATTTCTTTTCAGTTTCTTGTGTGAGCAATCTGCTAAGACATTATTAATTCCTGACATTTCTTTCCCAATGAACATATGTCCGTCTATGGCTGTGGCAGCAAGTGGATAACATGGGTCTGATCCACTAACTCACAAGTGTTTGAACCTACAAAGGGGAGAGAAAAGCTCGGGTTTGCATCCTCTTGTACTATTTGAAATACTCCTATCAAGAGAAAACCAGTTGAATGGAAAGTGATTGAATTAGTACTAGTTAAATCCTTTAAATTTAGTTTTATTTTATAGAACTCTTTCTAAAAGAAATGGGTTGGACAAATGCATTTCTGTGTTGCGACATTACATACTCATTATGTTCTATTTAGTACTCAGGAGCACTACCGCAGAATAGCCAATTCTTGCAATTTTTTCAAAAAATTCTTGATATTAAAAGTCGGGCTTTTTTTTTTACTGTACCTGTTCATATGTGGCTTTTCTTTTTTTTTTCTTTAAAGAAGTTTTGAATGTTCATTGGGTTTTGGTGTTTCAGAACAGGAAGAAATATTTTCAAAATACAAACCTAGCTTTCTCCAGTATAAAATGGAAAGCAAGAAGAAATTATACTAAATCTAATATTATAATAAAAAACATTTAATCTACTCTTCTAAACCAATTCCCCAATATTCAGAATGCTTTGACACTATTAATACTGAACTACTTCATATTTATATGGTGACATTCTATAGTCACTATGCTTTTCTGAAGCCATTCATCAAGCATTCATTGAACTATATATTGAGTTGGCTGAACAGACTAAGTTGCCCAGCTGTTGCCCTAGCTATTTCCAAATAGTTTGAGAGCCATTCTGTTTTAATGGAAAGCCCTATGCAACACAAGCTAAGCTGCAAGCTACCGGATGGCAGGCTCCTTTCCTTTATTACTATTTGTCAGCACCACATGTCAACTTGGACACAAGTTAAAGACATCAATATCCAGTCTATATGGATAAAAATGTAGTGTTTTTAACTATTACCATATCCACACCACTAGGCAAGCTATACAAAATACCCAGCAAGCTGACATATAGATGGCCAACAGTCTTAAAAATCTACCCATTCTACTAGTGACTTCCTTCTCTGCAAGATAACAGTCAATAGCACATATTCCCACATTCTCCCACAGAAGGTATGTAAGACTTCAGGGTGCAAGCCTGGCAAGATTCATCATGAAGAATACAGCAAAACTGGATGTAAACAGACATACTTTTCCCTACTAGAAAAGGCAAAAATGAAACAAATGAAAACAAATTCTTCCTCTTCCATTTGCTAAAAAGATTATTTACAAAAAAATATTTACTGAACCTACTGTTCCAGTGGTGGTGATGTTTCAGAATTTGACTAAAGAATAATCACAATTACATACTCTATTTCATTAGAGAATCTCAAAGCATTTCATAAACGTTAATTAACAACATCCAAGTATTAATTGGAATGATTAGAACATTTTGTATAAGCCATGGGGGAGGAGAGAAATCAAGCTGAAGCACAAAGGACTCGTGCAGCAAGTTAATATATTAGAGCCAGTAGAATAATACGTTTCCTGTCTTCAAGTTAAGTATTCATAATTCTAGGACATAGTGCAAAATGACAACCAAATCAGAGAAGATATTTCAGCACAGGAAAGAAAAGTAAGTTTCTTAATTAAAATATAAGAGTTCATCTTCATTAGATTCAAAATGTACTTTGATTATTTAAAGGGGGTTGTCTGTCTACATTCAAAACTGTGTTCTTACTGCCTAGAAGGCAACAGTAAGTGCTAATGACATTTACCCCTCCTAATAAGAGTCACTCACACTTCACTGTTATTCCTTGTTATTGCTCAGGACAGGCGTTAGCACCTCATTGAAAGATTAGTGCTGCAAGGGAAAAAAGTCCCCTTGAGATCCCCTGGACTTCAAGAAAAGCAGTAAATCAACTGATACTGGACAGGTGACAAGTTTTGATTCTCTGTGGCCCTTCCTGATTCCTAAGTGTCTGTGGGCCTAAATTTCATAAGTGCCTGAAGCCAATGCTGACACACAGGCAATCTAAACCACCTCTAAACTCAAAGCAAGAAGTGCCTGAACTGGGAAAAGTCTTAAACCCATTAAAGTGTCATGGTCTGGACTCCATACTATCTAACTGAGTTAATCTCCATTGATGTGTGACAGAATGGTTAATATTGCAACATCATCACATCCAGAACTATGATTTTAATTCAACCTGAGATCTTCTGTGAAGAGAGTAGTCTATAAAAAGCAGAAATTCTAATCTCTGATCTGTATTTTTTTGAGAAGAATGGTATTAATTCTTTGGATTCCTGGCACTACTCACCTCCCTCCATATGCACACACACATTTCCCTTCAATCAATAGCTTTAAGTCCTTTTGTTTTATTTATTTTGTAACAGGTCACTGCATTTATTACAAGAAAATTGAGATGGACAGTAATCCCAAGATCCTGTCCTCAGCTCAATGGTCATATTTCTTTGACATAGTGCAGGACATGTTCCGATACAGGCTTCAATGTGGCATTGTTCACAAAGTGATTTTCCAGGCTAAGAGGAAAACCTTTCTCTCCTTTCCTCTTATCCACAGAGAATCTGTCTCAAAAATGGAGACTTTGGTCACAGACTCACACACCAACAATCTCTTAGAAATATAAATAAAATTTACAGATTACTTAAGTATGTGCATATATTCACATGCACATACATACAGATCTCACAGAAAAAAACTTCTGTGATCATAGGTGATTAATAGAAATTAAAAAACATTCTGAAGCAAGAAAGCTGGAAATAGTTTCCTCTTCGGCATACCTGCTAAGGCCCAAGCTCAGGGCTATGTTTCTCCTGCAATGCCTGATGGCACCACTCATAGCTAAACCAGTCTAGACAGTGACCTACTCATCCTACTTACTTCATCAGCCACTCTGTTTTAGGTATTCATGATTTCATCAATTACCACAAGAGAAACACAGGACCATGAACTCAAGCCTTGGCAGGTGAAGAGACTTTCAGCTCCATTTTAAAAGGGAAGCATACATGATCCAGGTATATGCCTGACAGACCTTTGGTAATAGTAATTTCCATGCCCAGGGTCTATGCCCAGCTGTGTGAAACTACGCCACTGGGATCATGGCTTCTTATGCCCAGTACTGTAAACACTACATATTACAGGTGGGAGAAACACAGCACACACAAGTCTCTCTCTCTTTCTTTTTTTTTTTTTTATTTCTGTCTTCCACAATCAAAACTGTTTGCCATTAAAATGCCATCTTAGCATTTCCGAGCCATGTGAAACACCATGGTTATAAAGGCTCGCTATTTCATAGTAGTCATTAAGAACTAGCATCATGTATACTGCTTTTGATCACCAGAGGTTATACAGACCTTTGCTTCATTACCCTTGCAAGATGCAAGACACAGAGCAGCAATAGTACAGTTCTCCAGCTGCACATATTCTGGAAATCTAAATGATCTTCATGTTACCGAGACATCTGTTGTCATGTAACTTGTCCTGGTGGCATTCAGAAGTGCCATCAAACTCTTTAGACTCTATTTTTATTCTTTCCCTGTTCAAATGCTAATGGTCATGATAAACAGAGTCATGTAGCACTAGTATGATTGGTAGTGTTACTACTAGAGATATGGCACCAAAAGCAGCAGGGAGATGTTAGGCAAGTTAGTGCAGATAGAGGGAAAACCTGAAAGCACTTCACACTGTAGAACAAGTGGCATTGCTTTGCTCAAAGATACAACAATGGTTCTCTCTCGCACAGCACTTGGGTTCTTTTTCCTATCTCCCTCTTCAGCCCTTGAAGGTTTATCTGTGCTTTTTCCACCCTCTGTTTAGAGTAGAGATGGCATAGTCACTCCTAGCTCAGTACAGCTAAGATGAATACAAAAGAGCAAGGGGCAAAGCAGAAATGTCTGTTCCACAGAAGTGCAGGGGAGTCATGCTAAGCTGACTCACATGGGAGAAAAGGAACTCTTCCAGATGACCACAGCCACAACATTAGCATTCAGTGATGCTGTGGGAGGAATGGAAAACTCAGGAGATAGACACATCATCTAACAGATCCTTTTCATCTCTTTGTGCTAAAGAGGCAAAATCAGAGGACAGCAGTGAAACTGAGATGAGGGTGAAGACAAAAAGATAAGCAAGAAATAAAGGTGGGGGGCAGAAATGGGAGGCAATAACAGAATAAGTAAGTTGGAGTGGAAAGACAGGGAGGAGGTAACAGGCACAGAGAACAAGAAATAGGTAAGGAAAATACTAAAGACAGGCAGATTTAAATCCCATTTATACATGGAGAGTAAAAAGTCTGGATAAATGTTATCTAGCTTTGAGCATTGGTCACTCTGAGGGCTACTGTTGAAAGATAATGTCAGAACAAAAGAACACACAAGTGCTAATAATAATTACAAGGGGGAAATGAAAACACAAGATAGAAGAGTATCTAACAAAGCTGGAAACAGTAAATAAAATTGTGAAATGGTAACTTGTGTCTTCATAATCAAGCAATTTAATGAGGGTGGCACTTATTAGGGGAAATAGGAGATTGCATGTAAAGGACTTTATAATTTGGCTTTTTTACAGTCTTTACTAGATAACCTTCTTAACTTTTTTTTTTTGCATTAGTTTTACTGTAAAAAAAAAAGGACATAAGACTCGTACAGACATGGAAAGACCCAATAAGTGACTGTTTGTTAAAATACATGAAAACCCTCCAGTGATCACAGCTAAACAAGGGCAAAGTATTATTCAAGATACTGACAAAGAGACCAGTGAGGAATAAGAAGCAATATCAATTAAATAAATGTACAACGTTCACAAGCAAAAGGCACTTTTATTGCATTAATGGTACTAATTCTGATCAAATTTTCACTAGGTTGCAAAACTAAACTTCCCCTCCCATGAATATTATAATTTCATTGCTTATGTATCTTAATTTTGTTTAACAAAAATAATACAGCGTATCACCTTTTAAAGGTGTTCTTGATATGAAAGAAAAAAAGTAAATCAATTGATTCAATTCTGGGCCCCTCAGTACACAAAGGATATTGAGGTGTTGGAGCGCGTCCAGAGGAGGGGGGCAAGGCTGCTGAAGGGGCTGGAAAAAAAGTCCTACAGGGAACTGCTGAGGGAACTGGGGTTGTTTAGTTTGGAGAAGAGGAGGCTGAGGGGAGACCTCATTGCTGTCTACGGCTGCCTGAAAGGAGGCTGTGGCAGAGCGAGTGTTGATTTCTTCTCTCAAGTGACAGGTGATAGGACAAGGGGAAATGGCCATAAGTTGCGCCAAGGGAGGTTCAGACTGGATATTAGGAAGAATTTCTTTACTGAAAGTGTGGTCAGGCACTGGAACAGCTGCCCGGGGAGGTGGCTGAATCACCATCCCTGGAGGTTTTTAAAAAAAGGACAGATGAGTTTCTGAGGGACATGGTTTAGCGGATAATGGGTGCGGTTGGACTTGATGATCTTAGAGGTCTCTTCCAACCAGAATATTCTAAGATTCTATGATGGCACTCGGGAAAAAACATCTGACAGAACCACGTGACTTGTGATTACAGATAACAGACTACATTGCACTGAAAGTGGGATATCATCACTATAGTGGTATAGCACCGCTTGTCTACCTTGGAAAAACTGATATCCTCAGAGCTGTTGATTTTGTTTTATTTCTAATGTTCCTTCTTTCTAATGTTTAAGCAATGGAGGCTGTTTCACAAGCTGTTTAATTAAATAGCCCTTGCACTTGCTCTCTGCAGCAGAACTTCAAACATTTTAAAAGGACATAAATGAGTACAGATGGGAAAGCTAAGACTCTAAAGTCTCTAAAAGAGGTCAGATAGCAACAGAACTCAGGCTTTTCTGAAATCCTCCATAGACAAGCCAATGATGGGCAATATTTAATTTTAAGAAAAGTAAAGCAATTTCCATCTGTGCATATGGTTAATATTTCACCTGTTTAGAAGGGATGAGGTGCTAAGGGATTACTCAGAGAAAGAACAAAAAAGAAATTAAGAACAGTATTACTAAAGAAGCTCAAACTTCTTCATTTGGTCTCTCCCCAAATCTTTGAATTTAATCTGGATGGAAGAAGGGTGTGTGCATGAGTAATCTAGTTGTGTTAAACTAGGCTACTGAATGAAAACAATCCATTCCAACAAGAGCAACTATGTTATATAAAAATTTCAGAAATCTGCAGTCAAATGTAACACCAATACATATGAGTATCTAATAAGATTTTAAAATTCCCAGAACTGAATTATTTAACCTGCACTATGTATTTCCCAATTTGAATGAGGTTTTTTTCAGTTAATGGGACACTGTCTTTTGAAATAACCCCTTAATCTCTCCTCCGCTACCTTCTGAGAGTTTACTCTTAGGCGACTTCTGTGACTGAAACAGTTGCTTTTGCTCAACAGTTCTTTTAGCCCTAGAAAATCAACACAGCAATGGGAGAATAAACCAGAGTCTGTCCTGGTCATCATCTGAAGAGTTAACTAAATTCATAAAGTAGGGATTGTGCTGATGATCAGTGGGCAAAGAAACACACAAGGTCAACTCAGCAGTGGCAGAGGATGTCATTAATTCCAGAGTTCTTTTCTTGCTTTTAAAATTAGCCATCTTGACGGTTAAACCTGAGAGGCAGGAAAAACATCATACTCCCATTTCCAGCCTTACCAAAGCAGAAAATGTTATCTAGTATTTTTGAATTTCATCAGTTTCCAGCATTGATGTTACCATGGAAAAGATGTTTATTCAGTATGAGTAATACCCCATGTGTAGTCCAGTGCATGAACTTCTGTTACTCACCTTTTGGGCCAATAAAATACCCACACTAATCCAGCTGGCTTTAGTTTTGATTTTGTTTTCTCTTGTTTGTTTGTTTTTTAATTTCTTATAGCTGTGAGTAGCACCGGAGAGTCTGGTAGCCAAGACATTGCCTACAAGCTACTGACTGTAAGCTACTTTTTTCAAGGGAACAATAGTAAAAATGGGATTCCTAGGTCTAGCCACTTTTCTTGATTCTGCCAATGTTATGCTCTGTGACTCTGCTTCCCTCTTTGAACTGTAAAGTTAAAATTTATTTTCCTCTTTTACACTAAGGGACTAAAACTATTTCATCATAAACCAGTTGAAAAAGTATTGAGCTGTTACTCGAAACACTGAATCATTTGGAAAGAGTAGTTTATGGTCTCTAAGTTGTGGTCACATGTCCTGTCATCTGCAGCCGGGTGAGGGTAAAAGCTGAATGCCCCTGTTATTCACTGCTATCGGCATAATTGCTCTCTAGCCCTTTTCTCTCAGAATAATCAGTTAATTTGCACATATTTAGCAGGAGGATTTTTCTAACCTGGCTTGTTTAGAGACAACCTGGCTAGGGCGCAATTGTACATGTAGTTACAGTACCAAATGGGTAGGGTAAAGTATCCTCCATTGGAGGAGAAGGGAACAGCTGGCAAAGCTACTTCTTTGCTTAGCTCAGCTGGAACCAAACCAAGACTGGAGACTTACTTATAGTTGAGCTGTTTTTTTAAAAAAACAGTAACTTCACCCAAATCAACAGAGCCACTAATCACAGCTCTTTGAGTAGGAGGTGCAGAATCTGACCCAAAATGACATGTAAAGACAGTTGCATTGGCTGTTCCAAAAGAGAAAACCTACAGACTTACTAACAGCTCCACACCAAATACAGTAACTTAGTTCCTTAAGATATGTATTGGCTAAACAAGTCTGAAAACTGAAGCACTCTGGACTCCCATGGAGACAACACAGTCCAGGAATTTCCCCTCTGCAGTAAGGTTTTTTTTGAGGATCAGTTCTAAAGGTGAGAGAACAACTCCTCCTTTAAAACATTAATCTTGTGGCCAATCTAATGGGACTGTTGACCAAACAGTCATAGATAGGAATATATTCAGCAGAATCCAGGTCTCTTGCACAGAGGTCAGAGAAAACTTACCCAGTCTTAATGCCTTCTAGCCATTACTGGCAATGTTATGACTGCCCAAATAAGAAAGGTGGTGTATCATATTACCTCCACTGGCTTCAGGGTTCCTTTGCTTCCTGTGCTTCATTTATGCATCCACAGAATGAAGCAGTAAATATTGCATTTTTCTCTGCCCACCACTTTTTAGTTTGCCATTTAAAAACATTATTAGTTAAAATGAGAGTATTACAAATAATCCCACCCACCTTGCAGCACTAATAACAACAAGAGGTACTGTTTTTCTCTGGATTTGCAAGCGGAGCAAATGGTGTTTCTCTCAGTGATTTCTGAGAAAACCAAAGCATTTTCTTTTTATGTGGGAAGAAGGGTTTCGTTATAGATCTTGAGCAGAAAAGAAAATGCCTGGCAATACTAAAATAATCAATTTGGAGTGGACCCATCTACCCTAAGACTTTATTTTCCCTCCAGAAAACATCCATTTAGGGACAATGTGAAATTATTTTAATACTTCCATCATGATTCAGGAGAAATTGAGCACAGACTAATGTCTCAGACCTTCTCAAGGCATAAAACTCCAATTTTGCACCAACTTTACAAATCGTTTGCACTGTTTTTAATTGTTGAACACTGGAACTTGAACCACAGTTAAGTGTTCTGGAATCTGTCACAACCATTCCCTTTTCCTATTCTGGTACTTCTCTTAGTCCTTGTAGAAGAGACTTAGGATATAGAGTCTGTATTTCTGAGCAAGTGTTCCCGAAGCAACTATCCTTTTATATTTTTTAATGCCAAACAGTGATATCCATCATTTAGTTTAAAATATTATTTTAATTACATTAGAGACAAACAAACTACTTTACTGGTTTATACTTGTCTAACCACCTTTTCCAAGGGATAGATATTTGCGTATTTGATGTACAACAGGTATCTATGAATGTATGGTAAAGTACCAGCATTCACTGGGTTGGGGTGTAACTTAGACAGGTTTACACAAACAAGCGAAAAAGAACTATACTTTCAGAATGAGTCAGATGTTCCTGAATTCAGTGCCACAATCCCATAGCTTTGCCGTAGTCTGGATGAATTCTTTCAGTATTTGATACTTTTGGTACTCTATAGGAGGCTCATGTCATTTCATTGAAATCTTTTTGTGTGGAAAAGCTGAGTTTGAAAGCTTCAAAAATTCTGTGAAGAGTTCCAGTTCTATAATGACCAGTTTCATTACAGAGAATGAATTAAGGAGACAGTACCTGTAGTTCTCATCTGTATACACTTTTACTGTGCCTATGTTACTACTCATACCCTTTCAAATGTTCCTGTACGCCCCTTTTCTCCTTTTCATCAAATAGTAGCAATAGAGTTACTTTTCATAAAAGACTTCTTTATTATCATAGATTTCATTAACTTTCCTAAGATTTTTCATCCTGGCATTTTCCATTTCTGCCATATACTGAGTTTTCCAGCTTTAATGGAAACAAAATGGAGCTTTTGCCCAGAGAGGTTGTGGAGTCTCGATCCTTGGAGATACGCAAAAGCTGTCTGTACATGGATGTGGGCAACCAGCTCTAGGTAGCCATGCTTGAGCAGGTGGGGTGAACAAGATGACTTCCCTTCCAACCTCAACCGGTTGGTGATTCTTTGAAATGAGACAGCTAAATTAACAGGCAGACTAGACTATACCTATTTTAGGTCTTCATTCACGCACTAACACAATCCACAGCAGAGTGCTAACCAAGTCAATATGGGGCAAGACTGCAACAGCTGCCCTTAACTTTCATTGATAATTTTTCTCCTTTAACTGACACAACATTCAATATGCTGTTGTTGAAGATAGTAATGGTAAGACTCATACCTTGAGGGCTACAATGTGATTGAGTTTTAGCCAGATAAACTGAATTCTGACCTAATGGTGTGTTACAAGACTTTAAATCACTCAGATGCATAGGTCACAATCACAGTAAGTATAAACCTCTGTGGAATTATACTAGAAGTCATTGTTGCATATGTTAAGATCATTCCAGCAGATAATTAAAATAAAATCAATATGATCCTGATTCTATGACCTTTAAAACAAGAAAACTACTAATTTCAGTCAGTATTCTTGTCTGTAAGGGACACTGAATTTCATTTTATGCTTCTAATATATTATGCTAACTATTAATTGCATTTAATACACAGCAATTTTTCAATTTATATCATAGAAAAGCTGAATTTTTTTACATGTATTCCGTCAGCCCTTCTGATCAGTAGCATTCAGAATCCAGGAACCCAGAATACGATGCAATATGCATATACTGCCATTGCAATATGCAATTATGGATATCTATCATGTATCTGTCTAAGCTATATAAATATAATATCTAGAGATACATGTCCAAACATATATATATATATATCTCATACAAACACCCACAGATATTTACTGTATAAATATATAATTACATGTAAGTTTTAGACTGGAAATGGAAAAAAAAAAAGATTCTATAATATTTGAACACGTATAACATTTAGCTTTTAAAAAATAGATGCCTAAGAGAATTCTAAACCAATTAAAGAGCTCCATTCTGTATATATTCTGGTAAGAATAACATTATTAATGTAATAGCCTTTTTATTTACTCTTTATCTATGATGGTTCTAAAATTCAGAACGCTTTTATGAGAAAATCTATGTTTGGAGTATTTTAAAAAACATGAAGGTTTCCATAGAGTTATGTGAAAGGGAAAAGCTGTGGATGTGGTGTACCTGACTTCTGTAAAGCCTTTTACACTGTTTCTCACAGTATTCTGCTTGAGAAACTGGCTGCCATTGGCCTGGAAGGGCACATCCTCTGCTGGGTGAAAAACTGGCTGGATGGACAGGCCCAAAGAGTGGTGGTAAATGGAGTTAATTCCAGTTGGAGGCCAGTCACGAGTGGTGTTCCCCAGGTTTCAGTGCTGGGTCCAGTCCTGTTCAATATCTTTATTAATTATATGGACGAGGGGATTGAGTGCACCCTTAGCAAGTTTGCAGATGACACCAAGCTGGGTGGCAGTGTTGATCTGCTTGAAGGAATGGAGGCTCTGCAGAGGGATCTTGGACAGGCTGGATCGATGGGCTGAGACCAACAGGATGAGATTTAACAAGACTAAATGCTGAGTCCTGCACTTGGGGCACAACAACCCCATGCAGTGTTACAGGCTTGGGGAAGAGTGGCTGGAGAGCTGCCTGGAGGAGAAGGACCTGAGGGTGTTGATTAACAACTGGCTGAATATGAGCAAGCAGTGTGCTCAGGTGGCCAAGAAGGCCAATGGCATCTTGGCCTGTATCAAAACCAGTGTGGCCAGCAGGACCAGGGAGGTGATTGTGCCTCTCTTCTCAGCACTGGTGAGGCCGCACCTCGAGTATTGAGTGCAGTTCTCGACCTCTCACTACAAGAAGGACATTGAGGTGTTGAAACACATCCAGAGAAGGGTGACAACGCTGGTGAAGAGGCTGGAGAACAAGTCCTACAGGGAACTGCTGAGGGAACTGGGGTTGTTTAGTTTGGAGAAGAGGAGGCTGAGGGGAGACCTCATCACTGTCTACAGATGCCTGAAAGGAGGCTGTGGCAGAGCGAGTGTTGATTTCTTCTCTCGAGTGACAGGTAATGGAACAAGGGGAAATGGACATAAGTTGTGCCAGGGGAGGTTCAGACTAAATATTAGGAAAAAATTCTTTACCAAAAGGGTGGCCAGGCACTGGAACAGCTGCCCAGGGAGGTGGCTGAGTCACCATCCCTAGAGGTGTTTAAAAAATGGGTAGATGAGTTTTTGAGGGACATGGTTTAGCGGATGATGGGTGCAGTTGGACTCAGTGATCTCAAAGGTCTTTTCCAACCAGAAGATTCTATGATTCTGTGATGTAAGATTAATTTATTTTTTTCACATGAAGGACAGAACATTGAATTAAAAAATACAGTCAGAATTCCTCACAGCAGTAATAATGATTCACATATTTTCTGTACAGTGTAAAGCACACTGTAATTGCCTAAGAAAGTAAAGAAATTAATCAGAAACTAGAATTTTCAAAGTTCTTCAGCATGTCGACTTCAGTAACTGACACAGAGCTCAAACAAAGTCAGTAGGAATTAAGAGAAGAATGTAGTGTTATATTCTTAATCAGAAATAGTCTTATGAAGTATATTTCATTTCGTAATTCAACAGATGATGAAAATCTTCAGATAAGCAATCATACACGTTTTTGACCATAAGCATAAAGCAAGCCTGTCCATTTCATCATTTACTTATTTTATGTTTTGCTTGTTTACCTTATCTTAATCAATGTAACACTTCATTTAAAGCTACCTTTTTAAAATGGCTTTATAAACAGGATTTTCCTATTTATACATTACACTGTAAGGATACCTCCTAACACAACTATGATCAGAACCTCCATTTTATCTGCCTTTTATTAGATGTCTTTCAAAGAAGGAAAGAAAAGATGAAATGACTGTTGATTTGGATCTTAGTTTCTTATGCCAAGCAGTAGCCCCTGAAAACTTTCTGGTTTGACCAAAAAACTTGCCTTTGAAGATCACATCAGGCTCACAACTAGCTAACCTCAATAATTGCAGTATGTAAGGTATTTCCTACAATAAGCTGAGCAAGTACAAACAAATACTACAGTATAAGGGAACATGCATTTTTTTTAGCTTAGGAAAAATTAAGTATTTTATTTTTCCAACACCATCATTACTCTTCAACATGCCACACTAAATTGGCTTCATATCCTTCTGCTTCTTTGGGTGCACGGTCACTACATCTGTACAAAAAAAATTCAGTTAACCAGGTGTAGGAAGCATGTTTTCTTTATTTCCTACCTGAAGGATGTAGCCTCGAACATAGTCTCGAAGTGTCCAGCCTAAACCATGTAGAATATGCAACACCTCCTCTTGCTTCAGTACACTGAAGAGTCGATCAAGTAGTATCTTCAGTCTCACAGGCACAGCTTGAGTACCATAAAGCATCAGGCTGCTGATGTCAAACACAACATTGGACTGCACAATCTCCACTTGGGTTGGGTGGTAGAGGTGCTGAGTACTAAGCTTGTCCAAAGCTGAAAGAAAAGGCGTTAAGTATAAGTTATGTCTTAAGAGAAGACATAAAGGAAACACAAAATAATACCAAAGAATTATCCAAACACAGCAAATTTGGCAGATGCACTCATTTTCCAGAGAAATATCGCCTGGGTGATTCATAGAATCACAGAGTAACAGAATGGTTTGGATTGGAAAGGACCTCCAAAGATCATCTGGTTCAACCCCACCTGCAATGGGCAGGGACATATTCAACCCAATAAGGTTGTTCAGAGCACAATCTAACACAACCTTGAACATTTCCAGAGACAAGGCATCTACAACCCCCACCGAGCAACATGCTCCAGTGCTTCACCGCCCTCACCGTACAGTATTTCCTCCTTATATCTAGTCTTAATCTACCCTCTTTTAGTTTAAAACCATCACTCTTTGTCCTATCACAACAGGCCCTGCTAAAGAGCCTGTCCCCACCTTTCTTATAAGCCCCCTTTAAGTACTGAAAGGTCGCAATAAGGTCTTCCTGAAGCCTTCCCTCTCCAGGATGAACAATCGCAACTCTCTCAGTCTGTCCTCATAGGAGAGATTTTCCAGCCCTCTGATCATTTTTGTGACCATTCTCTGGACCTGCTTCAACAGATCCATGTCTATCTTGTACTGAGGACTCTAGAGCTGGTTGCAGTGCTCAGGTAGGGTTTCATCAGAGCAGAGCCAAGGGGCAGAATCATCTCCTTTGACTTATTGGCCACGCTTCTTTTAATGCAGTCCGGGATATTGTTGGCTTTCTGGACTGCAAGTGCACATGGCAGACTCATGTCCAGCATTTCACCCACCAGTACAATGAAGTCCTTCTCAACAGGGCTGCTCAGCCCCAGACTGTGCAGTTACTGATGGTTGCCTTGAACCAGGTGCCGTACCTTGAACTTGGCCTTGTGAAACTTCATGAGGTTCACACAGGCCCACTTCTCGAGCTTATTCATGTCCTTCTGAATGGCATCCTGTCCCTCAAGCATTTTAACCACACCACTAAATTTGGTGTCATCTGCAAATTTGCTAGGGGCACACTCAATCCTACCGTTTATGTCATTGATGAAGATACTAAACAGTGCCAGTACAGCCCGCTGAGGAACACCACTCATCACCGAGTGATTCTTTTTCACAGATGCAGTCTGAAAGAGACCTAGTTTCCAAAGGTCACAATTAACTTTAATTACTTCAGCAGAAAGGTGCTCAGCTGAGCCCCAGAGACTACAATACTCTTAAGTTCAAAAGAAATTAGAGAATATTTATGATTAAGTGATGATCAAGATTGAATCTATGCAGAATTGATTGGGACTGTGAAAGGTTTGAGATTTAACCTCTAGAGGAAAAAATAAAACCGATACAACCTAAAAACTAGCCTTTTAAACATATTAAAAACTAGTTCCCTGTTTCACCATAGATTCTGTCATTAATTCACTGCTACTTGAGCTGGCTAGTTTGTTTTACCCTTCCATGTGAATTTCATATTATTGACTGTGACTTGAATAATTTAGAGATGAGGGGAGGGGAGGTTTGCAGGATGAAGGTAATTCTTATCCCCTTGTGAAGTTAAATATGATAGAATTGCATATGACATCATGCACTTTACTATCAACATTTAAATTGAATTTTCTTTCTATTTTATGGACTATGTTGCAGCAACTAAGTTTCTCACTGATTTTTTTTTAAACAAAACTTTCTGTGCATTTAAAATAATTTTATAGGGACTTCTGCTGTACTTTTTTTCTTCTTGGCTTATGGTTGTTGGAGAGTTCATGTACTCTTGATAAATTGCTTTCTTATATCCAGAGCATAAAGGCCCTTATCATCTACTGGCTGGCTTCATTCAACAGATTTACTCCAAGGAATAGTTTGTCAAAGAGTTCTGTTTTCCTCATACTTCATTTCTTGCAACTGATTTGTCTGATCTTTCCTATTTTAGTGGTTAAGTCAACTTTGAATAAATAGCTTTAAATATTAATTTCATATTTAAAAAGATAAGGAACTGGCAAGCCTAGGCACTGCAGTCCTACGTCTCTCCACAGGACATTTATACTGCAGAATGTGAAGGGTGGGATTTTTTCTTCCAAAAGTTCTTCTTCCCAAGTAGTTCAGCAATATTGGCTGCATGATGTGAGACTGAATTATGAGGTCTGACACAAACAAAATGTGACTAACCCTATAGCTCGGGAACAAAGTGGGAAGGTAGAGGCAAAGAGATGATTATAGAGCATGCCACAGTGAGGCAAGGCTCAACTCGATTGTTTCACTTGGTACAAGTGGATGTGTGTTCAAACACAGACGTTTTCTTACCCTCAGCCAGAAAAGGTCAGTGTGCAAGATTGAACAGCAAATTAACATCAAGTTTCTTGTGAAACTGAAGAAATCCACAATGTAAAATTTCAGGTTTTGACTGGTGCTTATGGTGAAGAATCCCAAAGATCAAGTTAGCGCTTAAAGGAACCCCTTTTTTTTGTTGAAAGAAGATGTGAAAGCAAACAATATGGAGTTCCCCAATAGTCTTTCAGAATATGATCTGTGGAATTGCTTTGAACATTGACAACATTGTATGCAGCTGTGTGCCAACTCAGAAGAGAACAAGTTTGAAGGTGATCATAGTTCATTTTCTTAATTTGTTCATTAAAAAGAGTTACAGGCACAGTCTCAGTTTTTTTTGTCTGACCTCATATTTACAAGGTCTAATAAATGGCATTTGATTGAAGCTTTAACAGGTCTAACACTTTCCTATTTTTTTTTCCCCTTCTATGCATGATATTTTGTAACACAAGGTTTTTTGCTACTACAATTACAGATATTTCACCCAAATACTCAGCTGGAAAAACCTATAAAATTAATTTTGTTACTGTGTAGGCTGTGCTGTAAGTGTGCTGATGTGTATACATTTGTACCTAGGGGGCAGAACAACTGTTTGGAAAAAGTAAAATAAAGTAAAATGTTTATATTTTCTTAAAAATACTACCATTTCTCACCATAAGAATGCTGCAAAAAGTATTGGTGTTAACATATATAACTCCTTCTACCACACAGTCAAAATAATTAAGCAGATCTGGATAACCTTGAGCTTTCTGTTTTCAGTCTTACAGAATTGGAATAGGGTTCAGAGAGGTTAACTAGCTTCTCCAAGTCTATACAAATCCAGACCAGAGTCAAGACCTGAATTAATATTTTCTGAATACTCAATGCTTTTTAAACATTATATCATACTGTATTTCTAATGTATCTTAGCATTTGTTTGGGTTTCTCTTTACTTAACAGTATTACTTGTGCCTGCAGAAAGGAAAAGCAAGTTCTTCCAGCTAAAGAACATTTGGCTTGCTGAAGACTTCAAGGTTATGATTCTACTTTGGCCCAAGTCAGAATGACTGTAAGACATCTTTATCTGAGGACTAGAGTGGATTATAAAACTAATAGCTAAAATGAGATTACGAAACTCTGGACATTTACCCACACAAATAAGAGTGAGTTCCATATTGGATTCACATTCCAAGTGACAGTAAAATTATCTTGAATTTTGGTTTGCGGCCTTATTTACATGTTACATAATAAACAAATAAACAGTGAGCATTACTCCTTTGAAGTACAAGTCAGGATATGCACTGAAATGTATGATTTGTAACACAACAAAGCATACATTTTTACATGGGTGTGTAAGAACATATGCAAACTGAGGATGGACCTCATGGTACAGAACAAAAAAGAAAGGGAAAAGTTGTACACAGAAAGAAAGGAAATGCACTTGCACCCATATAAGAAATAACAATATAGTTAGCATTTGAAAATCTTTTGGATCATTGACTATTGAAACCCCTTGTGCTTGGCAGGAGAATGAAATTTTTTATTATAATTTGTAATTTATAAAAATTACTTTGTTTCTTTAAAAGAGATTGCAAAGGATATAGTTGACAGAGAGAAGTCGCTTTCTGGAGTACTTCTAACTTATTTCTCCTCTAGTGTGATTAGTGAATTAATGACAGTGTTCCGCGAGCATTCAAGAGACCATGTATGTGGCTAGAAACATACTTTTTCAAGTATGAGATAAGAGAAGGACCTAAGTCTCATTGTTGGTTCTTATGTACAGACAAGAATATTAACTTAAATCTTCTTGCCAAATCTTAGCCTAGCTGTCCTGAATCGCCCATCTAATTTCTTGTGGATAATACATTCCTTGCCATATTCTGTTCTCAACTGTTGGTTCAATTTCTATATGATAATGAACAATGTCGTATTTCACAGGTGAATACATCCAACAGTGTCCTCAGCAATGTATGATTTCATTAGCACTTAAGAGACTTCAAGATGAAACATGCTATATGAAAGAATGAGCTTTATCATACCTGAAAAATGACATACACAGATGTGTTCTTATTAAGGAGGTATCAGTGACTGAACATCATGAAACATACATTAAAAGTCCCTTCCTGGTGCAGCATGAGGTATTACCCATACATCTTCCACTTCCAGTGGGATCAAAACTTCACCCAGAAAAGTGTTAACGTGTTTGTGACTTTTTGGTCATAACCTGCACAATCTTTTCTGAAAACTCAACTACAATGGTTTCAGCTAGGTGCTTAAACTGAGAAAGCTAGGTTTTAACAGTTCAGTTCTAAGCATTGCACCAATAGCCAGATATTCTTTACCTCGACATGAGTGGAAAGCTGTTCACTGATAGAAGAAGAAGAGATTTTAATGAATCTTAAAATCATATATTTGCTGAGCATGAAAATTTTTGTGGAACAGCCTAAAAAAGCCCCTGTGTTTTACTAAAACAACATACAGCCAAGTAATAGTTCCATGGTGAATTCTAAATTTCAAGTACTTGTACCAGAAATTTTAACTATTAAAAAGGGGGTGAGGGAGGGAGTGTAAGAAAGGATGATAAAGAAGTAGAAGATTTATGAGAAGATTTCATTTGACACCCAACAATAACTAATTGGCTATATAGTATAGCAATCAGGAACCTTTCAGTACTGTTTTTCTTACCCAACTCTGAAGTATCAAGTACACACCATAACAATTCAGATAATTCAGACTATTTAGTTGGAAGGGACCTACAATAATCATCTAATCCAACTGCCCGACCACTTCAAGGCTGATCAACAGTTAAAGCATTTTACTAAGGGCACTGTCCAAACACCCCTTAAACAATGACAGGCTTGAGGCATCAGCCACCTCTCCAGAAAACCTGCTTCAGTGTTGGCAACCCCGTCAGTAAAGAAATGGCTCCTATGTTAAGCCTGAACAACCCCGTGTTGGCTTATGCACTCTTTATCTTTTTCAGTAGTAAACAAAATCCCCAAGATTTTACAGAGACTATGCTCAAAATAATCTGAGTTGTAAAGAGATCTTTGGAAATGATACAATGTCTATTTTCACATTACAGTCTGCAGTATTCTTATTATGCGTAATTTCAGCTGAAAAATTGGGCCTAATAAATCAATGAATGAACTGTTATGTTCCATTTGTGGTTTTTCAGTTCTTCAAACATAGTAAAAGAGGGAGTGGAAATTTACTTCACCATTTATATTTAACTGGAGTTTTGGGGCCCTGTGTAATTCAAAGGAAATTAAATACGAACGATAAATTAAAATAAGTCTCAAAGACTTTTTCAGTTTATCAAAAGACAGAAAGTAAATACAAAACCTTTTATTTCATCTATATCTTGGCCATATCATTAGCTTAGCTATACAAATTTACTCAATGACCCTGGACCCCTTCCTTTTCCATGTGCAGTGGACAAGGTAAATCAGATTAAAAGGCATGCATCTGAGTATGCAGTGATCAACCTTGTACTTCAGACGTCTCTTATCGAGAGACATTGTGGCTTTACTGAATATAAAGGAATTTTAAATATCCTAGTTTTAATGCAATTTGAGTTGTAAATACACATTTCTCTTGCTGATTTCCTTATCCTAGATAAATATTCAGGTATCCTAGAGAGGGATGAAAAGGTCTAGTGAAACCTCTTCTCTCAGCTGATTTGTCTGGCTGTATATCTAAGAATACCACAGAGAAGAGTCAGTAGGTTGCACTGCACAGGTCATTATGGATCTAACTCAATTTCAGATTTAAATTTGGGCTCTGCAATAAACCCATTCTAGGCTTTATCACATGCCCTCTAGCCAGTTTTCTGATTTATAAAGAGGAATATAGTTGGAGTTCACACGCACACGCATGACAATACAGAATTTTAAAAACATCATCAACTTTCCATATTGCTAGATTTGTTCAAGGGTCACCAGGAAAATGAAAAATAAATTTTATGTAGTCTCTGTCCAGAAAATAACAGAAAGCGTTCCAGACTTTTTCTTAATCTAAATAATCGGGCCACTTCCTGCAGTCAGAGAAACTTAAATTGGCAGACCAATTAAATGCACAACACTAACATAAAAATATTCCATAATACTATTACAAAAACATAATGTTGAGTATGGCAAAAGAGAAACAGTATTATTAGCAGCAACGTGGAACACTGTTGTTTGCTTTTGATTTTAGTGAACATGAACAGTTTCACATTTGCAGAGTTCAAAATTTTCTTGTTTTTCATCAACCACAAAAAAAAGAAGTAACAAATCCTTTAAAGAATAGAAAGTTCTATGAATGACTAAATTGCTGGAAGGAGAGGCAAACTATTGCAGTCATAAGAGGTAGTCTAAGCTAGCCTCCCTCAAAATATGCAAATTTAAAACCACCGTTAATGTGGTGTAATATGGTGCATTTTGTAGGTGTAAATAATTGCTCCTTAAAAACATCACGCTCAGAAGGTGAGTAAAGACAAGAAAACTTGCTAGTGTCAACTGAACAGCTCAAATGTTTTCACAGTGTAGGAAATCACCCCATTCACCCCTGGCAGAAGCACAGAGAGCATGAGATATTAACATTTACATGGGTAGGTGAGTGTCCTGAATCCATCTGGGTATAAATTTCAGCTACAACATGGCATCCTTTGGTGATCTTCATTTCACTTAATCCAGATAGAAGAGAAATGTTCACTAAGACACTATGGATTTCAAAAGATCATGGAAGAAGAGTAAGTAAAGCATAACCTGATTCACAGACAAAACCCTATTTAAAAGCTAATAATAGAAAACATTTGTCAATTGCATTTAATCTCTAACAGGGGGACACGTATGTGATCTTCTGATTTACAGCTTGCATGTACAGATGTTCACGCTTAGTAAAAGGATCCTTAATAGCATTTTAAAATCAAACGTGTATTGAGAATAGGTGTTTCCAACCAAACAACACAGAAACTAAACTGATAAATGTCTTCATGCCACACCATGTCTCATGATCTAACAACATTTTTATAACAGATCAAAAAAACACCCCACTAGCACTTCAGTTGCAGGTACACAAAATAAATGTTATTAAAAAAGCCTGAATGAAAACTTTCATTAATTTTTCCATCTGTGATCTAATTCCAAGTTGCTACTAGGTTTATGTAGCTGGAAGCACAACCATAGTTTGTTCACAGACGTTGCTTGCTGTCTGCAATTTTTTTTATCCCTTTGCAAAACTTTGAACCCCATCCAGCTTTGACACACTGCCTCTTCAGTTAATAACTATCAAGTCTCCCCTTGTCTCCTGTCTACTTTTCTTTGAGGCAATTGCGCACTCAGCACCCTGAGATAATAACACACATCTATAAGATAAAAGCAATGGCATTAATGTAATTGTCTGCCTTTCTCTCTTTAGCCTAATCTTTTTTTTTCCTCAGTTTTGACTGCCTCCGTGACACCTGTTTTTGTCTCCTCTGATCGTACGACAGGTTTTCCGCTGACAAGGTTTTTGCCTGACAGAGATTCTGCCAGACAAGAACGTAATAAAATATGAAGCACTGCTTGTCAGAGTTTCTGCCAATGCTCACATGTAATCGGGGGCGGGGGGCGGGGGGGGAAGGCTTTTGTTTTTTTAAAGGGGCCCTGGTTGCTTTTGGCCTTTCAGGAAAACAGCCTCCCTGAACAATTTTCTGCAAGCCAAACAAGTGTTTTCTTTTAAATTTTCTTCCTATACAAAAACTTCTCCCCCAGTAGTGGAAAACATGATTATAGAGGGAAAAAAAAAAACCACCTCAAAATGCTTTCTCCAAAAATGTTTGGTAGATCTAACTCATGAGTGGTAACTCATGAGCATATTTTTAATTCAGAACTGATTCTTAAATAAATAAATAAAGTGGTAGGCATATTTTTCCTCTTTCTTGGTAACAGCTAATGTGTTCAAAGAAACAAGCTGTAAAAGACCTTCATCCCAAGTTCTCAGGAAAACACCTGGGCTAGTAGACACTTTCACATTGAATGAACGAAGATGTCTGACTATGGGGATCATGGTAGGGAAGATGTGCAATTTGGACCTTGTAGTCGCCTCCATCAGTTTGTGCATTTGTGCCTATGTAAAAAATGACTTCAGCACTGATGATAACCCAGATGGAGAAATATACGTAGATTAATCATGTGAGCGTCCCAACACATAGTTGTTTTTATGTGTTTTGGTATCATCTGTCACCTCTGCTAGAGACAGCAAGTATTGGTCAGTTCATGGTGTCACAGCCCTGAGAGCACCAACAGGCCTTCACTGCACTGAACCAGCCTCTCCAGAGGTGTCCACGCTGCATTCTCAGTCCATGGGCCCAGGACTCCTACTAAAGCTCAGGCCTGGACCTTCATTCCTTACCTAAGGTCCATCATAGATGTGCCTTCTACATGACCCTCTGACCCAAGTTACAGCCTTATATTGAGCCCTGTCTCTGCCTCCACCTTCTTTTGTTCCTGATTGTAACCCCTGAGAGGAGGATCAGACCTTGAGGAACTGTGCCCATGATGCAGCCATGGCCAGTACTGGAGTTATTTTTGACTCCTGGCTAAGATCCCTTTGTTGGGCAGCTCCACTTTCTCTGCTCCTTGACACATGTATTGACGGTGTCATTGTTGAAACCTAAAATTTATAATGGAAGCCACTAAATTAACATATCTCTTTCTATTATGTTGATGAGTCATGCACTTTTGATCTTTCATATCTTGTCTCCAAAGCCAAATGTCTCCTTCCCATCAGCCACTTCTTAAAAATATTCTCTCCTTTAATAATGGTGAGATAGGAGTTAATATATTTAATGCTCCTCATACCATATGGCTGACATACTACACACAGTGAGACAGAAACACATTTGGGAGTATTGGATTGTGGTCTGGATTTGGAGGATTTCCATCTTAATCCAAATGCACCTCAAATTCCATTAACTGTGATTCAGAGATCCACAGAAACTCTAGGTCGGAAGAGATTTCTGTAGATTGCCTGGTACAGCCTTCGATGGAAAGTAGGGCCTCAGATTAGGTTGTCTCTGGCTCTGTCAAGTTGAGTCTTTGATATTTACAGTGGGGTAAATTCCACCACTCCTCCAGGCAATCTATTCCATCTTTTATGCAGCCTTGAAAACTATAATAAAAATGCAACAGGAACTGCCCACCCACCTGTTACTATCATTCTATTTGGATGGAGTACTGTGCAGTAGAGGCTTTTCACACACACAAGCCAAGACTATGGCAATGTTACAGTCTAGGATGTAACTCTGGTTTAAGCCTGTGAAATGCTGTCTCACACGTGCCAAATCACCTTAGTTTTCTCAGGAAAACCTGTTGTCCAGAAGTTGCTGGGAGCAGTTTTAAAAGGAGATGTTTAAAGGAAGACTAGTTCATACAGACAGCTCTACCACACATAAACATGAATCCCAATTCATGTACTGTGACCATTTCACAAAGCTCTTCTTAAACATAGTTCAGAAAAAGTGACCGTAATAAATCATAATATAATTAGAAAAGTCTTTGAGACCCATGTTATACATTTCTTGTATTATCCAGATGACAATGGTAAAATAAAGTAACACTATTGCATGCTGAATTGATGTGGGGCAAGATTCCTCATAACGGTGCAGCTCAAAATTCTTCCAATTAAGTAAAAGAAAATGTTTATTTAATATCTATTATATAAACATACGTATTTTCCCACTGAATTTCACATTTGCAAAACAGAAAACTGAGGTAAAGTTACTCCAGATATTATCATTATTTTGTAATATCTGAAAGCAGTATGAACATTTTATTCTTGCAGTCAAATGCCTTTTTAACCGTATAAGGCTATACAGAATGGAGTGGTAGGGTTTGTTTCATTTAGAGCTCTTTCAATTTGTGTTCTGTTTAACCTAGTGAACTCTAGTTAATTAAGCTGTTCCTATGAACAATTAAGCTTCTTGTAGGATCGTTAAGAAGATATAAAAATTTATGATGTAATAAAGTGTAATAAAATGATAAAGTGGTTAGCACATCACAGCAATTCCTGTGCAGCAACATAGGTGTTAAAAGGGACTAATAAGCAGATACTGTCTCCTAAACATCCTGGAGAATTGTGGCTGCATGTTGCGGAAGTCCACCACTGCTGCCCTAAAAATGCTTTGGTGTTTTGGACTCTCAGGTCTCACAGAAGACATCCTGCTCATCTGGGAACCAAGCAATCAGCATGAGACACTATTCTGCTCCTATCTGAAGCTACGCCATGTAGTCAACTTTCTGTCCTAAAGGGGGCAAGATCAAGGGTTTCACTGACTGCTTTTGGAAAAAGCAGCCTCTACTGAATCTGGAAAGAATTACAAGTGCTAATTAAAAAATCATTGCTTTTATTGCTTTTGCTCCATCTTGAACATAGCTAGCAAGTCTATTTTTTTCCGTACTAGATTCTCTCCATAAGAAGAGAGAGTACGACATTATTGTCCAAGACATCTAGCATTTTATTCTGTAGTATCTGATGTACTAAGTGGGATGAAGCGTTCTGTTTATTCAGTAATGAGGGGCACCAAGTAACAGTATTTGCCCTTTTGAAATACCTTCAGTAAACATCTGTGTGCATTTGATCGCTTGTCAAGGGAGATCATAGCCATAAAAGTGGTGTTGTATGTATTTCAGGATTACCAATGAGTATCTGATGGTAACAATGCCAGTTTTGTGAGAATACAAAGTGTGATTAGTAAATTAAAAGTTTTTCAGACAAAAAAACCTTCACAGTGAGAAAGGGCTTCACTTTAAGATGTGAATATAGCCCAACTCACCAGGAAAGGGCATTGTGCTTCAGAATGGATCACGATCTGTTTATGGTTTACCAGGCACTGGAGCAGTCCTTAGCTGACTGCTTAATATCTGCTCAGGGATAATCTCTCTTGACCAAGTCCAAGGGACACTGTCATATTCAAATCCAGGGCTGTGAGCCAATAAAGCTGGGGAGACGGAGAAAGGTCTAACCTCTTCCTGATGGCATTAAGATGTCCAGGGGATGGCAGGGAAGAAAAGAAAAAAAAAAAAAATAATGTGAATGACCCCCCAGGGAAATACAAGGAGGTGTGAGTGTGAACGTATGTAAGTTAGAGCCAGTACCCCAAAGGGAAAACCCTATTCTACACTTTATATCAAATTTACGTGAGGACTAAACCCTTGCCTATCAGCTTTGTAAGTATGAGCTGAATACAAGGATGAAAAAGAGAAGACTTTTTACTTGATCTTGGGGAAACTAAGCATTATTTAATTTCTGTCACCTCTGTTTCATAAACGTTTGAAACCATACTGTTTTTATTGGATGCCCTAATACTTGGATATTCTCATTTCCTTTTACCTCAGCTTGACTTGCTTTAAGGGTGATTTTGGTTCAACCCAAAGGCAAACACTATATCACATCTTTCCTACCACTGTAGTAGACTTTAAAACCAGATATTGGGTCAAAGTACCCACAAGACTGCAGAGCACATCTTCTCTCTGCTGTATTGGCTACTTTCATAACTGCTGCTGGAGGAAAGCAAAAATAGATGGCATAGGAAGAAGAGCAGACTTAAAAAGTATTTACCAGTAATGAATGTTAATCTGGTAAGATTCCCGGAAGCAACTGAGTAATGAAAAATATGCCACAGCCTTCAGGGTCAAAAGGAAGTTATAACAGATGGCTTTAAATGATTATGTCAGTAAAAAACAGGCTAGATCTAAAATAGTTTTACCTTAAAAGTCTTGAAGGGCTAGCCTTTGTTATCAATGAATTGTAGATAGTTGCTTTGCTAAAAATCTCCATGCTAAAAAAAATACATGGTGTTTCATGTAATTTTTAAACATTTTAAAGAATTAAATAAAATTACTAGAAGGAAGCATTTATGTTTGATATGCTAAAAGTATGATTATTTTTTACATACTCTGAAACGATACAAAAAGAACCCAATTATTTTACTAGTAAACAATAATAATAGAATTGCAGGTCTCCTTTCCTTTCTTAATAATTATTTTCCACTGTCTCCATTTTCAAAGAACAACATGGCAGTTCTGCCAGCTTTTAGAGAGGCTCTGAGAGGTTTTGTTTTGTTAGAGATGATCTTTGACTTTGCAAACCTGGATTATCTCACTTAACAGTTTTCGACTGAAACAGATATAGGAACCCTGCTGAGTTTTATTTCTCATAGCACTGTTCTTCTTTCCCGCCTCATTCCCATGCAGCACACAGTATAACAGTATTACAAGGTTGGAAAGGACCTCTGAGATCATCACGTCCAACCTATAACCCTACACTAACACCAACCCATCATCTAAACCATGGCACTCAGTGCCTCATCCAGTCTCCCCTTAAACACCTCCAGGGTCGGCGACACCACCACCTCCCTGGGCAGCGCATTCCAATGGCCAATCACCCTTTCAGTGAAGAACTTTTTCCTCACATCAAGCCTAAACTTTCCCTAACAAAGCTTAAGTCCATGCCCTCTAGTTCTGCCACTGGTCACCTGAGAGAAGAGACCAATCCCTGCCCGACTATAACCTCCTTTTAGGTAGTTGTAGAGAGCAATGAGGTCTCCCCTGAGCCTTCTCTTCTCTAGACTAAACAGCCCCAACTCCCTCAGTCGCTCCTCATAGGGCTTGTGCTCCAGCCCCCTCACCATCTTCGTTGCCCTCCTCTGAACACATTCCAGTATCCTAACATCCTTCCCAAACTGGGGGGCCCAGAACTGGACACAATATTCAAGATGAGGCCTGACCAGTGCCGAGTACAGGGTGACAATAACGTCTCTAGTCCTGCTCACTACACTATTCCTGATGCAGGCCAGAATGCCATTGGCCTTCTTGGCCACCTGGGCACACTGCTGGCTCATATTGAGCTTCCTGTCAACCAGCACTCCCAGGTCCCTTTCTGTCTGACTACTCTCCAGCCACTCTGTCCCCAGTCTATAGCTCTGCATGGGATTGTTGTGTCCAAAATGAAGTACCCGACATTTGGACTTATTACACATCATCCCATTAGAATCAGCCCAGCTCTCCAATCTGTCCAGGTCCCTCTGTAGGGCCATCCTACCCTCTAACAGATCAACCCTTCCTCCCAGCTTGGTATCGTCTGCAAACTTGCTGATGATGGACTCAATCCCCTCATCCAGATCATCAATAAAGATATTAAACAGGACTGGACCCAACACCAATCCCTGGGGGACACCACTGGTGACCGGCCGCCAACTGGATGAGACACCATTCACCACCACTCTCTGGGCTCGGCCATCCAGCCAATTCCTAACCCAGCACAAAGTGCTCCCATCTAAGCCACGGGCTGCCAGATTCCCTAGGAGTCTACTGTGGGAGACAGTGTCAAAGGCCTTGCTAAAGTCCAGGTATACCACATCCACAGCCTTCCTCTCATCCACCAGGCGAGTCACATGGTCATAGAAGGAGATCAGGTTGGTCAGGCAGGACCTACCCCTCCTAAACCCATGCTGGCTGGGCCTGATCTCTTGACCGTTCTACAAGTGCCGCATGATTTCACCCAGGATTATCTGTTCCATGATTTTACCTGGGACCGAGGTCAGGCTGACAGGTCTGTAATTACCTGGATCATCCTTACTGCCCTTCTTATGGATGGGCGACACATTGGCCAACTTCCAGTCTTCCGGGACCTCTCCAGTGAGCCAGGACTGCTGAAAGATGATGGAGAGCGGCTTAGCAAGCTCATCCGCCAGCTCTCTCAGCACCCTAGGATGGATCCCATCCGGCCCCATAGACTTATGAGGGTCCAAGTGTCTCAGCAGGTCTCTAACCTCCTCCTCATGGATTGCAGGAGGGCCATATTTCACTCTGCCCTCATCAACCACTTCAGAGGGCCAACTGTCAAGCGAGCTGACATCCTTGCTGTTAAAAACTGAGGCAAAGAAGGCATTAAGTACCTCAGCCTTCTCTGCATCTTTGGTTACTATATTTGCCTCCACATCCAACAAGGAGTGGAGGTCGCTGCCGCCCTTCTTTCTACCATTGATATATTTATAAAAACTCTTCCTATTATCCTTAACGGAAGTGGCCAATTTGAGCTCCAGCTGGGCTTTTGCTTCCCTGATTTTCCTCCTACACGACTTAACAACATCTTCGAACATGACCTGGCTTACGTCCCCTTCTTTCCATCGACGATACATCCTCTTTTTCTTACTTAGTTCCTTCAGAAGCTCCCTGCTCATCCAGGCCGGCCGTCTGCCCCTACGACTCATCTTACAACACATGGGGACAGCCCGCTCCTGCGCCTTCAAGATTTCATTCTTGAAGTGCATCCAGCCTTCCTGGACCCCCTTGCCACTAAGAGCTATTTCCCAGGGTACTTTCCTGACCAGTTCCTTAAATAATCCAAAATCTGCCCATCGAAAATTCAGCATCGATGTTCTGTTCCTGGCTTTTCTTATTACCTTATTTAGAGAGAACTCAATTATCTCATGATCACTACACCCCAGACAGCCTCCAACAGTAACATCACCCACCAGCCCTTCATTGTTCGTAAACAGCAGGTCAAGAAGAGCCTCACCCCTGGTGGGCTCACTCACCAGCTGTGACAGAAAACAGTCCTCAATACACTCTAAGAACCTCCTGGACTGCCTCCTCTCGGCAGTGTTAAGTTCCCAGCAGATATCTGGAAGGTTAAAGTCTCCTAAAAGAACAAGGGCAGCCGATCTAGAGGCAGCCTCCAGCTGCTTAAACAATAGAAGATCCAAGTCCTCCTCCTGGTCGGGCGGTCTGTAACACACTCCAACCAGGAGGTCAGACCTGACTGCCCCTCTGACCCTTACCCATAGACACTCAACCTGGTCATCACCGATCTCGACTTCAACAGCATCCAGGGTTTCCCTAGTGTAGAGGGCCACCCCTCCACCCCTCTTCTCACGCCTGTCTCTCCTGAAGAGCCTGTTGCCTTCCATGGCAACACTCCAGTTATGACAGTCATTCCACCACTTTTCCGTGATAGCAACTATATCATAGCTCTCCCGCTGAACCAGGACTTCCAGCTCCTTCTGTTTGTTTCCCATACTGCGTGCGTTTGTGTACATGCACTTCAGTTGGGTTACTGACAACACCCTTTGAGATGGCTCATCCTTCACAGGAACATCATTGTTGAGCCTAGTAACTCCCCCCTCCCCCTTCATGCCTAGTTTAAAGCCCTCTCAACAAGCCCTGCCAGCTCCTGAGCTAGAATCCTCTTACCCTTCAGAGTTAGACGAGACCCATCTGGGTCAAGCAGGCCAGGTGCTGTAAAGGTTTCCCCATGATCAAAGAACCCAAAATTCCTCTGCCGGCACCAGCCCCTAAGCCATTTATTAACTGCATATATTCTCTTGTTCCTATCTGTATACATCCCTGCCACCGGGGGAACTGAACAGAACACCACCTATGCTCCTGCCCTATCCAGCTCCTGGAATTCCTTCTTAACTACCCTTGACCCTCTTTTCGCTGGTTGATCACTACCAGCCTGTACCACCAGAAGCGGGTAATAATCTGAGGGTTTAATTAGGTCCGGGAGTCTCTTGGTGATGTCACCTACCCGGGCTTGGGGAAGGCAGCAGACTTCCCTATGAGTTGGGTCCATCCTACAAATAGGGCCCTCCGTCTCATTCAGAAGGGAGTCTCCCACTACAATGACCCTCCTTTTCTTTTTCTTACCTGAAGTCCTGACCTATCTGATGGGCAGTGTGAGGTTAACAGCCTCCTCAGGTGAGTTCTCTGCAATACTATCCTCCACCTGAGCCTCAAATTCCAGTACCCCAAACCTGTTTTGTAGGGGCAGCTGGAAAGGTGGTATCTGAAAGGGAGATCTATAACCCCCACAAGAGCAGACCTGCTCCCAGTCCTCCTCACCAACCAGGTCACTCCTGTTGATGAGGAATATGGCATTCCTCAGCCTCCTGGGGAGGATTACTGGGAGGAGAGAGGGTTCTACTCCACCAGTCTATCTCCCTTTCACTTTCACGAATACTTCTCAATCTTTCCACCTGATTCTTAAGATCTGCAACCATAAGGAGCAGATCTTGAATCTGTTCGCACCTCAGACAAGCAGTTTTGGTATGGTCCTCAGGAACCACAAGTAGGCTGAAACACTCCCTGCAGTCTTGAGTCTGGGCAGCTGCGTCACGTAATACTGGTTCCATTTGGATGCCTACACTCCTGGTGGCAGAGGCTTTACCACGCCTGATCACCATTGCTCCAGGGGAGTGGGAAGTCAACCACCTGTCAGAGAGTGCCTGCTTGCCCTGCCTGTGCAAACTGCCTATAGTGTGACCCTGTACACCGTGACCCTGTTTAACTGCCTATACTGTGACCCTGTATACTGTGACCCTGTTTGCCCGCTCCTGTTCACTGCGCTCCGGTTGCTGGCGTTCCCAGGGAGACACATTTAAAGTCTAAATCTTTTTCCTGGACCAAGTCCTTCCAGGAACTTCAGAGTAAGGGAAAGTTGCAATTTCTAAAATTTCCCCAAGGCTCTCATTTTTCTTTTCTTCATTTATTTACACCTGTCCTTCCTTTCTTTTGTTCTCACTTCATGTTTTTTTACCTGACAATTTCATGAAATACCATGTAGAAACTAGGAAAACTTAACCATTCTGAATGAAGAAGTCACAGTGATTTCATGCGTCTGACTTCAGAGTGTTCTCCATGTCCTAGTGGAGGTTGTAGTTTCCATTGTTAGTTTCCATTTGTAAAAAGCTAGGACATGCATTATATAAATACTAGCAGCACAAAACTTCCTTCACAAGGCAAAAGTGTAACACACATGGTAAAAGTCTCTGAGCATGAGTATTCACTGGGTGGATGCTTTTAAACTGAAAAAAAGAGTAATTGATTTGCCCTACATGCAAAACCTTCTCGTTAACATAGTTTTCATCAAAACTTAAAGGAACTTAATCTCAAAGTTACTACAGAAAAGGTCTGGCCAAGTCTTGGACTGCAGATGGGCTGTAGGCAGCCTCATTATATCTTAGAGAGGTACTAAAGCCTACTTGAATGAGTAGCACAGCCCCGAGCTGTGCTGATCGGCATGATGCAGATGGAAAACACATCAAAGATCACTAGAGGACTAACAATCAGCTTTCTCTGAAAGGAAAAAAAAGGGAAGACAGCAAAAATGTTCACAGGATACTTCATTTCCTAGAGTAGATCGAACAGTGCGAAATTCAGCCAGTCAAAGAATGCACAGTATACCAAAAATATCTGAAAAACATGGTGCTGCCAACTGAGTTTTACCAGTGATCAGTTTGAGGGCAAGACAAAGAACTAATATTTCTAATTTTTTACTGTCTTTGAAACAAGGTGACAATAATTTCAGACAAATAATAATAATATTATACTGTGAGGTTTTAAATTTATGAAAGTTTGAGATGCTGAAATTAAAATAAATGGAATTTATTGTGATAAATAATAGCTTTAGTCCACTACGACATATGTCACCTTGTCCCAGCTTTTTAGAACAGAACAGTTGTGAGACAGGGCAGCCTTTATTTCCCATTGATACTGCATTAGTCTTTTGATCTGTTAGACTAGTTATAATAAGAGTATTTTTACTAGCAGTACAGTAGTTGTTATTCTGACATCAACGTCAAGCACACAAGGAAAAATGCAAAGTCAAAGAAACAAACACCTTTTCACTGCAGACTTGCTTAATTTATTTTATCATAAACTAAAACTCTTCTGCTAGTAGAAATGGGTGGCAAATAAAGCCATTTTTTCCATTATTTCCAATGAAAGTTGAGCAAATGATTTTTCTCCTAAAGCTGGTGGTGTCATGACTATGCTGATAGTATAGCATGCTACTTTCAATGTAACAAAAATATCATTAGAAAAAAACAAATTTAAGCAGTCAAGAAAGTCGTAATTTTTGTATTCATCTTAGTTCTGCATTATTTAAAAGCCACAAAATAGGAAATTGCTTGTGTTAAAATAAATTCTCCTTGAAAAAAAATTGACTACGAAGATTTTAATAAAATTTTCTTTTTCACCACATAGACTATACAAAGTATCTTAACCATTAAAAAAAACTAGGAGAAACATCTAATTGTTACCTGTTTGCTTGCTTGAGGCCCATGAAACATCTCATCCAATTTAAACCATTTATTTTTTTTATAAGAAAATAAATGCCCACCCAAGCTGAAAGTCAACATGAAAGCCAGGTTTCAGCTGGAAACAAATTAAAACAGTCTAGTTATCCAGATCCTTTAAAATATTCAGAGATTCAAACCACCAATTATCCATTCTTCATTATGCACAACATTACTAGAGAATACAGTGATGGTCTACGCAGCTTCTGGCTTCAGCCTTATAATCACTGATGGTAGGGTTACCACTGTAGCACTGGGGTTCAGGGTCAAAACTTGATAAGGTTAACTTTTGCAAACAGAAACACTTATCTTGCCACAAAAGACCTTCTCTGATGAATCTGTTCATATATCTACAACCTTACTTTGAGAAACTCCAGAAAGAATAAACTGAACTTGTAGGAAGCCTTTCCTTTCATGAAGTGTATAGCTTATTTTACTGGAATCACAAAAAATGTGAGAAAGACAAGAAAAAAGAAAACAAGCCAGGAACTGTAAAGTGCAAAAATACTATGATGGCTGTATGCCCTTTCCTCCTCACTCGAAGAATTCCAACATTATAAATGGTAGTTATTAACATCAATTAACTCTGCACAGATTATACAAGTACAGCATGAGAAGATTGCAGTTCTAAGCTATTTTTGATCTATTTGGTTAATTATGATTCCAGGTTATAAGAACTGAATAAGCATGGTACTTCCTGTTTGAAACACCTATTCTTTAATAATTACATTTAGTAAAGCACTAAATCATGCGTCAAGGACCAGTGCTGAAATTCATTAATAAAAATCAGAAGGAAATCCTTTCATTAAAGCAGCCGGAAATACCATTTGCATTCAAGGAACAACTTCTGATAGTACCATGCTAACAGTTTGAAGAAAATCATCTCTGAACAGCAACCTGACTCAGTCATTTTGAAATACAGATGCTACAATGTTATGAAGTGATCAGTCTCCTGAATGCTGCCTTCAAAATACTGGAAAACAAGTAAGATTAAGAACTGAATTAGGTGCATCATAGTCTCTAGGAAGAAATTTATAAGCCTGTGCTTTGAGTATGTATATGAAACATACATCTGACTCATCTTGTTCTGCCATAAAATGTAAATACTTCAGATGAATGTATACAAAGTGTACTTAAAAAAATAAATTAGAGCATTCTTTGCTTGCTACAGTAGTAAAACAAACACTTTCTAATACTGTATAGCTGCATTAAGTTTTCTATTTGGAAAGTTAAGCTCTTGGTTACAGGAGCAGGTGGTATATACCTGATCATCACATCTACCTTTCAACTTTCTGGACTTAATAGAACAGGTATACTTCTCTTTCACACACTATGCTCATCTCAGATCACTGCAATTTTTTTTTGATTTTGAATTCAACCACCTCATTGGGGAGAACTCATCAGGAAAATTCGACCACGCTCTTCTAAGATGTATTGGCTGAAAAGAAAATACGGGATGCCCACATACCAGAACTCAAGTACTAGACTTCTAATTTCTGTTATTCGAGATGAGGACATCCTCAAAAATAGCTAGACAAGTCCTTCCTATCCATAGATCAGCAAACTTCAGATCCCGACTCCACACAAAGCCTGAAGCATGCCTGAACTATAGAAATTTTGCAAGGCTTAGCAATCCTTCCAAGAAATGTTAGTGTGGTTATACTGCAACAGAGGATATCTTTCTGGGAATTGAGAGGAACAAAAATGAGATGTGTCCTTAAAGAATCTAGGATATAATAAATCTGCAATTGTCTACCAGAGTGGTGGTATTAGGCTATTTATAGACAGGCTGTATATATTTCTATGCAGTGACACATCACTGTATGTTACCTGCATTCCTGCTTTCCTTTCCATGTATGTGAATGTATTAAAAAATTTTCTGGCAGTATGTGCTGTTGAATTTGTTAAGCATGCACACTTTCCATACATCAGCATGCTTAGACACAAATACACACAGACATGAACTAAATAAATAGAGATCAAGTGCATCTGAGGAGGGAAGTACTAAGCTCTCACTCCAGGTCTCATCAAAGTAAAATAAAATTTATAGAATATAACCCACTGACTTTGTGGCAAAAATGGAGAATGAAGAACGTGCTTCTTAGATGTCGAGTCAAAACCATGAGAAGACATCTCCAACACTAATTTCTTCTGCAAACATACTCATTTTTCTCTTTTTTCGCTTTTTGTTCTTCTCTTATTTTTATAGTAAACCATTTTATGTGTCCTACTTATCTGCCTTCTAACTGTATATATAGCTCTCTCTTTTTCTCTCATGCATAACTTAATCAAGACTGTCAAGAAAAAATAAAGCACCACAGACAAAATAGTAAAGGATAACTAAAACAAGTCTATAACTGTATTTTGATGCCTTGATATAGGATCTGGGCATGTTAACCCCTCATTTCTATCTTTAGCTACTTAAACCTGGGAAGAGAAGTTCACCTCACATATCACATATGCACACTTCCGTTGAGCCACATAGGATACACTCATTTCTTTCCGACATTTGGACTCTGAAAGTTTGGCATTGGTAGTCTGAATTTCCATTAGGCTCAGTAACTTACTGGCTGATGCTCCTTTGCAATGCAAACTGTGCAGTGCAACCATACTATAAATTTTTTGCCATTCTGCAAAGCGCTGCTGGAACTACATTATTTCCTGGAGGCTAGAACATTATTTTGAGTTGTACAAAAGCTCCTGCCAGAATAACAGATCCTCACTTTTTTATTCTAGAAATTGCTGTTAAAAAAAGTGCATGCATGTACAGACAAATAGATATCACTAATATCTATATCAGTTCAGCTCTTGGCATTTAAAGGCTCTAACAAAATATGGACAGAATACAGAAGATAAGCCTGGAACATGCATTTCTTACCATGTGCCACCCAGCCATGTTTACACTGATCACATGTTCGCAAGTTAATCTTCCCTGGCTGAAAACATTCACACGTGCAATTTACCAGTGTACAGCGGATGGCCTGGAAAAAAAAAGAAACAGAAAGCATATATTAATGTCTTTCTTCCTTCATGTACAAATATGTTGTGAGGGCTAGAAGGGTATTAACTGTACAGCAAAATCCAGTCTTCTAACACTCAAAGCACTGCTCATTCTTTAAGTAGAGGTTAATTTTCCTTCAAAAACATACATCAGTATCCCAGAGCAATGACAACCAAAATGCTTATTCAGTAATAACATAGTCTGTTGTCCAATACAGATGAATACATTCCTAAAGACTTTAGAAGAATTGCTTTATTTCCTTTAGGGAAAAAAAACTGAGTAGTGGGATGAGGATTCTGCAGGCGTTCCACAGATTTCCTGGTTTTGCAACAAGTGCCTGAAGGAAAATGTCTTACCATAGCAACACATCAGCTTGATTAAAACCAAGAGTAAAATAAGGAAACAAAAGCATACAAAAAGGAAGACTACAGATCTCTTTCCCCTTCCCTCATGTTATCCAAAGGTTGTTCCCTTTTCAAGGTTCACATAGCATACAACTCTGCTGTTCCGCTACAGAAAGGAGTCATGGATTTGATATGTTCTCAAAATAAGATAAAACTATCAAGGTACCAGAATAGGACTTGTTCATAAAACATCTGTAACTTTCCTCTGCCATCTATCACTTTCTCTGATATCTAGGCATAACACTTCACCTCTTAGCAATCCCTGTTTGTCAAATACATATTTCTGTTTTGCCAAAGAAGAAACTGTTTCGAAGCAGTGATGCTAGAACTCCAGTCCCATGCAGAGATCTAAAATTTGCTTAAATAACACATCTTATTATCTCATCTGCCTTTCTAAAATTGTTTCAAAAATTACACAGGTTTATCTGAAAGGGGCTAGCTAAATGCACAGAACAGTGAATACAAATTGAATTACACTCTTTTTACTCTGTAACAGACATATGTTTTCAGATAGTGTGGAAGATGACCTGTACAGTTCAAACTGCTACTAATAAATTTATGGAATGCATTTAGATGCAATTTGCATGGAGATTTCTGAGACAGGGAGGCTTATTCTGAGCATTCACAGATTAACAATCTACTGTAACTACCAGAGCTGCCAGGAAAAGATATCTCTATAGAATTAGATACAATCAATCATTACTTGGGGGATAAGGTGGAGGAAGGATGCTTGGTACCTCTGGCCACTGACATACTGAAGCATTATGTAGGCGCTTGCCTTTTCCAAACAATTAATACCCACACACAGGCACTCTCTCCATTTAAAAAGAAATACTTCAACTATACTGACCTAAAGAAAATTACATTCAACTTTAGCTTGGCCAAGCCAAACACCTTGATTGCTGACAATGAAAAATGTTCAGGGTTACTTTAAATGTTTTATCTCTTTACTTATTTATCTGTATCAGACAGCAATTTAAAGCCATTTATAGTTCATGGATCCACTTAAAATCCATATTTCTCTGGCAAACTTCTGGTACAAAAGTCCTTTATCCCTTCTATTCTATCTGCTGTTTTATTATTCTCAAAAACATAGTGGGGAAAAAATAATCTGCTCTGTTATGCCTGACACTTCAAAGCCTCAGACCCAATGCCACGTCCAATTACTCATTAGGTAAGTTATTAAACACTGTTGTATATATGCATGGGTAAAAGAATTTTAGTAATATTAAATATAAGGGTACCAAAGAAGTGCTGACCATGCAAGAATAATATATGTGTTTGTGGGTTATGAGAAAAAAATTCTCCTGAAAGGTCCTTTTTCATGTTCAATAGTTTATTGACTCAGTAATATATCAGGTCTCCACCAGTCAGTAATGGTGTTCTTTCTCTAATATGTTCATTAATTAATTAACTCAGTAATTAATTGTACTGCAAGAAAAAAAGGGCTTACTAAATTGTATTCTTTTTCTACCATAAAAGTGTTTCTTACATTCACTACCTTTTTAAAATCTCTGCACCAATTTGACACACAACTGTTGTATTTGATGTTACTTTGTCTTGTTCGCGTGCTGCAGTATGTGTAATAAGAGTAATACACTGTATGTACACATACTAGATGAAACTGTCATTTAGTAGAGTTACTTTATTAAGGCTCATCAGTATTTCCATTACAACCCTACCTATTTTTGGCCTAGACTTTAACACGTTGCCTATAAAAATTGGATTCAGCTTGAACCTGAAATACAACGTTTCAGCCCAAGAGTGACTTTTACTACACACTCTCAAAAATGGTCCATTTAGCCATTATAAATTGTAGGATGGGGTAAAAAAGGTTTCAAAGTTTCATGTCTCTTTTCCTCTTTCCTGAGTTAAAGAAAGTCTTCATGGCATAAAGGAGATTAATCTGTAAGACTTCCATCTTTTATATATATCCCTTCCAAAATGCAAACTTTTCAGAAAAATTAAAATTAAAGGTTGTTCCTCTAATAACCAAATGTAAAAATCTTCAAAAAGATCTGTGCATTTTTATAAAGCAATATGGATTGGCATGAGAAACTCCAAGGATAAGTAACACGGCCAAAACATCCAGCCTGGACTTACTTGACCACTTTTTCTGCGAACGATGTATTGAAGCTATGTTTCAGTAATTTCCCATCCCATCACAAAGAATCCCATGCATACTTCAACCCTTCAAGCTGCAAGATGTTCATTTGGGACTGGAAAAATTAATATTCTGCTTCACATTCTGGAATGATCTAGGGCAAATTACTTTGTTGGCCTGATGCCTACATTTCCTAAACAATAAGCAGACACAGTAACAAAAAAGTGTTGTCAGGCTAAATTGTGGGGCGCTCTATAGTCATGAAGGCTGTTGAAAATCTCAAAGAGAATTTAGTCTTTATTTCAAAGATTTATTTTTCATTTTACTCAGTTAATCCAGAATCATTGTAACTGCCTCAGATCACAACAATATCCAGCATGAATCCAGTGTAACTTGGTGGAGAAGAGATTCAAAATGGTGTGTGTTTCGTCATACTTAGAACACTAACATTCATTAACACAAACAAAACCATTGTCTTTAAAGACTTTCACAACACAACTAACATATGTAATGAGCTTTGCAAGGATATAATCTGAATTATTAACAGTTTCTTTCTATTGGTTTTCAATAGCATTTAACTTAGGCCTACAAGTCACTGACAGTTTGTGCAGCAGGCTCAGGAATAACCCAAAATGGCAGCAGGAGATGAAAGTGGCATAGATTAAATGAAGAATACAAAGGTTTAAAGCAGCCCCTCCAGTCCCAAGTAAGGTACAGGGGGGCTAAAAGCACAGTAGTTGGTGCACTTGTAGGGAGCAGCATGGATTGGTGTACCTGTGGTTCGAGATCTGATACCGCTTAATTCGAAAGTGGTGAGATGGGTTGTAGGGATAATATAAAGATGTGGGTGTGTTTGCAGCAGCTAGATATTGTAGCCATTGTTCAAACTTGTCAAAAAAAGTAGTATACAAATCCAACAATGTAGCAATGTTAAGCTTTTGCCAGAGAATGCTTCTGAAAGAGTAGTGCTAGACATTCCAGAGGTCATCCACTGTAATTCTGCCTTCACAATATATTGCTGAAAAATTTACCAAATGGAACGCTGTGTACTATACTATTTTGTAGGGAAAGAAACAGAAATATTTCCTGACTAAGGCCTCAGGAATTCCTCCAAGAAAAAAAAAAAAAGAGATGGAAAGGAAAAGAAACCAATGACTTTGCATAGTGAGAGTAAAATCAGTAGATACAAGTTCCCTCTCTACTGGTGAAGAGGCAACTACGTATTTAGATGACAAGTCACAGGTTAAGGCCCTCAAGTAAGCAACAAGCATGGTTTTCTACATCCATTATGTTCAACCACATCAATGATCTCCAGATAATAGGAGTACTCAGGAATTTTTATACATTCTTTCCACAGAGTTCCTAACACTCCTTGCATTTCTACCAAATTACAGCGGCTCTTGAGGACCTGTGGAGGAAATAGACAGCATTTTGGCAGAATAATTTAAAATAGTTTACACAACTGATTCATTAAATCCTAAAGCAATGCTATTAAGGTTTAAGAATAAAGTACATGTATACAAGAATAAATCAATAGTTTTATAATTGATACTGAAACATTCAGAAATAGCTTGCTGCTCTCTTTGATTTCTTCTTGTAGAGTGTAATGCAGAAAGAAGGGAACTTTGCTTAGTACTAAAGCATGTGGTCTAGTATATACATGCATAAGTTTGTATGGCTAACAACCTGATTTCTGTGGGTTTCCCCCAGACCAAAGATTTTCATTTAATATAGTTATTTTCATTTAATTATACCTAACAAGTAAATATTATTCACATATTAATACGAACAGCCTATAGCAGTAATGGAAAATCAATCTGTGTGACTGTTTTGCACAGCTTCCAAGAGATAAGAAGCAATATCCTATCATGAATAGGATCACAGTGTGGGAGAAGGAGTAGAACACGTAGAGATATAATTCCTACTCTGGATTTCTTACAAGTGTCCATAAAAGATGGAAGCAGTTTAAAATGACGCAACGTTCTGGAGAGACATGTAAATTTTGCATCTTCCTTTATCCTGAATTTTAATAGTAAATCTAAAAAAAAAATTTAAATGTACCTTGTGATGAGGTTTATCATAGTCTTGCGACTTAACCTCTTGTAGATGTTAAATAGTGTCTTACTGTTCTCAGTTACATCCATTTATACAGTGAGCAGTGTTTAACAGCCTTGCTCTTAATGTCCTTGCCTCATCTTTCTGATGTGCAAAAAGGTTTTCTATCAAGTCATCTGTAATATCATAGAACCATAGAATGGTTTGGGTTAGAAGGGACTTAAAGATCATCTAGATCCAACATCCAAACCATGGGCAGGGACATCTTCCACTAGATTAGGTTGGTCAAAGCTTCATCCAACCTGGCCTTGAACACCTCCAGGCAGGGGGCATCCGTGATTTCTCTGGGCAACCTGTACCAGTATCTCAGCACCCTGATCATGAAGAATTTCTTCCTAATGTCTAATCTAAACCTACCCTCTTTCATTTTAAAACTGTTACTCCCCATCCTTTCACCATACTCTCTGACAAAGAGCCCCTCTCCATCTTTACTGTAGGCCCCCTTCAGGTACTGGAAGGCTGCTATACATTCTCCCCAGATCCTTTTCTTCTCTAGGCTGAAGAAGCCCAACTCTGTAAGCCTATCCTTATATGGGAGTTGTTTCAGTTTTCTGATCATCTTTGTGGCCCTCCTTTGGACTTGCTCTAACAGATCCACCTTTTTCTGCTGAGGACCCCAGAACTGAATGCAATACTCCAAGAGAGGTTTTACTTTCACAAGAGCAGAGTAGAGGGAGAGAATCACCTCTCTGGATCTGCCAGTAACACTTCTTTTGATGTAGCCCAGGATGTAGTTAACTTTCTGAGCTGCAAGTGCACATTGCCGGCTCATGTTGAATTTCTCATCCATGAACACTCCCAAGTCCTTTCCTTTAGGGCTAATCTCAGTCCATTATATCCAACATATAAGAAATCATTGAGCAACTGAATACATAATAACGTCAATTATACCTACTCCCTTTTCAGGGAATTTCCACCTACCTGTCTAAAGCATGCACCTACATTTATCCTACGGAGCTCTACGGAGTCCACTGTTACCAACCACAGGAGCACAAGGCCTGAAGATAATTTGGTCCAATGTTCATGAATCTTTTTACTGAGACTTAAAGCCAAGAGACTGGTGCATAAGTACAGTTCCTTACAGTAGCATTAAAATCAGTAAGACTGTGTGAGCACGCAACAAATTTACTTGTTAGTAAGAATGCCAGGGTCTTCATACACACACAAACACATACATGTATAATTAAAATTCAGATTTTGTATATTGTAGTAATTCACAGGCTCTCTGCATTTTAGTAATAAGTGCAAGAACTTTCCATATTTAATTGGCAGAATAAATTATCTTGTTTACGACTTTAAAAAAAAAAGTTCTGGTAGTGTATGTCAATAAATGAAATATTTGAGTGAAATGATGGAAAGTATTGGAAAAGCTAAAGTCAAAAGCACTTCTTGCATCTTATCTCTAAGTTTAAGACAAAACAAAATCCAACATGTAATATACAATCTTTTCAATTGCTCAGTGACGGATTGTAGCATGCTACTGGTTTAAGTTAGGGTTTTTCCTTTCCTTTTCAGAGCGCATATTATATGCTCCAAACATAGCCCTTAGAAAAACTTGCCACTTCTCTTCTTCACTTCTTCAGAAATCTCAATAAATCTTTCTGCTCTTGTCAATTAAGGACATCTTTTAAAGAACGCAGCATAAATTCTGCTGAGTAAATGGCAAAAAGATCCCCCCAAAATTATATCATTTTTAATAGCTAGTAAATCAGAGTATAACAGAGGTTTGTTTAATTTAACACCAAAAAGAGGATCATTTGCATACTGACACTTCACAAATGAACAATATGACTTGTCTATAATAAGCTTGTTATGTATTATAAGGAATTGTCAAGGTTTAACCTCACCTGGCAACTAAGCATCACTCAATCACTCTCTCACTGTCTCCTGATTGGATGAGGGAGATAATCAGAAGGGTAAAATTATGAAGACTCATGGGTTGAGATAAAGCTAGTTTAATAGGTAAAGCAAAAGCCATGCACAGAAGCAAAGCAAAATAATGACTTCCCATTAGCAGGCAGATGTTCAGTCATTTCCAGGAAAGCAGGGCTACATCTTTTGTTAACAGTGACCTGGGAAGATGAAAGTCACCACTTCAAATGTCCACTCCCTTCCTTCTTCCTCCAGCTTTTATTGCAGAGAATGACATCATTCAGTATGGAATACCCCTTGGGTCAGGTAGGGAAAGCTGTCCTGGCTGTGTCCTCTCCCAGTCTCTGTGCATCCCCAGCCTCCTCACTGGTGGGGTACTGTGAGAGGCAGAAAAGACCCTGATGCTGTATGAATGCTGCATGGCATAACCGAACCATTGGTGCATTATCAACACTCTTTTCAGCACATACTCAAAACATAGCACCATGCCAGCCACTAGGAAGAAAATTAACTCTATCCCAGCCAAAACAACCATAGCAATTTTTTTTAATTTGTAGACCATACTACCTAATTGAGAAGGGCACCAAAGCTTGGGTGTGGGAAATAAAAAATCCGGTCATTCAAATTTGAGCTAGACTGTAGTACACATTTTACATTTGAGACCACAAACATGTATCCTTATTGAATTGCTCACACATTTGACAAGATTTAGAAAACAACTACAGATGTTGTAAGCCACTAAACACATTCATAATTCGTTGCTGGCAAATCATTGCATCTATAATATTATGAGGCAATCACCTGAAGTCAGAGCTTGGGTAAATTTCATTAATCGTTTAAGCCTGTGATCATAAAAAAAAAAATATATTTGTTTTTCAAGAACAAGAATAGCCCAATCCATCCCTCACCCTCTGCAGTTGACTATAGCTTCCCTCTGTGCTTCAGAATGTTTAATTGCTCACCTTGTACTCGTTTGGACTATAGGAAAATCACAGTGTTTGAGACTGTAAAGCTCTTCTCAAGAGAAAACATCCTTTTCCATGGAAACTCACAAAAAAAGGTGTGAGGAGAGAAAACTAGGTAGACCAAAATCACTACACTATTCCTTTCTTCTCCTAGTCTGGAGAAGAGAAGACTGAGAGGGGATCTTATCAATGTTTATAAATATCTGAAGGGTGGGTGTCAGGAGGATAGAGCCACACTCTTTTCAGTGGTGTCCTGCAACAGAACAAGGGGCAATGGGAACAAACTGGAACAAAGGAAGTTCCACTTGAACACAAGAAAAAAATTCTTCCCTGTGAGGATGATGGAGCACTGGAACAAGCTGCCAAGAGAATAATCTTGTTCTCTGGAGATTAGAGTAGATGATCTCCAGAGGTCCCTTCCAACCCCTGTCATTGTGTAATTCTGTGAATATACTTTGCATTTGAATGGTCTTAAACATCCATGCAATGCAATAAGGTTTCCAATCTCCCTCCCATTCAGAGACACCAAATAACTTCTAAGTTGTTCACTGCATTGAAGGTATTTTATTAGCAATTTCACATCACACTATTGTTTTTTACTTGTATTTGTTTTCAGTAATACAATTTGAAAGGTACTAATATTGTTATATTTCTCTGGGGCATTCAAGAAAACATTTACTAATACAATACGAAGGGAAGGACGCTAACAAGAGAGAAAGCTGTTTATAGGATAAAACAGCTTTTTCTGGAATAAGGACAACCTAGCCTTTAAGCACTTTAGAAAACCATTTTCAGCTCTTCTTGAGAGATAGTAAATGAATACGGAATAAGAAAAGAAGGAAAAGTAATAAAATGTCATCTGATATTGCATTGGAATTAGGAGCAGTTCTTCAATTCTGCTTTAGATAATTCCAAAAGTGGAAAACTGTGTCAACGAATGCTACCTAGACTTTTCTAGAGAAAACAGATATAACACAGAATAGCATTGTAATTTTCCAGGAACTTTCTGTAGCCCATGTTCATCCTGATTCCACACACACAACTCACAGTGCTGCCAACCGGATATTGACTGCAGGTACCACATCACAATATGTTTCTACAGCATGTAAAACTAGCCTGAAGTTCCTAGGCATCAAAGGCAAAGTTGCTTGCATTTAAAAAATTAAGATCAACAAGTGCTTCTTTGCTTAAAATTTGAAGAAAAACACATGGTTGATTTAACTGTTGCTCTTACAGATGAAAACCAGATTCATGTTATGAAACCAACACTGTCGGTCACTGGAGTTCAGCCATGCACTTTTTTCAAGGCAACAGTCAGTACTGGATAGGTACCCAACAATGATGGATGCAAAAACCAAGGACCTGCAAAAACCTCATATACCTTCTTCTATCCATGACTCCTCTAGAGATTACTATTGCTAGCTCCATACAGCTCCTCACCTCAAGTAAGCACAACTGCAGTCTCATTTAGAAGCACGGAAGGCAAATTGCTTCCACTGTTTTTACTGTCCTGCCCACACTGGATCAATCATTCTCTGCTTCTGAACTGAAAAATTGAATGGTTTGCTATTTTTACACCATCCTTGCACACAACTTTGTTGTTTTTGTATGAAAAAGGAAAAACAATCCCCAAACTGAAAAACTTTGTTTAGCCATTGCTAGTAAAAGTATAACCATTTTTCTTTCTATAAATCTTACTGACATCTCTGCAGGTTAACAAATCCTAAAAAATCTCTGCTGACAGCTATGTAAGATAAAGTATACTGAGATTCCCATAGTGTTTTTTCAGCCTTGCTAGTCACAACAAACTTCAATTTCTTTACAGTAATTTTTTTTCAGAAGAAAGTTATGTTAACCGATAGTATTTGAAACTTGTGATGTAAAAATTAAAACCAATTAAAGCATGTCCCAAATGGAAATTTTTCCTATGGTATCCTAAAAATGACATTGAGCCTGTGGAATCATAGAATATTATGGTTGGAAAAGACCTTTGAGATCATCGAGTCCAACTGTACCCATCTTCTGCTAAACCATGTCCTTCAAAAACTCATCTGCCTGTTTTTCTAAACACCTACAGCAGATGTGGCATGCAAGTGGAAGGAAATAATCAACAGATTTTTGTCATATTACATAGACTATTGGGTTAGTAATCCATAAAAGAAGATTTTATCAATAGATTAGAAATGGTCTAAAAGGGTTATTTAAAACTATTAAATCGAGTATCTGTTCTTCATATGTTGTTTCTATGGAAATGAATCAGAAGATGATAACATTTAAAGTCTTAAAGGTCATCACATAAATAACTCATTCTCAGGACTAGTTTTGTTTAGTCTTGAAGAGTTATGGTCTGTCCAGTAAAAAATAGATGTGAAAACATATGTATACGCAAAAATATCATCTTTAATGGATAATTTAGGAACCATATAAGAAAAATGGAAATGTCTGCAAAAAAATGAGGATGGCAAAATCAGTAGTTAGACTTTTTTGTCTTCCGTGGTTTTCTTCTTTAAATCAAAAGAATAAGTAAAATCTGGTTTAAACGAAGTAAAATGCATCATGACTCCTGGAATAGCTATTCCTTTCTGTTCCTTTATTCAGGAATTCTCCTTTAAAAATACCACAAACACACTGTTTATTGTCTAATCTGCTCTTCTGGAAGACTTCAATTTTCAGGCTTTTCTTTACCTTCTCAGATGTTACAGCTTTTTAGATTCTAAATAATGGGCTTTCAATTTGGCAAAAGAACCTCCAAGGATTAGACTGCACTGCCCTGTATTTTAGCCAGTGAAGATAAATTTGAGTTCTATAGAACCTGCATGAAATATTTATCATGAAAGATTTTATTGTTTGGATAAGTGCAATAAATTAAAATTTATTACAAAAGTTTGAGTATTTTCTTAAAAGAATACATTTTCTGTCTCATCAAGATCAACATGCTATACTGGGGATCATGCTTTTAAGTTATATCCTAGAGAAATACCGTCTTATTTAAATTAATTAAATTAATTAAAAACTCAGTCCTGCACTCTTCATTCAGTGGTCAACTCTCTGTAACCCACAAAGGAAGTAAGAACAAGCAGACCACACAACCCTTTTTTTTTTCCTTTCTCTCTTAATGCTGAACTAACAGAGGAAAATTTTTGTCTTCATTAGATCATGTTGTTCACTAAACATGTATTTTTTTATTTAAATATCTCCTAAATTTTGCTTCTCCAACACTTCCTGAACACAAAGCCATTGAATTTTTGCACAAAGGTTTGCCAACATATAGTCTATCCCTTCAGCTTATGTATGAGAGAGAAGAATTCCAGTAAGTGTAAAATAGATAAAATATATTTCATTGGCCAGAATGGAACATGATTATATACATAACCACTTATTAAGAGAAAAAGAGAGAAATAAAAGGGGAAAAAAGAAAAAAAAATGTTATTAGTTTTCTCAGAAGGATTTTCTTTTATACATAGATTTATCCTATAATTTTGTCCCTGTTGGGCACACTGCCTAAAATTAAACACAAATAGTCAAGCAATGAAGAAACATTACCACATTTACTGTGAACAAAAACTCCCAGTTGTACAGTGAAATTTTAATACATTTCAACTTATCTCTTTTACTAATGGGAAGAATACAAACCCTGCAGGAATTTGCTCTGCAAACTGGTAATTACAGTAGACTCACTTTTTTATAATGCATATGTATAGTCAGACACAAGAACCATAGCTGCCCTTTTGATGTAGGTTACAATAGGAATGTTTAAAAAAATTATGAAAATCTACAGTAATTCTAAAGGAATGCATTATTTCATGGGAAGTTGTCCTTTAGCAATATTCAAGAACACAAATATACATAATACAATATAACATGCATAGATTTATTTGCTTTTATAAACTGAAGCACAAGCTTTATCAGCTTGTTCTTTTTATTCAAGTGGTTTGGTTTTTGTCAATGTACAGAAAAAACATGCCCCTACTTGTACAAAGCAGGACTTACCATCCTTGTATGAGCTCAGGAAAAGATTTTTGTTCTCTCAGGTCTCTTTCCCTGTACAATCTTCAAATTTAAATATTTTCCTTTCAAATATATGTCTCATTAAATCCTTATAACACATTTAACAGCACTATTAAAATTGCATATATTTACAATATACAATGTCCAACTCAGCTAAGATAGGACATTCTATGTCTGGCAGAACTTGCTTGAAGTGTACACAGACAGATTTAATTTTAATCCAAGGAGGCGTGAAATCAAAGTAAGATCTACTGCCACTCTCATACGTAGGGACAATGTCTTTAAGACAATAACAACAAGACAGCTCTATACGCTAAACAAGAAAAAAAAACCAAAAACAAAGTACAAGACAAGTAAGGCCTGCTAAAAAGAAGTCTCATAGTTACAGGTCTTTTATGGTCTACATTGTTTTTTTAAGTAGCTATCAACCATGCCACTTCATTCTGCAAATACTTGCATTCACACTTTTACAAATACTCATATTCATACTGTTCTCCTTCAAGACAGAAAAAATTCTTATTATTCAATAAATAATTAAATCATTGCATCCTCTAAGTACAACACACAAAAAATATCAGAACTTCAGTTTCTGAAGTTCCTGTAAAGAGGCACATCTTCAAAATTGCCAGAAGAGCAAGTCAAATATTTAGCCATTAAATTTAAAACTGATATGCGAACACAAATTACACTTACCTAGCATCTCTTTGACCAAATGCTGCATATTCACAAGTTTGCAACACTCCGCTTGGGAGAAACAAAATCTGCTTGTCTCTGTTAAGTAGGTCTTGCGTGTTATGTTGGTTGGACAGTAACATGGAGTATTTACAACTTTCTCTTACTTTGAACAGCATGTTCTCAACTCAAACCAGTAATAGGTAAAGTCACTAGACCCACAGGCTTCATTCTCCAAGCAGAAAAAAGTTGATATTCTGAGGAAACAGTGTAAGTCCATGTAAATGACAAACTTGCAATCACCAGTAGGGAATCAATAGCTGAATGAAGACGGTACAAACAGTGATGGGCAAGGTCTCTCCTGTAAGACCATGAAATGTTGCTTTCTATGGGGGTATTATTAGAATCCTGGAAATTTTACATGTCTAAAGTCTTCATTTCCTTCAGTGCTGGGTATCAACTCTCTCACAGATATAACTCTTCTCCAGAGTTGGCTGCTTTTAGCAATGAAATTATTCTTTAATAGAAAAGTGAGTTGTTAATGACTGTGGAATCACTTCTTCACACTTCTTTTTAATAAAAGAGACTCCCTCTCATTCAGTATTAAAGGGTTTGGTACAATATTAGCATCAGACTGAGGAAGGGTGCTACACTAGGGTTACTAACAAACGAGACTGTACTTAATGTGTGTATGCAAGGTAAGTATCTCACTCATTTCTATGAAAAAGTGATATCTACAAAATGCCAGAAGGAAAAAAAAAGAAATACGTGTGCCAGCAGGTCCACAAAGTGGAAAAATTACTGACAGTAAGAAAATTTTTTCCTACAGAACAGAAGATAAATGCTGTATCACTTAAGGCTATGGCTGATGCAATACTTCAGACGTGCTTTGTCAGCAAGTTTCTGTTGAAAGCATATGGGAGGTAACACAAACTCTTCTTTCTCTGAAGACATCTTCACCCCTTTGCATCACAATCAAGGTAACAACCCTGTCACAGTGGTTTCCATCTGTTTTGGGGTGGACAGAGGAGATATGCAGAAGCTGAGCCTGGATGTCCCAATGCATGTGCTGTGATAAAACTTCACTGAATTTCTAGATTTCAGAATCAGTGTGGGGACAAACAAAAAGAAACATATCCCAGACTAATACTCCTTTTGGGTAGAAAGCACCAGATCTAGTCACATTCCTAAATGGGAAAAAGAGTATCATTGCATGAATATTCAGCAAGAGGCCTGCTTTCCTCTTCCTGAGTTATCACTTTCATATAATTCTCAAATATTCACAGAAAAAGAAAATCCAATCAAACTAAAAAAGAAACTGTTCCTTTTTATATATTGTGACATGCAAAAGTGAGCAAAGCCTATTTTTAACAATTTTTAATGAAATAAAATAATGATACTAAAATAATTTGTACTAAATAGATGTAAAAGGCTGACATTTTCATAAAAAGACCTTATCTAACAAAAGCACTCCATGTCATATATAGTGACCCTTGTTACTTAGTCTTGACACTTTCCAATTTTTAGTGCTTTTTTCAATTTGGGATGTAATTTTGGAAACTTGACTTTCAATACAAGCACAGGTTTTGTGGATCTTGATGTTAAGTAACTTTCTTCTTCCTTACTACTCCTTATTTTTACAATGTTACATGCAACATTTGATCAGGCATGGCCAGAAAATAAAGAAACCTAATCACGACCCAGTAGTCCTCATTGTGACCTGAGATAACATAATGTAAATGCTGACAGTGAAGCTAGGATAGAATTTAAGTTGGTGAAATGTATGCGCTACTTTTTATAAACAAATAACATTAATACAAAATCTAAAAGTAAAGGAATCCAGTGGCATGCAATATATGCCTCAAACCTTGTTTGAGACGCTGACTTTTAAAATAATCCCTGCTTCAAGGGAGAATGGATAATCCCAAACTGAGGGGTGTAAAACTATTTCAAAACCTATAGAGTCCAGCTGAGTGTTGTGCTAGCTAGGATGACAGCGTGTTCCCACTGTCACTCCATATCTGCCCAAGAATTTTGACACAAGCGATCGTGTCTATCACAGTTGTTGCACCAGAGTGACCCTGAGCAGCAAGGGAGGAAGGCTGGGGGGAGAAGACAAGAGGGCACAGTGTCCAAGGAAAAACAGAAACAGTTTGTTTCTTTGTTGTTTATTTGTTTAACTGATGGCTGTCTAAAAATTCTATATCTGTTTAAGAGGTAGTAAGCAGGGGAGTATAATTTTTAAGCACAATACCAGAGAGAAGACCAACAAAGGGACCTGATGAAATGCATCTCAGAGACCTGAGGGAATTGGCTGATGTGATAGCCAAGTCACTCTCCATAATATTTGAAAAGTCATGACAGTCATGGGAAGTCCCTTGTGACTGGATGAAGGGCAAAATTGTGCCAATTTTTAAAAAGGGTGCAAAGTAGGACCCTAGGAACAACCAACCTGACAGTCTCACCTCTGTGCCTGGAAAGATCATGGAACACATCCTCCTAGAAGCTATGCTAAAACACATGGAGGACAGGGAGGTGATTCGAGATAACCAACATGGCTTCACCAAGGGAAAGTCCTCTTTGACCAACCTAGTGCTTTTTTGCAATGGAGTGATTGCATCAGTAGACATGGGAAACGCAACGGATGTAATCCTTCTGGACTTCTGCAATGCTTTGACACAGTCCCCCACAACATCCTTCTAAATGAGAGAGAGATGAATTTGATGGGTGGATAAGGAATTGGTTGGATGATGGCTTTCAGACAGTAGTGGTCAATGGCTCATTGTCCAGATGGAGACCTGTGATGAGTTGTGTCACCTCTCAGGGGCCTATACTGAGACCAGTGCTGTTTAATATTTTCATTAATGATATTGTCAGTAGGATAGAGTGCACCTTCAGCAAGTTCGCAGATGACACCAAGCTGAGTGGGGCAGTGGTCATGACAGAAGGATGGGATGTCATCCAGAGGGACCTGGACAAGCTGGAGAAATGGGTCTGTGTGAACCTCATGAGGTTCAACAAGGCCAAGTGCAAGGTCCTACACCTGGGTCTGGGCAATCCCTGGGTATCAATACAGGATGGGGAATGATGTGATTGAGAGCAGCCCTGTGGAGAAGGATTGGAGGTACTGATTGATGAGAAGCTTGTCATGAGCCAGCAATGTGTGCTCGCAGCCCAGAAGGCCAACCATGTACTGGACTGCATGGCCAGCAGCACGAGGGAGGTGATTCTCCCCCTCTACTCCATTCTTGTGAGACCCGACCTGGAGTATTGTGTTCAGCGCTGGAATCCTCAGCATAAGAAGGATATGGAACTGTTGGAGTGGGTCCAGAGGAGGGCCACAAAGCTGATCAAAGGGCTGGATCACCTCTGCTATGAAGACATGCTGAGAGAATTGAACTTGGTCAGCCTGGAGAGGAAAAGGCTCTGGGGAGACCTTACAGCAGCTTTCCAGCACACGAAGGGGGCCTACAAGAAAGCTGGGGAGGGACAGTTTATAGAGGAAAGGAGTGATTGGATGAGGGGGAATGGCTGTAAATTTGAAGGGGGGAGAATTAGCTTAGACATTAGGAAGAAATTCTTCATGATGAGGGTGGTGAGACACTGGCACAGGCTCCCCAGAGAAGATGTAGATGCCCCGTCCCTGGAAGTGTTCAAGGCCGGGTTGGATGGGGCCTTGAGCAGCTCTGGTGGGAGGCATCCCTGCCCATGGCAGGGGGTTAGAACTGGATGATCTTTGAGGTCCTTTCCAACCCAAACCATTCTATGATTCCATGGTTCTATGATTCCATGAAAGTGTAGGAAGCTTACTTCACAGTAGCATTGCTTTTTACATTTGTCACCAGTCCTGTAAATATCATCACCTTCTCTGCTATGTAGGCAAGAAATGTTCAGTGCAGCTACCATTTAAAGAGGTTTACACAATGTGCATTCATTTGTACAATGTTCTGAGCCTGAAACTTCCATGTAATCAAATTGTCAGCTGTTCATACATTTGTAGCAGACTATATTCAGCCTTTTACTACAGTTTCTGTTACAGTAACTTGTCCCTGAGCAAAAAATTTAAAGCAAGTGGTCAAGAAATGCTGTATGTTTTGCTTCTGATCATAGGAATTTAGTAATATCGTCTTGCATAGTTCACAGTAATTGTAGCTGAATTGGGCCAAATGATTACCAAATTGTTTCTGAAAGATCAATATGTCCCCTTTGGTTCTGGATTTAAGGTGAGGGGGAGGGTGATTCGTTAGGAAAGAATGTTCATATACACGAAGAAGAACTCCCATGTTTAAATACAGAATCAGTTTTTCTGCTAATTTCTTATTCCATAATAGCTTATCTTCATCTACATACATTTATTTAAAACCAGCCAAGGAGAACTCGGATGTCAGCCTGCACCCAAGGAAAAACCAGCAGTCTAATAACAGAATTTGTTTTGCTTAGGTTTTCCATTGGTTTTGGTTTTATTCAATAACAGGAATGGTCACCAGTCTGACTTTGATGCTACCCACTTCTCTCAGACTACTAGATGAATTTATACCTTGAAATGTATGCTAAAATATTACCTTCAGACCATGAAGTCTTGTATATACACTAATCTAAGACATATCAGGCAACAGCAGTCATGGCTTTACTGCAACAACCTGGCCTTTTATCTCAGAGCTGCAATAAGGAAAGTCACGTTCCCAGCACATTCAAACTTTCAGAATTCTGCAGAAAGTTATTTTTTAAAAAATAAAATAAGCTATTTTAGTAAACAAAATTAATCCATTTAGACATATGTGCACAGCAAGGAAGGACAACAACTATACAGATGTCCCAAGAACAATCCAGCCTCCCTGTTCAGAAGAATATATTTTAATACACTGTGTTAAAATAACAGTAACTTTTGCCACTTGGACCCATGCATTGTATTTGAATCTGTTTTCTTGCAGATTATTTTGATACCAGGAATAACACAATGATCATTTGTACCCTGTATTTATCGGATTCTGACTGTCCATTTTATTTTGCCAGTATTTAGCATCTTTAAAAAGCAACACACATTCTCATGTACAAAGAAGTCAATGCATTTAGTGCATTCCCAGGTTCTTTTATACGTTCATAAGCTTATCTAGAATACAATATTCAGTGTATGTTTAAAATTTCTTTTATTTTGCATTCTGTCAAACTGCTAGCAGTCTAGCATCAGCTACAGTAAGTCCGCTGCTATTTGGTACATAAAGTGCTAAGTATGGGCTCTGTAAACAGGAATGCTCTCACTTCCTTTACAAAGATTGGTCTGCAGGCTGAAATCCAGCATGTATACTTAGGGCACATGCTGTGCTCATGCTAAGCCCTTTATTTATTCCTGTCATAGCACTCAGCGTTTTATTACAGGACAAGACATACTTGGACACCATTTAATAAGTAAATGCTTTGCACCAAATACATACAATGTACACATTTGTGGAAAAAGTAGACCAGGCTGGTAGAAAGTGAAGCAGCTCAGTATGTGCAAAACACTAGCCCAGAGCCTCTTCCAGTTGCAATCAACATGAGATTTGTCCTGCTCCACTGAGGGTAGAATAAGCTTCTCATAGTTTGGGGATTTTTCAGCAGTTTTATGGAAACAGAGCAACTTAAAATAAAAATAACAATCTATCTGCCTTCCCCCATGTTATAAAATTCAGAGGGTTATTATATAGGGATACATTTCTAAACTATATCCGCTTTGTCGCATGCTTCAAACGTATCTACCCAAGAGAGCGAAGTGCAAAGCTGTCAGCCTAACTGTCTAACAGATGGGATCAAATTCCACTTTCTGTTTACATTTTCATGCTCCTATGGCAGCGAGTTGCCATAAGGATACTTAAATGTGCAGTAACCATAGCAGGTATCAATGCTACTCCTTATTCACAGACATTGCTATAGCTGCCTCTCAATACCCCTCCTCCCTAACATACTCAGCAGTAGCACTGATGGGAACTCCCAGATAGGCTCATTCTGCAATTCACGAAGCTCCTGTTTTCAACCACCTCCACATGCACGTATGCCATCAGCAACTGAACCGCAAACACCTGTCTGTGCTCAGGAAGAGTTAAATCAGCACACTCATCCCTTAACTGCAACTCTTTTCTCCTCCGTGTAGACCTCAGGGTCTACATGATGGATAGCACTAGCATGCACATATAGAGAAGATATGCATGTACATATATAAGTATGCACATAAATAAGCATGCACATATAGAGAGGACTAAACACAGCTCCAAAAACTCATGTGTCACCTCATTACAGCCAGCAGATTTCCATGATGAGAAGTTCAAGTCACAATGAGACAAATGTGAGAGATTTTTTGCAATTCTATGAGAGCTTCACTGGGGCATAATTAAAAGTATTATTTAGCCTAGTACAAATTAGTGATTGGTAAAATCAAAATGCAACCACAAGCACAGACTCTTTCTCCACTCTGCTCACCACTTAATCCTCTTTAGTGTGAAAACTGGTCTGGAAATTGCATAAAAGCTGCCCTTCTGGTGAGATTTCCAGAGTTTTTGGGTAACAACTCTGTCAGACACACCACAAAACCAGACTCTGTTACAGTATGTTGATAAGTCTGTTTCCACTCCAAGGAAACCCCAGAGGTATGTGATAGTGATTTCTGAAACAAAAAAAAATTAAAACCCTGGAATAGTTGTGGTTCATTTGAGTTTAAGGATCAAATTCAGGTCAGTTCCACTTTATCCAGACTGATTCACTTCTCCCTATTTTTATTTCACTACTGACAAAGTTCTTGTTGCTCTGAAAACCTCAAAAAGAAAAGGATATTAACTTTAGGAGTTGAAATGCAGACACAGGGAATCAGATGTACTAATTAGGTAAGAAGTTAGTCAAACTCATGAAATCACTTTTTCCTACCTTTCAAAAAAAAAAAATTCATCAGGGAACAAAGATATTCAAGCTCTCATAAAATAGAAAACAGACATTCTTTATCAATTCATGTAAATTTTTGAAGACTATGAACACTGGTTTTGGTATTTCAAAAAGCAGTATTTACATGAAGAAAGTATCATGCCAAAAACCAGGAAGTAATGCTCCATTAATATTCATTACATGCCAACACTCAAAAAAAAAGGAAAGAAAATGTAATCTGCCAAGTTTATTTTGGCAAAGCTGTATGACATGATTTGTATTCAAAGCAAAATTTAGAAAAATGTCTTTAAATAAATATAAATTCCTTTCAAAATGGAAAAAAACCCCACATAAACCAGAAGGAAACAGCACTTCTGAGTTTTAGCCTTTTTTTAATGCTGGACTGTACATAAGCAGTGATTAGTGAAGTATACTGTCACAAAGTTTAAGCTAGACCAATTTAAGTTAGACTTACTTTTCCCTGACTTTGTAGGAAAAGGATTTTTTCAGTTATCAAGAAGTTATAAATTAATATCTAACATCTTTTTTTCCCTTCACACCTATTTTTTAACATCTATATGTACAGCATTAGTTTTAAACGTGTAAGAAAGCCAAGTACAGAGAATAATCCAAGTTTTACTAAGCAAAGACTAAACTACACAAGAAGACAGCAGTGGCCTTCAGCAAGGTGTTAATGTACTTCTCAGAAATAAAAAACACTGATTCATTGCCTGGCTCAGCCTGCAGCAGGAGGGGGGCCAGCAGTGTCCATATCGCACAGTGGAACACATGCCATGCAGAAATTCTTAAATCTCTTCTGCACAGCTTCACAAAACAAATGAACACAAGCAGCCCTCCATGCGCATTTGGCCACATTGCTTCTAGCACTTGAGTAAGTTTGTATAAAAGCAGGCAATTCTATCTCCCAGCAGCACAGCACTTAGGGGATGTGACATACTCAGTGACATACAGTGCAAAAAATTCTGTCTAGTAAGGAAGACAGTGTTCTGTGCCCAAACCAAAAACTATGAACCTGTCTTTGTTCTTGTTTAAAATTTCAGCTACTGATTGCAGTGGCTAGAAAAACAAAGGCATTTCTGAAGCCAAACCCGAAGACAAGAAACAGGCCCTCAGACGACTGTACAAAGATGTTTCTAGTCCCCTTCCACTCAGTTTCTGACTGACTTAATGCATCCTCAGTTCTTCTACCTTTCAAGCACAATTAACAGATCAGAAAGAGAACCTGAGAATTAATTCTATAAAGCAGAAATTCTCAAATTAGGAGAGGGCAAGAGAGTAGCTACGATCATGGGGGAGATATTGGCATATATATCTATTATATGGATCTATTACCTTTCCAAATTATCATTCAAGAACAGCAGTTTAAATTACACCTTCCGGTTGTAAGCATATATATGGTAGTATTCTTCACCTCACTCAAAAATTCTTTTTCTTCTCTGAAGTAATGTCCCTACTCAATACAGATTACAAAGATGAAAAGTAGACCCTTCATATAAGATAGGCAAAACTGATAACACAAAAGGCATCTCACTCACTTAATTACTGATGAGGATAGTACCAAATAGTTGTCAGATAGTAATAAAATTAAATGCTACTAAAAGAAACATATCATTCCAGTAGCTTTGTCAGCATCCAAATTCAATACCATTGAAGAGAATCCCAGCAGATGAGAAGAACAGACCTTCTACATAATTCTCCCAAATTAAAATTGCCACTTCTGTGACGTCTTCGATGCTTTCTGGGGAGTTTGGTCAGGCACAGTTTTTTAAGTCAAATGAGACTTTGGGCCTGTGCCAGGTTGTTCCTTATTCCTAACTCTTAAATACTTGATACGCTGTGGGAAATCACAGCTTATGAGAAAGTGATGACTTTTCAAGTGACTTTAGTCAATACAAGTTGTAAAGCTATCCCAGTCCCTTGTAAAACTTCAAGGGAGTAAAATATGTGGAGAGAAGCAGAGCACCTGACAGGTAGTAGCAAAGGAAGGGAAGGATAAAGGAAAGAACAAGGTCAAATGTAGAGAAAAATTATAGGAAGGGAGGGAGGGGAGAGGGAAATAAAACAAAAGAGCTAGGACAAAGATGCAAATAAGAAAAACTGACAAATATTTCAGAGGAAAAGGTCAGAACCAGTAGTCTTTCAAATTTCTAAGAAGTTAAAATCAGTACTTCAAGGGTAAGTATCACGTTTTTATGACCAATGGGCATAATAGCAACCTGATTTGTTTGCTACAGCCTTGCAAAACTCACATATGAAAACATACCATTGCATATCATGTGCATCCATCCTGTTGAAATGAAGACAGACATCACCAACACAGGAAGTATGAAAGTCTTGATTTCCAGAGTAAATATCCACAACACACACATTCCTTTCAATGGCTTTTACCAGTGTCCTCAATGTACATGTCCTACTAGTTACAGTAAAACATCAGGAGATCCACTTAATTCAGACTAATTTGTAAAGCACTTGCCATGTTCTTGATGTTCACCTGTGCAATTCTGAACTAGAAGAGTTTAACTACTTAGAAGTCATCCTTATAACTGATGGACAACTTTCTGAAAAGACATGTAACATGCAAGGGCAAAAATATAACTATACTTGAAAAAAAAATGTGGAGTCCAGAAGTGTGCCACTTTCATTCTTCAACTTAACTTCATCAGAGTACTCCTTTTAATTATTAAAACCTCCTCATTTTTGCAGGAATATGAAGTATGGATGTAAAACACGGAGAAACACGAGAGCAACTCTCTTAGAAATCACTTCTCACAAAACAGTAAGTTCTCAACACACAAAGAACTAGCATAAGCAACACTCCTTAAAACTCCAGGTGCATGAAACCTGTCACCATGGGAAGCAGATGGGGAAAATATACTCCACAACACACCAGATCAAATTAGAAGATCTCTTAGCTCTAACATCTAAATGGAAGAAAGACAGATAAAGTCATACTCTCACTCCCACTTGTGTCTAGGGTTATGACGAAAAATGGAAAATATTGCCCTACTAAACCAAGTAAATTATCAGTCTAATGAATATGATTTTTAAAAAAAAAAAGTGTTGTAAACCTATCTGATTATGTCCCCAGAGGAATCAAAAATTATGCAATTCCAGAGTCTACATGTTTGTCTGTTAACTATTCCACAGCTTCTGAATCCATGGATCTACTTCCACCACCTTTGGCAGAAAGACAGACTTTCCAAAGATACTTAATTCTTATAATGCGGTTGGACAAAGCATGACCCAGAAGCTTCCTGCAGTCCCCAAAACCTTCTCTCTTGGCCTGCCAGGTACTCAAAGCCAGGGCATTCCACTACACTTACCTAATAGCAAAGAGGTAGCAGCCAGCTGATTAATCAGCAATTCCTGCCTTGTCCCACCACACCTTTCTACACCAAGCATAGGCAGTTGTGGATTACAAGAGCACTGCAGAAGGCAGGCTGGAAGAGAACCTTGGAATAAGATTAGAGATGTGTAAAAACTTTAAATGGTAAGAATAAAGCTGCGGAGGTGTGGTTTTGCTAACGCCACTGTTAACTGAACTTTTTGCTGGATACACATATTTCAAATTTATATTTTAAATCTTATGAGAACTCTAGGGGAAAAATAAAGTCTCTGTTCACACCAATCCTGGAAACCAAAATTACTGGACATCTAAGAACTTGGAATCCCCCAAAATTTGTCTAAGAAGAATGGTAAAATAAATTACCTAAGTGTATGACATTGTACAGGTTCTTTGCCAGACATCAACAACATATGAGAATATTCAGAGGTATTTCTGAATACTGCGAAAAAAAAAAAAATGGTATACAGAACTGGAGGATCAGACATGCTAACGTCAGATTTGAAATGGCATACTATAAAAAAAAGAGACTGATATACTTTTATAGGAGATGTTTATATAAGTTTTAAACATTATTTTCCAAAAAGTTTAAGGAATATTTCAGTAGGAGACTTCTTGGTAGCCAGACCTGGCTAAGCACTTTTCCTAGGTATTGCAGCCAGAACTCATCAACTGTACTGAGTCAAGCAGTTTCACATACAATTTCGTTTTTCACATATCTGTAGGCAGATTCTGAGCTATTAGGCAATTAGATCTCTAATGATCACATTTAACTAGGCATGAATCAAGGCAAATTCTCATGCAGTCAGTTTTTGTGGAATGATTAACTGAAAACAATCACCTGGTTCAGTTCATTAAGTACCGCAGTAAACTCATTCTTTTTTTTTTTTTGCTGATTCTCAGATGCATTTAAGAACTACAAAACTTAAATACAACAGCCTTTATGTTCCACAACCATCCCACTCTTCTTCTGCAGCAATTTATTAATCTAATAAAATTCTATGGACATGTCATACTATGGACAGTAAAAAAGCATATAAAAATTAATGAAACCATGACATTTGCCAAAGATGTCACAATTTAAATTATGTCCAAAAACCTGAGAAGATCAGGAAAAAGAATTTTAAAATTACATTTATAGGCAAGTTTTTTTAACCAAACCTCTTAGATTTTTGCCTCTTTCTTTAGTAAAGTTAACTTTACAACCCATGCAACTCCTGCACACACTTTACAAATCAAGTTACACATAATATATGCTAGTATTTTCACTTACAGTTGTTCATACTGGTCAGGAGTTTAACATTGACACCTGACTGACTAGAGTGATTGAGCATATAAATTACAAGTAACAATCAACCTATTTAATAATGAACCTGATTCAAACCTGATATTTATAGAATATTTGGAGAATACCTTTATTTAGCACTGCTGATTTTAGAATTAGTAAAAGTGAAGGTTTGACTAGAGAGCCATGGAAAAAATAAAGAAAAGCAGTTCAGATAAATAAAATATACGCTTTTTAAAGACAACAAATGGATCTGGAATGCGTGAACTTTTCTTATGCCAAAAGGTGTCCAACTGAAAAACAAGTAAGAAGGACAGGAGCCTTAAAATTGGGCAAGTTAGCTCCTACTCCTCATGCAAATTACATCTGTGTCACTGATTGATGGATTGATTTCAATCACTGTCTGCAGAAGTACTGTATGGAAAAGATGCTCTTTACTATAGGAGGAAAATAAAACACTAAAGCAAGGACTTTACATTAGATACAGAACATAGTAAAAACTTTCTTTTCATTGATTTCTGTGGGGTTTGGATCAAGGTCATATTGATTGCAGGCAGTGTGGTTCAATGATTAAGACAGCAAATTTAGGTTTCATTTTTAGCCTGGTCATTCACCAAGTTCTGAGTCTTAAGAAAGTTAATCACTTCTTGTGTCTCACTCCATCCATGTAATGGGGAATAATTCTAAACTCCTTTATCAATAAAGGGAACCAATTATATTCAAACAAAGGGAGATAGATAACAGCTAAATATCTAATGGTAAAGCAAACCCTTTTATTTTTAATTTGAAATAAAACTTCCTGGAGCAGTAGGAAACTTGCTGGTAATTTACAATTCAGCTCATGTAGTAATTTTCTATGGTAAGACTCAGCTTTAAGATGCATGTGTGCATGCATGCATGTGTGCAGAAGAGTGAGAGCGACAGAAAGGGAGGCAGAAGACACTGTTGTTCACTAACTGGCATTCCATAAGATGCTTTGTTTTAATAAAGCAAAGAAAAAGTAGCTGTCAGTTAAACTGCCATTTCTGTCACACTTTTTAATAATACTGCTCCTGTAATTACACTGTGGTTCTTTATACTTACTCAGTAAAAGCTTGCTTAGTTTTAGCGTGGAAAACAATTTACAAAATTATAGAAACAGACTGAACACAGCAGTTCATTTGTTGAGGCAATTATCCAGATCCTTGTCAAAAAAGAGAGAGAGAGTAAAGACTGTGATGTGCAAAAATTGTTTCTAATTCTATGCTATAATACATACAATATGTCTGTGGTTGTGTTGGATTATGTTAATAAACTGCAGTCGAAACATATTTGTCACAACGCAAAGGAAGGGTGCTATCAATTGTCTTGCCAGATATTTTAAATTAGTCACCAAAATGTCTAGCCAGGGTTTCCTCTATGACCCTTAGATGAAGGGAGAGGCATATTGGACAGTTTTTCCTGTGGGACTAGACAGATTCTTCTAACGCTCAAGTATTTTGAATAATCTGGAAAATAACTGTAAAGTGAACTGCAGCACAGTTGCTTTTTTTAACAGACGTGTACAGTTCAATGCTGAACACAAATTCAGTGCTGTTTTTGGCTTATCACTCAGAAATGACTTTCCTTAATATTTCTTAGCAAAAATGGGCAGGGGGATTATTCCTTTTTTGGAAAGAGTAAAGGGTATAAGGAGTGAGATACTGGTCAGATAAAAGAGCACACAAACAATGGCAAAAAGATCTAAGCACACAGTCCGGAAAATATCAACATTAAAAAGACAAAGAAAAAAGAGAGATAGTGTTGAAAACAAACATAGACTTTTTTTGATATTCTATACAGATTCAGAAAGAAATCTGCTGCTTGTAAGACTGCAATCATTTGTATAACAAGTTACAAAAAGGGCACATTTAAGCAAGCTAGCACTCCAGAAATATCTATTACTGAGAATTTTTACTGAAATTCATTACTTTTCATAATTTTAATATCTGTCCTTTCTTGAAAAACATTTCTCAATTATCCTACAACATAAGTTATAACATGCAAATGGTTTTCCAACTATTCTGAAAAGAGAAAAATGCAAACGTTCTGTTATTTAAATCAATAATGAAACAACCAGCTTCTTTTCTTCATCTGCACACTTCACATCTCAGTAGAAGATACTGATGTAGACTCTTTGCTACAAACTTTGTTTTGTTGGACAAAAAAATGGCAGAAGACCTAGCACACAAGAAAAAAAAGCAAAAATGGCATCCAAACACATATCAGGAATTGTGAGCATGCTACAAAAGTTTCATGTATTAAAATGTGGATGAAAATTTTTCCTTCCCCACCTCCCCCCAACATCTGGAGATACTTTGCTGGAGCAGTTTCCAGAAACCAAACAGTATCTTTTCTTGACTAGCTCCTTTCATTCGAAAATAAACAATTAATGAAATAGGCAACTAATTTCCAAACTCTTCATATTTATTAAACTGCTTCCTCAAATTAAGTAGCTGTTCCATGTAAATGGTACTGCTATTCTTTCTCAAAAAAAAAAAGCATTTTTAAGATTGTCTATTTATGTTTATTTTATTCTAGCAACAAGAGATGAAACAAAAATGTTCCCCACTTTAAAATTATAAGTCCATTTGCGTAACATAAGGAAGGCACAATTAGAGAACTACTCTATCTGAATCACTGAAAGTCAGTGTATGGACCAGACTTCACCATGGGGCAAAATCTAGCTTGTACTATTTTATGACTGTATATCTAAATTACAGATGAAATTATTTGAAGTTATGACCCATTTTAATACAATTTTCTTTGAACACATGAAAGAGGGTGGAAAAAGCCTCTCCTGCACCAAGGTCTGACTATTACACAACATGAATAATTTCAATAATCAGTTCGGAAATGTAATTGTCTGCTAGGTATCAAATACTTACCTACACTTACAAATCCTGGTTACTATCTCTAACAAAAAGCTCATACTAGAAAATGCTCTTTCCACTCAGTTGTTTTTTTATGTACTGCCCACTGCCAGGAACAGAAAGCTCCTTGAAAATTTTTTTGAGCTGATCCTCTATCGTCCAAAATTCTTCCTCTATATCTCCTTATGGCACAGCTCTGATTGAGGTGTACATGTACTCACACAACATACTTTTCCATTCTGTAAGTGGAGAGTTACATATCTCCATCTAACATACACTAGGAAAAAAGCTGTAGCACTTAGAACAGTGCCATCACCCCATCTTTTGACATCTTTACTTTCTCAGCATTTACTGTCCTAGCAAAAACTGAGAAGGAGTTTTTTCCAGGATATGAACAGAAGTCACTGAGCAATGAGCTTAATTTCCCTCTCCTGCTCAGCTCTCATGGCATTTGCTTCGGGCAGCTGTCAGGACAGACAGATGGTAGGAGAAGCATCTTAACTTCTTCAGTAGGGGTGTCAAACGCATTTTCACCAGGAGCCACATCAGTCTGCTCCTGCAGTGTAACATGTGTCATTCGCTGCACACGTGACTGGAGCTGGCAGGAGCGCAGGGGCAAGGAGCTCGGCACTGCCACCGGGTAGAAACAAGGTGCTGGGCCAGATAAAACTAGGTGGAGGGACGGATTCGGCCTGTGGGCCTTGTGCTTGTCACCTGTGCTCTACAGCAATATGCCTCAAGCTCAGCATTTACCAAACATTGCTGCATCCAGAGCTGTCTACAGGACACTTAAAGAGAAGCATGTTTCACCTGGGAATAACAACTACTGAAACATATTTTTATAGCACAGTACATCAATACATTTACTTAATGCTTTACAAATGGAAGCCCTGATACTACAATCATTTGCCTCCTGATATAACACTACATTGAGTAACATCTGTCACTAATAATTTTCCATTACTTCACATACAATAAGTTTAAGACAATGGCCATCTTTGCACAATTCACCTGAGTACCTAGCCCAGTGGATGCTGTTTCTCTCTCAGATAAAACACTACCTTAAACTCACATTCTTATACAAATACACAATTCCAAAGCCCTCAAATAAATACTACTTTTAAAAAATGCATGGATGATTTGAGCAACGTAACATGCTTAAGCTGAAAGTGGATCTCAGTCTGTCAACCTCTCATACAACTGAAAACACCAGTGTGTGTACTGGGGCGGGGGTAAGGGAAGAGGTGGTGGAGTGTAGGGGTGTGTGTAATCTGGTTCCATCAGCAGTCCCTTTCAGCCAAGTGAATGAACAGTATAAGAGATGGTGAGAGATGGAAGAATGCAACTCCACACATGAAAAGAACCAGCACAGTACTTCAAGCCACTCTTTTCCTGAATAAGAACATTCACACACAGCTTTATCATGGTTTAACTAAACCACTCAGCAAAATGGATTCAGGTGACCATCTGTGTTTTTCCCTGCATTGACAAGCTCCAAATATAAGTATTACTTCTGAACAGCGACCAGAGCGAAATATGAAAGCTGTCAGCCAATTTATTTTACTGTTGACTTCAGAAAAATTAATGCCTGACACAGTCCACAGTTATTACATTGAGCAAGTCACATTCTTTCTCCTTTGCCTCAATTTCCCATCTAAAAATGAGAGCAATAAAATGGACCTCATTCTTACAGAGCTTCAAAACTGACAGATGTAATGCAGAGTGTAGAAGCTGAATATTCTATTTGTTCTCAGGATTCAAAAGCAATCCATGCAGTAGGCAAAAATATATAATATTATCCGGTGCAGTATAACCAGAGAATGCTGGACTGCAAGATTAAGTAGCAATGATCAGAGAATTCCCCTCTCTTTGCTTGAAGGTCTGCTTTAACCTGAGACACTTTCAGGCATAGTATAGACCACATTGCTTCATTCACTCAGGACAAAAAAATTCATCTACTAGAAATTAAAAGGTCATAAGTCATGAATGTCAGGAAACAGAATTTGCCAGCACTAAAGAGGACACATACAGCATGCAAGATAAAGAAGCAGACTGTAAGGGTATTTGGAGTGAAAGTGCACTTACATATACTTCTATGCACTTTTAGATTATAACACAGAAGGGGAAATTAATTCTATTTTTCTTATGTGAAAATACTTTTTCTATGTCCTCTGTTTTGCTTTCTCAGCATTGTGATCATATTTCACCTTACCCTCAAACACCACCATACAAGTGTAACCACAGTATTTTCTGTTACAGAACAAGTCTTCCACTAACAAAACTCAGGTCTGTAGCCGAAGTGGATGGCTAAACAAAACATAAACAGTTAGTCAGACTGGTAGGTTTAGTACTAAAACACAGGGAAAAAATACCATACTCAATACAAAAAATAAAGAAAACAAAATTTCATAAATTACTGCAAAAGGTTATTATTATTAAAGAATATGTTTGGTCTTAAGTACAATTCCTAAGAAAAGAAAAACAAATTTAAATAGTTAAAAAAAATTAAAGACACGTCCATATCTTAGGTCAAAAATCTTAGATCTGTATCAAAAAATAATGACTAGTTTTCAGGTATGCATTTTCTCAAGCGTTTCTTAAATTACACCTGCAGTAATAAATTGAATACGCGTAAATATTCACAGTTAAACACAAATTTCCTTTGTGCGTAAGATGTGAAAAATTTCCATGGAGACATAAGAAATTTAAGTGCATGTAAAAATAAATTAAAATTATGTCTTTAGATTTGTAATCTAAAATAAATTTAAATTTCAAATTTATAATATAAAGGCAATTTTTCAAACTGTTATCATAGAAACAACTTCCCAGTATCTGAGATTGACAGAATTCTGATAAAGTATTCAGATTTTTGATATGAAATACAATCTCTCTCCTGATAATGTGGCCTTCTTCTGACAATGTGGTTTCTAACTAACTATTCTAGACAGGTGGAAATGAGCCTGATACGTACCATCCTAATAGCTAAAAAAAGAGGAAATTTCCCCTGCTATGTGGGTAATCGTTGAACTCTTTTACCGAAGACAAAACCACGTAAACCAGAATATGCCCAATTTTCACGTAAGACTAAGAGGGATCACAAATTATTCTTCTTGCCAACTTTTATCACTATTTGCATTGAGTCTGATCTGAATTGTCTACTTTCAAAGAGTGGTAACATCTGATTCAGCCTTGCAGGGAATAACGTGAACCATGCTGTGAAGAAGAGTTACAGAAGGGACACAGAAAAATTCCTAAATATAAAATCATAAGGAGGTACGCTTGAGCAACAGGATTGATAAAAAGCCTAGGTAATTACTTTGGACTACACAACAAAACACAAAATTTAAAGGAGAATAAATACGCTAAATTCCATCACTGGCTACAAGCATCAAAAAAAACTCAGGAAAAAATCAGTCACAGGAATGTACAGGAATAAAAGTTTAAAAGTAGAAAAAATTTTCAGATAGTGAACTAACCCCAGCAGCTTAGTAAAAAGTAGTAAACATGGAAATTTAATTCAGAAAAAGTACACACCAAGGAAACAGCAGCAGTGTTCTATTTCTGTATAAACTCAAATGACTTTTTCCAAGATCTAAAACTAACAACAACCTTACAGTTGCTGTGTAGAACTAGCAAAAATCCTTTACTTTATGACATCATTATTTTAGTTTGAACAAATCTTCTCCCAAATGTTTATAGCACCATGCCAGTTACTTCAGCTGAGCTGACACAATGAATTTAAAATGGTATAATACTTCTGACTTACCAACAGATTATCACATGATTAACTAGAGTAAAAGGATTATTATTACTGCTGTTATAAGATATTAACACTTTTGGTAACGCATTGTAGGGATGCTACTTTCCACATTGAGAAACAGAGTGAAGACCAAGTTTTCTTAATTTTAGTTATCAACAAATGATCTTGCACTGAAGTAACAGAATCTTCTTTAAATAATATTTTAATCAGGAATCTTACCCTTACTTTCCTAAGGGTCATACGAGCTCATTACAAGGTTTAATAGAGGCTACAGAAACAGCTGAACAGTCAAAACATTCAGTCTTCCTTAAAATAGTGGGTTAACAAACATCCTCAACTCATGCATGCACACAGGCACACACGAACCCCCACACAGGGTTTATGAACAAGCTGCATGTCTGAAGTAAGGGTGCAGAATTAATACACTTGGTAAGACAGTGTTATATTCATTGAAGCTTGACACCAGCTCTGTTAAGAAGAGTTGTATTTTCAGAGAGGAGAGAGAAAACAGCAACAGGAGGGAGCAGGATTCAGGGGACAGCTGAAGTGTGAAGTGATCCAGCAGCTTTTTGATACGGTTTAGACTTTGCTTTGGGAATGCAACAAAACATCAGCTACAAACTTAACCCCTTGATACTGGCAAAACCGTCAACCTTAACGCTAAGCACCCAAGCACTGAAATTCAGATTCCATTTGGCAACATGCTAAGGGCTAGGAAGCTTTTAACCCTCCTATGAAAGGTAATAAGTTCTTGTGGCTATATTTGTGTTTTGTGTACAGATGCTCTTCTATACATATTAATCTGTCACTGGTCTTCTTTGCTCTCTTTTTAGATTCAAGTTGAATTTTTTCTTATGTTTTAGTCTGTGCAGGCTAAAAAACATATATATTGTATGGAAAACTTAATGAATTAAAGGCAAGAATTTTCTGAGTTTCAGAGTCATACTATGTTTCTAGACAGCTACATAAAGGTCACAACTGATGGTCAATAGTGAGTTCTAAGAAATCATAATTTAGCAGGAAAATAAGTTCTGTTATGAATGTGCTAACACAAGAATACACTTGGAAGAAAACTGCATTCCTTAGTTTGAAAATTGTCTTTGTTTCGATTTTTGTGTAAAGCAACATGAAAGCGAAAAGAAAGACAGTGATGGATCTCAATTTTTAAGTCATTTGTTTTAATTTTGGGACACAAATCACAGTTAAGCACTGCTGGTTAGGGTGGTCACAAAGGTAAAAAGATATGACATGTTTTTCTGCATAGAAAAGCTGCTTGTTTTCCCCTGTGATTATTAAAGTGCAAATACAGGTAACAAAAACTAGAATTACACGGTGAGATAAAAATGACAACATGCGAAAACTCTACTTTGCCTCCACAGCATCATCTAGTTCCCCCGTTGTCATTCAGCCAGGGAAAAAAATCACTTCCAGAAAGCTCACCAAAGATCAAACTGTGTCTGGTGACAGCAGTGTCCAAGCTATAAGTAATGTTCAAAGGATTCAACAATGCCTGTGACTGATCATTCTCTTTCCCTTGCCATCACCTGCTGATTTTGTCCAGGTGTTTTATGGCTATCTTGAGGCTCTGGAGAACAGACAGAAAGAAGACTTTGCCAATTTCTTTTGTCTGTAATTGTGAATTCCTTACACAGATGGTGGACAGCCACAGGCTGGCCAACTACAGGCGCTATTGCCTTCAACCTCAGAGGGAAAGCATGAGAGCAGTATTATCTTCTCCCAAAGTACTGTCTGAAACATTTCTGTGGTTAGAGAATAGTACAAGATGCCTTTTCTTAGGGAAAAAAGAGGTTCCCTCTGCCTTCCCCCTCCCCCTCAAAGAGTGGCTGGGGATGGGGGTGCGAAAAGAAAGGAAATAAATAAATTAACTAAGATCTTGGCTTGTATTAGCAAATTAAGCATTCCTAAGCAATTCAAGAAGTTTGTCTAATAAGATAATCTTGTGTTAACATGATTTTGTAGTACGTTTATAGTCTCTCAAGTATTCCAAACAAATCCTGCTAAATATTACTCATGAAGCAAACTGAGCCATTTCTGGCAGCAATCTTTAAAGATGGGCAGCAGCCACGTGCCTTTCTTGTAAGCAAACAGGGTAGGAGAAAAAGGGTGGCTTTTTCTCTTACCCTATATGCTTACAAGAAAGGCCATTACTTATGCAAATTACTGCTTAGTGTGTAGTTATCTAATTGTACAAGTACCTATTTAGAAATGAACTCTTCTCCTGCAGTGATGCAAGTGTAATTTTGAAACTGGTTATTTAAAGTAAAACTGCTACACCGCCACTTTAACCTCTGGAAGTGTGACTACATACCAGGGAATGGAGAGAATGTAGCAAAATATTTGTGCAACGCTTAGGCACCTGACAAAGCAAGTTTTACAGAAAAAATGTGTGACTACTTCCAGTTCTCAAAACTGGAACGACTTGGAAAAATATGTTTATCATATATGCATTTCACTATGAAGAACTAGATACAAATTTTGTATGAGAAACATATCATGGACAGACTCCATCTTCTCATACTCTTTAGAAAAAATATTATGCATGCAATACACACCTATTTAGGAAGTTTCAAAACACGTACTAGAAAATAAGTAGGTATCTAAGACTCAAATTACAGGTAGACTTCAGGAAACTCAGAGCTATACCTATCCCATACTCTCTTTCGGTTTTGCTTATAGGTGATGTGAATGAACTCTGAACTCATTAGTAAGATGTAAAGCAGTGGACTCATCTTGGATTCTCAAGATATAGACTTGCCCCTCATCCCCTTACCCTCATCTAAGGATCAATGTTAACTACACAAAGGGGCAGCAGAGTAATGGAGATGATTTCTGCCATGCAGATCTGAGAGCACAATTAAGTCCTGCTCTAAATTATTTATTTTAATGCTAAAGGGTGTAATGTTTTCATCTTTTTTGAAAAGTATACTCAGCAGTTATAAAATCTGGAATTATAAATGTTAGAGAAGGAAAGGACCATTACATCACCCCGCCTATCCCCAGCCAAAGTGGGCCAGTACCCTACTGCATATCTTCAAGCCTTCTATGAAATGTTTTCAATAATAACCTGCTGATGTTTAAAATGCTCTGAATGACATTAACACTTGAAAAAAAGTCTGTGATTGTAAAGGGAAAATGTAATGCTCATAGAAAAGATGAACAGGTTACCTCAGAACTACAGGTCCCCTTTTTTTCTACTACCACAGGTAGCAGCAGTAAAGCTTGGTTTACTGCTTGGTTTAATAACATGTCATAACCCTGACCTAGAGAGGTCAACTTCACAGTTGAAAAAGTAGTTTACCCTCCATGGCTCATTTCATCCTTCAGCCTCCTGCCGTGATTACTAACAATTTAGCCAATATATGTATTCTTTTTTATTTTCTTACTGTACCCAAATACAGAGATTAGAGCCACATAGCACACTAGTCTTATCCATAAAAAGGCTGCAGTGACTGACCCTTCACAAAAATCATCCAGAATTCTTCCTGGTTATTTTTTTCCACAAAGATGGAGAAGACTTCTCTATGGCTTCACGTGATTGATTGTACAAGCATTTGAATAGAAGTATTTCCATGCCCTATACAAAAAAACCTGTTCATTTTAACTTTACCCCTCTCATCTTCCCTGACAGGTATGAACGATCAGAAGAGTAGCCAGCTCAAGATCAGAGAGCCTAATGAAATTGAGTTCCATGGATGAAGCTGTCTCACTGTAAACTGAAATCCTATCAACTCCAGCACCTCTGCCAAGCATTTAATCCATAAAACCCTGCACAATGCAACTGTGTTTCAAGGGAGGGCAGAAAGGAGGACTGAGAATTTTTTGTTTATATTAGGAGAATTTTTTTTGTTTCTTTTCAATTTTTTGAGGCATACATCTTCCTGCCCCACAGTATCCTGAAGTATTAAAAGCGGACATCACTGATGGTTGTGATGGTAATGTTACACCTAAGTAAGTAACATAAAAGAAGTTAACTGTGGACCAATTTTTCCTAGATGAGGGTAAACTGGTGTAGAAGATGGAACTTACTTGAACTTGGCAGGATGGTTGCTCAACACAAGGAGCACAATCCAGGAGAGAGCAACCAGAGAACAGAAGAAGAGAAAAACTGTGGCTACTGAGAATTGGGCTGAGAATGCCATGCTGCCCTCAGACATGAAGTCTGATGATGGTCTGGACTGAATTCAAACTGGTGATCTAAAGGAGAAAGATTCTGTATCTAACTAGTAATCCCCTAAACCAGAGTACCTCAGTACTTTTAATCACAAAAGAAAAACTGCATTCCCAAGGGAGATTTTGTTGGAGGGCATTGTGCTAGATACTCAAAAAATATAAAAGGTAAAGAAAAACCATGCAATTTCTTCCACCAAATGATAGTGCTCCTGTGTTAAGTTTATTAAGGCTAAAAAATGGGGGAAAAGCCTCAAAATAAAACAACATTTCTTATAATTCTTCGATATTTTTCCCCAATCTTGTTGGATAGTGATTAATAGGTGAAATTTCTTCAGTTCAACTTCATGATTCAGGTTTTCATTGTGTTAGAGAACTTAAAATTTGTAAGATATTCACACAGAAGGAAAAATAAGAAAGAAAGAAAATAGAAGTCTGACTGACCAACTCAATGCATGAGATGTAGTTACTTGTGTTCAAAACACAACAAGAGTGCGCATCATCTGTCCTTAATTTAATGGAGGTTTCACAACCACAGCCTCAGCAGTCGAAGTTACTTAGAGTGAAAGTGTAACATACAAAGTAAAATTGGCTACTTCTCTGAAAGGACAGAAGTCACATTGTAATGGCTAACAGTGAAATAACATGGCATGCCCTTCCTGAGAAAGTGTTAAGCTCCTAGTAAATGACGAAAGTACGCATGGTATGTTTTATGTATTGTAGATAAAATTTACAAACTATGACTACATAATCTTATTGGGTATTATAGTGTGAGCATCTCAAAAATGTTAAAAAATCATGCTCAAGGTCAAATAACTTTCAGAGCAGAAAATATTTTTTAAAAAAGGTCTTGTTTTTATTCTTAATTCAGCATCTTTCCCATATCATTCCCCCTCTCTAGCGAGATTATCTATGGATGATAACTGTAATCACCTATCCACAGCAGGGTTTCTTAATATAAGGTGTGTTTTCAAAAACTTCTTTTTACATGAGTAACAAATGTCAGAAACATCCAGACTATGCTGTGGATTGATAATATGCCAATATTTTCAGGTTTAAATTTAAGCTCATTTTGAGTTTCATCAGCAAGAAATAAGAAAGCCTTGAAACGGTAACATTCATGTTATTCCCCCTGTATTCATTGACTTAAAATAATAAAAGATAAAAGGATATGCTAAAAGATTAAGACAAAAAATACTTGCTTCGTCATGTTTCAGCCTAGAATGAAGTTTCACACACAACTTATAACTCTGAAAAAACGGGATTTATAGTTCAAGTTTTCCCAATACAACCTTAAGTACAGTGTGCTACTGACACCTTAACTACAGCATTGCAAATTGTGCTGCTGCAATAAACCATCTCTGTCTTTTTATTGAGAGAATACTGAAATCATTACAGTATTCTTGCCCTCTGTAAGCTTGGGAGTGGCCTGTCCATAAGTTATTAATAAACCATGGAAAGGTGCAGCAGAAGACCAACTATTCTTATAAAAGAAAGCCTCATGAATATTCAGCTGCATGTTGACTCTTACCGCAGTGGACCAAGGGAACCAAAACACAGCCCCCTATTCTACCAGTTAAACCTCCTGATGCTGTAATATTTTATTTTGAATAATAGCAACTAAATCTGTAACACTGTCTCTTTTGCAAAGCTAAATAACTGTTGCTCCTGTAAGAGTGTGCGTGGGGGATTGCTATCAGCTTCATTAAAAAATAACCCACAACATTGAGTATACACTCTAGTCTTAAGTCTTCATTTTAAACTAGAACTATATTACCTATAATATAACATCCACACAGATTTACTGCTAAAATAACAGTCACTGCTTCTGACTGCATCATGTTCTGAAACTAAAACTACCTATTCAGTAGCAAGATTTCCCTTCTAGTCAAACATGATGTAGCATGGATGGCAAATGCATGTGTTAGAAATACAAGCACACACAATTCAAAATACTATGACTACAATTTTCTCCTCCTACTCAATACCTTTCACAGACTCCCATTGACTTTTATTTCTGACTTTCCTGCATTCTAAATTGAAACTTCTTGACCTTAATCTATTCCAGCAACGTCAGACACAAAACATCATTGATGCAGAAGACTTCTAAGTTGGATTTATCAGGGGCTTGTTTGTCTGAATTATTTGCCATTTCCTTATTCTTTCTCAAATACATTTTTTCTTAAAGAACATCTCCTCTATGGCTGAGATGTGAATGCATGCTAGATATCCTTTCAGGACCAGCACAGACTTCCTTAACGAAATTCACTGCTTCCTTTACTAACTGAACAGAACTCCTTTAATTCTGTACATCCTCTAAAAGTTATAAGTTATAAGGGAGCACCTTTATATGTAATAACAGGCATCTGGGAAGCCAAATGGAGCAGTTGGAGCCCATTTTTTAATATGCAGCTCTAAAACATTCAACAAAGTGAGTGGTAATTGGGCACAAAAACATAAATTGTCAGAGCAAATTAAGGAAAAGACTTTGCTTTTCAGTGTGTTACATGCAAAATTATTTGTAAGATTGCACTAGACATACATGTGAACAAGCAAAGATTCTTATATATTCAGTCAGATTTTCAGATAAATTTAAAACAGGATTTCTGTCCTTAAACCAGAGCCCATGGGGAAACAAAACATGTTTAGCCCTGAAATAGTTGTGGTAATTCAATCCCTACGCTCTCCTTATTTTCTTGATGACAAAGAGAAACTCCCAGCTGGCAAGGCCACCTGCAGTGATTACTCCTCCATCCACACCCACGGAATATGAAAATGAGCCAATGATCATTAACCTTAATTTCTTCTAATATAAACCTCAGCTTTTATTTCCCCTAGGTTTACTTCTTTTGATACTCCCTTGAGATTAAGAAGGGGTGAGAAAAGGAAAGGAAAAAAAAGGTAGGGGAAAAGTCATGACTGGGGAAAAAAAAGCAAGATAACTGAAAATAGCTCAGTAGCCTTTTTCTTCTATTTCACAGCTGGCTTATTATAATTTCATAGTGCTCAGATAAAGGGATTTTAAGGCACTATCACCTAATTGATAGCAGCTTCTTTCCCTCCTCTGTCCCTCTCCCCAAGCAACCAGGTAAATGCTAATGTTTGGGTTTTCTAGGGTTTTTTTTAGATTTTTTTTTTTTCCCCTGAAGATATTCATGGGTAAAGTCATTTGGCAAAAACAAAGATGGGTCTGGATGTTAGGAATGCAGGTGTGGCCCAATGTCCACTAAAGGGCCAAGCACAACTGGGTGGGATATTTCCAGTAACTACTTCAAAATGCAGTAGAGAATGCATTACACCTCCTGGTCATCCACTTTGTGTTACTGGAAAATGGAATAATTTTTTTTTCAAGCTCTGTGGGACTAGTTCCTGCTGGCATTACATCACCTGCTAATGAATAAGGCACTCATTTGTCCCTCTGAAGAATATTATGTATAGAAAAAAACCTAAAACATACTAATAAAGAGACATAACACTTAAAAATAATCATGCTGTAGAAATAATGGTTTGTATAGCACAAATGAGTGTTCTGAAAACAAATACCCTGTTACCTTGTTAAGTCTCTGGACAGATCTAGGTAGACTCTAATCAACATTTCCAAAGGAATTATACATCTATAAAATGATGAACTTATCTATTCTTTGAAGTTTGCTTGGCTATATCCCCTGCTGGAGTAATCTTTTTCCTGCAAATAATTTAAAAATCATTATACAGATAAATAAATGCAAAAAGTGGGTTTAATATGTATTTTTTTCATTAGGAATACTGAATTAAAAAAAAATGTTCAAAGAACATAACAGAACTGTGACTGTATTACCTTCAAATACATTACAACAAGCTGTTTGTCGCCTACCAAACACATACAGCAGGGCTTCTGTGGAGACCAGGAGGCAGACAGTAACTTTGATCACGCAGACATTCCTCATTATTTCAGACCTCAAATCAAGTAGCAACAGTCAGGGGAAGAAAGGGGTAAGAGACATGGGGCTGCTGGGGAGGAAAAGGGAAGTAGACTGCAATTTTATCCTAGGTTCAGCATCTAATTTAAACAAAAACAGGCTGTCGGCATCTGTGCTTCCCTGCAGCCCCCTCCCCTTCCCCATGCTTTCCAGACTCCTGGTTCACTAAAAATGACAAGCACATTTTCTAGGCTCTGTTTTTTTATCAAGCTGACAAAGGTCAACAATACTAGCCAGAACAGTGTTGAAGTATTCAGTGCCACAGGTCATCCTAATAGATACTGGAGGGACTCATTGCAACACCACTGTAAGCCAAGACAGCACAATTTTTAAGAGGCAGCACTTTGCACGTTCACAGTCTGTTTAATTTAATACAATACTGGCCTCTTGTTTGCAAAATATCATTGGTACATTTCAGAGCTGGTATCTTTCTGTGGGTGACAGTAAGGTGACTGAATTCAGGCATGTTAACAGATGCACCTTTTTATGCTCTGTTAAACCATGTCACAGTCTACAGCTCCTAAGTGCATTCTTTTATTTATGCTGCAGCCAGATGAGCTAATTATCAGAGACAGACCTGTTCCAGCTCTATAAAGTCCAGTGGTTGTGTATATGTGTTAAGAGGCTGGGATGGAAAATGAGATGGAAGGGGGGAAGAGGGGCAGAGAGAGGAACTCTTTTTGAAAGCACTTTCTTAAAAATATGGCTTTGAAGCCTTCATGTTATTTCATTGGTGCTATGAAGGAGGGGGGAGGTATATTAGCAGCTTGAGACTATAGTAATATTTGGTTCAGATGTGTTGTTTCCCCCCCCCCCTTTTTTTTCTCATTTGAATTGTTACATTTAGATCCAAACAGCTATGACATAAACAGTAATACAAAACTTTCTCCAACACTCAAAAATAATGGAAGATGCTACCCCAGGAAAAATAATTGTAAACAACAGAGCTTGTTACATCTCTCTGTACGACTCTAGTCTGTTTTGCCATGTGTGGGCACAAGAGTTTTGCTTCCACCAAGTATTCCAGTCTACCAGGCATTTTTCACAAGCCCTTACGCCACAGTTGTGTTTTATCAACAGCAGCAGCTACGTCCTTTCAAAGACTCAAAATTCTAAACCAGTCTGGTCGTTTTTTACCAAATGAATGTCTTTTGCTTGCATGACTTCTTCCTTTACTACAGTTTTCAATAAAAAGATCATGACACTTAAGAGAAAAGAGCAGAAAAGGGACTTGATGTTGACAATTTTTTACTACTTAAAACTAAATGACTTTAACTAAAGAATTAAACCATTTGTCTTATGAGCAATGTTGGGGTTTTTTTTTCAGTGTTTCAGGGTTTTTTTTGGTGTTTTGTTTTTTTTTTTTTAACAGTATACAATTTAGCTAATAACTGGTTGGGGCCAATCTTTAACAAGTCACATATTTCCATTGTCCCTTCACCCCCTGCTTATGCTTTTACCACATCCTAACAAAAACATGACCAGAACTGGTGAAAAACATACGGTTCCAACTAATGAATCACATACTTTCCCGCAAGTGCAGTAAGTACTACCAGCTGTGACAGTCTTGCTTTGGCAGTGGAACTGGTGCAGAACAAGGCCGACACATCTGAAACCAGCTGTACTGAAAAACCACAAGCAATATAAGTCTGTCTGCCTTCTCAGGGGCTTCTTTGTCTCTGTCTGTGTCTCTCTTCTGTCCCTAAAACTTGCCAGCCATCTTGTTTTGACAGCGTTCAGAGTTTCAGAAGTTTCAAAGGGAAAGAAAATCCGCTGATTCAGGAAACTGAGTTTCAAGAAAATGATAAGGAGGTCTTTGTCAAACTAGCCCGAGTCAGGAAATTTAAAGAGCCAGAGTATGCATCTAACCATCTGCTCTGCTTGCATGACACCTTAACACACAGAAAAAGATGTGCATATGCTTAAAACACGTCTATGTCCATAAATTTGTATTTGTATCTAAAAGCACAGAATGATCTTCACAAATGAAGGAGTGTGAGGGAGGAACTTTGTCTTGAGATCCCAAGATTTTATCACATTAAATCTAGGGAAGCTGTGAAACTCACAAATAACTTTTCTAATCTCTAATTACATACAATAACCCAACAGGAAAACCAGTAAAATTTATACACCATCACAATGCTTTATGCACTCTAATGGCACATACTTTATCGAAGACTATTCCGGCTGTGTTTCAGAAAGGCTTTTAAAAATCTTGATGGGGACAATTTCTTGATTCTTCTACATGTATCAGAATTAATGGAAGTCTACAATACTTGACTGAAATGTAGTGGAGAAAAAAGTAAATCAATGTGAAAAGAAAAAAAAAAAGCTAGAATTGACTTGGAGTGGTTTTCCTTTGCATACGAAATGCTGTGGTGTGCAGGCTTGATGTTCCTAGTCAATCTAAAATGAAGTACTGAACACCGTGATTCAGTCTGCTTTTCCCCTCTTATCTCCATAAAAACCCAACACGTTTCTTCCATTCCTGCAGAAATGCAAGATTCTTTATATAGTGAAAATCCTAGTCCAGAATTGGTCTTTCCTTATCTTACATCTCACATAGATATGCATTTTAGAGAATACTGATACAGGAAAGTTTGAAGATTTTGGCAGAAATTGATTTTTCATTAATGACACATCTTTGAGAATTTTTGAAAAACTTTAGATTAAATAATGGTCTCATGATGGATTCCTGAAAATCCCATAATAGGTATATAACACATCTATCGTTAAGATCTTCCAGCAGACACAGATGCTCCCCTTTCAATATATATCTGGTAAGCATGTGAGAAAGGGCAAGACCCATAGCAGTCTGTACCCTTTGGGTGACCTTTTTTTATACAGTATATGCATGTGCACATAAACACTGTAAACATGTTTAGCAGCTTTAAGGCTTTTAGTTCTCACTGGGGATGGTCACATTACCCCCAGCAGTAAAATCATTAAGTGAACTATTGAGGGACTCCCTGTCAAGTGCAAACAACACTTTAATGCATTGCTGTGCAATTATATATTTTGTATACACATATACTTTGTAGGAAAACTATTTTAAGTATAGTTTAAGATACAGTTACATGTACTGTGATCTCTCCCTACCCAACACACTTGTGATGACATACTAAAATACCAAGAGCAACACATGAACCGCAAGTCCAGTTAAACAGATCTCAGTATAGAGGTCTCCAGTCATACAGACCAACTAATAAAGAAAAATTTCAATTAACACAATTTGCAAATGTTGAGAAACTTCTCAAGTCACCTTTGATATATCACACACCACCATGATTTTAAGAACTGTTCAGATTACTATTCATTCCTAGATGTGCCATGTATTCTACCTTGGAGCTTGAACTTACTTCATTTTCAAAGAGTAAAGAAAACCCCTTCATGGTATTTGTATTCATCTCTTTCTGGTACATGGATATCAGCCCCTGAATCTATTTGTAGTCAAATAACTGTGTTTCTTATATCAAAGGTAACCATGATGCTGTTCTTACATTTCAACTGAGTATCTCACCAGCAGTGAAAAACTGGGAACCGTGACCAAAGTATGCTGAAATTCATGTCCATCCTCTCCTTCTTGGTAAGATAGACTGAATACAACTCAGACATATGCCCTGTAAAGAGCTGTGCTGGATGAATCAGAATTTTAAAGGGTCTTTTTTTTGTACTGTAGTTTATGACAAAGTCTTTCAGGTATCTTGTATATCGCCCTATTATCAGCCCCGCACAAGCAGCATCAACTATATAGTTGCTTAGTTGACATAAGCTAAAAGGAAATTACAAATTTGAGCTCTTTACACACTTGAAAATCACCTTTTTTAGCTGTAGGGCAGAAGATGGGGTTTTTTTAAGTATTTACTGGTTTACCTCAAACTGCATACTATTAAAGTGTATTTCCTCTTAAAATGAAATACGTCTTCAGCAGATCTTTATAGAATCAAATAAAGGACAGTCATAATAATAATAATAAACTGCTATCACTAAATATGCTTTAAAATTTACATTACCTTCTAATGCAAGCTTTATCTTTCTGTGAACAAAAAATGATACCCATTCATTTTCCCAAATTAAAAAAAAACAAAATCAGCCAATCATCAAAAGAAAGACCTGGGAGAAGATCATTAGAGATATCCAGCATCAATACAGGAGGGATAACTTCTGCTTGGTGTCTTATAATTTAATTTACAATTATACGGCTATTTCTAAATCCCTCTTATCAAATGTTTGCTAAAACAAGAGCTGAATAACCATATTAACAATATCTATTTTTAGTTAATATTGTAACATACTTTCTTTTCTGAAATGGACATTCCATAGAAATTGAAATTCAATTTAACATAAAAGTGATTCCAAAAAACTACAGTATAAAATACAGTACCCTGTATGTTAGAACACCCAACTACAGTTTCCTGAGTAGAACAAAATATACACATGCACACTTTCTTGAATGGGAAGCAGAATGTTTGTTTGTCCTGTTTCAATTCACGTTTGTTTATCAAATAAGTTTTTTACATTCAGATGTTTAAAAAAACAAAACAAACTATTATAGCAAAAGAATTGCTAAGCAGAATTAAACTGAGAAATCAAATATCCTCTTTTTTTTGACAGAAGGTTTTGAAGCATTAATCCAATCTCTCATGATTCAAACACAGTGTCACATGACTTAGTCAATTGCAAAATTAATTTTGATTTCCAGAAACAGTCAGTCTGCTTGAATTGAAAACTACAGGGTTTTTTTCCAGCAATTGTATAATTTATAGAAAATGTAGATTATAAAGGCACCCTCTATAAATCAAAACTTACTGTGTAACTCAACAGTTTGACTAAGTCAGGTTACAATTAACAGCAGTGACTATAAAAAGAAGTGATAGCTACCGATAGCTGCCTAATAGTCAATGTTAGAACATCATATGTCTTGTAAGAAAAATAAGTATAAAAATAGATTTGAACATGACCACACTATTCACTGCTTCTCTGAGAGGCATATTCATAGTGAAATCACCAATCCATCTACTTTCAGGCACACCTCGACTTTATTTGGAAATAGTTATCCTTCTCTCCCCGAAAAGAGCATCCAAGGCAGTAGAAGATGCCTCAAGGTTAGCTGTTCTTCAACAAGTTAGCTGGGTGAGGCAGAGATACAGTGCTTGAGCCAAGTAAGTGAAGCAATAGATCAGGCAGCTCAAAGGCACCCCTACATGAGGCATGTAAACAAAAGCCATAGAAGACCATGAATCTATAAATAATTGTTTTATGTTTACAAGCATGTACTTGGATTTTCCCTTTGCAATCACTTTAAAAAAAACAAAGATTTTCCTCTCAGCTATACAAGTGCAACCCTACAGTTTCTCAGTAAGAAATACATAGCACACTTTTGTCCAAGAACACAACCTATGAAATACTTACGCCACTAGTTTTGAGGGTTTCGGGGTTTTCATTTTTTTTTTTAGAATCATAGACTAATTTAGGTTCTACAGAAACTCTGAAGGTCATGCTGTCCAAGCCCATCCTGAAAGCAGAGACACTTTTAACCAGCCCATTCCATGTCTTTTCTGGTTGAGTTTTTTTAGAAATTGCTTTGTGTGTGGTTTTTTTTGGTTGTTTTTTTTTCTTACTTTTGAAATTATATCAATAACTGAATACTTGACCTACCTTATTAAGCATTACTATCTACAATAAGAAAAATAAACATGGTTATTGAAAGATTTGTCTGCAAATAGATGGCACAATCAGGATCAGAGATCAGGAGCTTGCAGTTCAATCTATCAAACACTGTTATCTGACTAGTATTTATGTGTTGGCTTTTAAATAGACTTCATCTTCAACTTAGTCTGCCCCACTTAGTAAACTAACCCTATGCCCTCCTTTCCAAGTAAATAATGCATATACAAAATATTATGTGGGCTAGTACTGAAGTATTTCTAAAGTAATACTAAAGTCTACATCATCTCAGATTGGTCTCTGATGGGAGGTGTCCGTGCCCATGCCAGGAGGGTCGGAACTAGATGATCTTTAAGGTCACTTCCAACCCAAACCATTCCACAATTCTACAATTGCCATTCTGTGCTTAGTTCTAATACAGTTCTTAATATAAGTTAGGATCTTCTATCTTGTCAGAAAGTCTCATCTAAATCAAAAGTAAATAGAAATGTCCTCCAAAGCCCCCTAGTTTCTTGCCTTTTAATGTGTTAGAAAAGCATGCCATACCCATAGATATGCTCTTTCAACTTTCCCTTATTACCACGATTAGGTGCCTAGTAAAAACTATGTCTTTTCCTTCTATCAAAAAGGAAAACTAAAACATTTGAATAGCTGTGCAGAGACAAGTGTATTTTATATGTCACTACAGGTACAAGTCCTTAGAAGAGCGCCATTAGTGATTTATCACAAATTGGTTTCTTTTGCTCCCTGTCTAAGATCCAAAATCATCTTAGCCAAAGCCAGCATTGCTGCAAATGTGAGCTGTGTTACTCTGTAACTAACACAGCAATTGAAATACTTCCCTGAAAAATCTGACTCGCCCTATTTGATACCCACAATTTACTTACATGCTGTCTACTTAAACGGTTATGCTGGATTTAGCTTGTGTTTAGCACCCATTGATAAAAACTACTACCAATATGGTAGTAGTTTACATAATTTACATGAATTACATGGAGTCTTCTCCAGATGAAAACCATATTTTAGCAGCAACCAGTATTTAATAATGAATACTCTGCATTGCTGTCTTACAGGCAGGCCTATTCCTGTCTCTCTCTACCTGTGCTATTCCTATGACTTAAGAAGTTATTTAGCTCATGAAAAAAGTCATTTGAATACCCATACTGCAGTTAAAAAGTGATTAATTTTATCCCATGTTATACTAGTAACAAGATGACCAGCCTCTTTGAAAAGTAGTGCACTAAATTATCCTCATCTACGTTTTTTCAAACACAGCCTGATAACAATTCGCTACATGAACATCAGTATTTATCTAAATTATTAATGATTTTAATTGTTTACTTTATGATAAGTCTCTTTAATTTATCCCGTCATGTAAAGTTAATTAACCAACAGGCCACAAAGATATACAAGCATGAAGTAGTTCAATATTTTATCATAACTTCGTGTACCTTTGTAACATTTCAGTAGTGGTGGCATTGTCTACATTTCATTGCACAATTTCATTAGACATGATAAAAGGTTTACGTTAAGCAGAAATCAAGGAGGACTATATACTAATGTTAGGAATAAATGCAATCTTGAAGATTGCAGGCTTACATATATACTTAGATTTCCCTATTAAGTTTAGGCAAGAGAGATAATTTTTCTGTCAGGACTGTAAATTTCAAGCTGGAATTCTGACCCTCTTGAAGTTAATGAAAATTTTGTTCTTTTGCTGTGGCCAGATTTAAGCCTTAAATTTATAAAGTGTTTAATATATCATAGAACAGAGAAAAAACAGGTTCTAACAAAAGTACTTCCAGAAAAATAAAAGCTATTACAATAGCAGACCTACCCTATTCCTCCATTGTTTATTTGAATCTTTAAGATAGAAAGAAAAGCTTGAGGATTTTACCTAAATAAATTAGTCAGATGACTGTATTAAAACCTTGAGCTAATAGATATATAAATATATATGTGCTATTACAAGGTAATGATTAAGGACCTAGATGATATGCCCCTCCTCTTGGGAAATGAGACTGAATTTCTCAGAAAACTGCAACATTGCTAAGCAGTTTTAGACAAAGTCTAACTGTCTATAAAAGTCTTACATTTCTATGACCTAATTCCATACAATTCAGAAAGTTTGCATTAGGAGTACAGTTCTTCATAGCTCACATACAATGTAAACTTTCAAACATCTGGTGAACTTCAAGGCAGACCTTTCCATCTCCCCAGAGAGTTATCAGTTGGACTATAAAATTATCAGCTTTCACACACTTCACAGTGAGATGCAATCTACTTGCCTGAGAACATGAGGGAGAGCCAGGAATTCCTGTTCCAGTTCCAAATTTGTGGACTCTCTAAGTTTTCTGGTAAGTCAAGGACTCCCAGTTGCCTCACTTTCACAGCCTCCAGAAACAGCGATATTTATATGCCTACTTTTCAGACCAGCCAGGATTAATTGCTGAATTATCAACCCTTAAATAAAATTATTGGGATAGTAGTGCTGACTTCACAGCGCCTGAACACAAACACTTTAATACAAGGGGAAAGATTTTAGAGCAGAAACAGCAACCAACACTGACATATGAATAACACTTCTCTCAGGTGCAAATATGGTGATGCTTTGTACAAAAGCAAAGCAGACTTTCAGTTGCCCAGATAGTATATCTACTGCCTTAATACGGTGTAATTCTTTGACATAACTCTGACAGCAGTTCTCTCCAGATCAAGTGACTCATCAAAAGCACAGTTCCAGTGAAGTAAGTACGTAGCAGTGACCTGCCAAGGATGAACAGAATACCTTGGTGTGTTCCCCAAAGGTCATGACAACCAGAGCTATTTCACAAATCTCATAAGCTATTAAAGAATACCTGGAGGGTGTGGAATCTGGATGCTACTGAAAGCCCATCTTTTAACATGACTTTTACCTATCAAAGACCAACATGTGTCCCCCAACTATGAACTGGTAATGCAAACACAATTACATGTTATTGGCATCTTGTCTCTATTGCTATTAAGAAATCTGAATCCCAACAAAGTAGAAGGGAGGTAAATTCTAAGGCAGAAGTAAATACCAACAACACCCTTTATGATGAAAAATGCAGAGGAATGACAAGAAAACTTCTGACAGTTTGAAGGCAGTGAAATTTTGCTTTTAAGGCATTATTCATGACTTCTCATGAAAGTGTTTTAGTAACCGAGAAATCTCATGATCAAAAAAAAAAATTACATGAACAAATTAGAGTTACACAGCATGTGCCACTCAAATTTTGAAAATGTTTCTTAGGAATACTAATTCCTAATTTACAGTCAGATAAAGCAAGGCATACCAAGTGGAACCTGGAAGTAATTAACAAAAATCCCATTAAAAAAGTTCAAATTCTATAGATTTAGAAAACTCAGAATTCAGTGAGACAGAACAACAAGAAACTGAATTTGGTACTACTCATTCTTACAGATTCTCTCACTAAACTAAGCTTTCTTTTACACGAAGGTGATGAAAAGGCATATAAACAATACTGCAATTGTTTTAATCTCCTAGTACAACAAGTAGTAAATTGCCCTCACGCTTAAATAAACATCTACAAGTGGCAATCTTCATCTAAAATTACACTGCTCTAAATTCTTTGATTGAGTAAATGAAATTGTACATTCCAATAAATTCTAAAGATTTCTAGTCCCAAAATTTCACAAATGCTTGGGTCCTGTTCTGCTGATTCTTTGAAACCAGCTGCTTATAATGTGCTGAGGCTCTTGATATTCAGGTGCAAGTACATAGAAATGTATACGCAGAGCTGATGTGCAGAGTTTACATGGACAGTTTGGGCAACTGTCTCAAAAAATGTTCAGTGTTACAGATGAAAATCTCATGCCAGATCTTGTTTCATAAACACAAGCCAGATGTAATCACTCACAGTGATTACCGATTTTTCAGATAGCAATCCAAATTCTTAGAGAAACTTACAGATTTCCATTCACAGAGGATAGGTATCTAATATCAAAGAATAGTCATTTTTTTCCTTGTTTAGCCATCACAAAGTTCTGAATAAAATCACATGCTATTTTCATAGATAATTATGTACAGTTTGGGTCAGATCTATTTAACATGGAAAAAATAGCAGACCTCTAATGGTTGTTGTGAGAAAACTACTGGCAGAAAATTTAAATACGTTCATACTTTTCTAATTTCTAATTTCGGTGTTCTACGAATTACTAATGTCAAAACCAGAACAACTGTTTACTGCTTGGCTTGTTGACTGCCGCACACAGATGTCAAATGCACAGATTTCATTAATGTTTTCAAGGTGACGGAAACCAAAGAGATGTCAAAAACTGTGCTGTTGAATATTGGCTCTTCTCACATTAGCATCTTCATGAATGCAGAAAGTACAGTTAAAAGCAAAATCTTAATTTGACATATACTCTAAAACATTTTACACTTACATACAGTATCAAGGGAAAACCCCAGAACTTAAATCTAAGCTTATATTGCTGAATCACATGACATAAAGTGGTTACCAAAGAAGACAGACTAGCACTCAAGATAAATAGAAATAATGCATTCCCCTGTAAGTGGATATGTAATGATCTTGAAAAGTGGATGTACATGTGTCTACATCTGTTCAAAATGTCTTAAGGGGTTATTTTTTAAAATTTACAAAGAGGCAACAATAAGTAGCTACCTATATGACAGACAAAAAACTAGTATAGTAGATAATTTAAAATATGCATGAACATTAACTTAATATTGCAAAGAAAGTGCAACTACAATGACGTTCTCCCCTACCAGTCAGTATGACATTTTGTTAACATTGGAAAACTGTATGTTTATGAAATTTCAAACCTGCAGATTTCAGTCCATTCTAATTCTGGTTCCACGATATCTACCATGATAAAATTCTTTCAAGTAGGAAAAAAGTAAAAATTTTCTCCTAATTTCCACATATTTCATTAATATTTTGCTGGAAAAGGGCACAAACATGCAGCTTCTGAATTGCAATGTTTTTTTGCAGAAGCTGAGTTCAGTTGTGAGAGTAAGAAAAATGTGAATACATAAATGAGTTCTTGACCCATAAGATGAAGAACCATCACAGACAACCTTTGCTTCCAAAGGAATTCTTTCAGTCTCTCATACCCAGTTTTGTAAGTTTATTTTTAAACAGCTGTTGTGAAGTGTTCGCTACTCATTGCAGAGTGGAACGTCCACAGAAATAGCAGGGGAAAGCAGTTACACACTGATGTCAAACTCACAATTAAGATGGGGTGGGATAGCTTTCACATCTAGCACTCCTCAATTCCACAAATCTGTTGCAGCACTTGAAAGGTGAGCAGGTAAATCACTTACAGACATGTGAGACCATTCCCTTTACAGTACCTCCTAAAATTATTTTGTTCAGTAATGGATAGACTGATTCTCAAACACACAGAAATGTTAGAAAGTACTGAGAATTAATTGTTACCTATACTTCTCTGGAAGCCATGTGGAACGTCAGAAGGTTACTAACTACCCTATTCTTGCTCTATGCTTAGATACTATGAAGGCACTTCTCTGAAATTCTTCACATTCCCTGAGTTATTTTTGACCTGACTAGACTAAAGCCATGGCAGTTGCATTTTCACAAACATCTACGTGAAGTTCACTGGCAGGCAGCAGTCATTTTCTGATCTTGTTTTCATTCTTCCCCACATCGTATGTCAATATTCCTACCACTAAGAGATTTATTCACAGAAGTTATTGCACAACTCACAAGTTACAAGATATGATTAACACTATAACACCTGGGATCCTATCTTTTTTGTGAAGAATCCAAAGTCTGGCAACTTTGTGCTTCAGTTGGGTTGCTGGGGTATCTATAAATCATAACCACATCCAGCATCCCCAAGTAGGATCAACCCCGTTGTATATGCACTTCACAGATGGCTTTTAGGATATTTTATCTCTCTGGCTAGCTTGCAAAAACTATTGGACAACTATTACACAGTCAGTCTGACTTTTCAGGAAGGGTTAACTGTACAGGTGGTCTGTTCATGTGCACTAAGACCAATGCGTCCGAAACCCATCATCCTTCCATATTCTGCAGACACTATCTGCTGAGTGCATGTGCCATAGAATTAGCCTTTCTTGGAACCATGAGATTCATTGAGCATGTGCTGCAGAGAATGTGAATACATTTTTATGTCTAGGAAATCCTAGGCAGAAGTACGATGAGCACAGTTTTGTACCACATCTGCCTTTCAACAGGGTAATCAGAAATCAGCTTGCTTACTGATGAAATGTTTGACCTCATTATAAGAATATGAATAATAAACATGACTAGTTAAAATAACTGCATGGCCACCCACATGATAATGATAATGATAACGATAATGATAATGATAGCTTGGTTTTATCAAAAAAAACACTTTTTTGAGTCCTTCTTACTATGCAAAATAATCCATATTAATCATTATCTGCTCTATTGTCAGTATCTTCTTTTACAGAAAATATCCTACAAATCACAATTAATATCTAAAAGTACAGCTTTTTATCAAAGCCACTGTCATTCTGTAAATTGGGGGGTTTTCTCTCCCCTGAACAGAAACAGATTCAAGACAGATGCTTACAAATTCACTTTTGAACACTCCAATAACCATGACTGCAAATCATTCCCTCTGTCAATAAGTCTCTGGCTGGGCAGTAGGAAGACAGGCATGTTTCCCATCCCCCACCATACACAGATGACAAATTCGTCTAGTAATCGCTCCTTCAAGCACTGCAGGTCATCTGGGGAATTCAGTGCATCTAAAAAGTTGCTCCATGGAAGCCACTGGCACCTCAGTCATAAATAGAAGTAAACCCTTACATGCTTGAAGATGTTAATATGTGCCTTCTCCCACAATTTCCTTTTTCTACCCGATCTTCTCAGACGGCCTGGGACCAGCATACCAGAGCAGAAATGGTTCCAGAAAACTCTGTGGCGATATTCCATTGGAGACGGAGCCTTAGATCTCAGTGAGTGGAGGGATTAGGGAATCTGCACTGTAAAAACAGCAGGTGCAATCTAAACCTTTGTCTAACACACATAAAACATATACCTGCATACTTGTGTGCATTCAGGTTCACAGCAACATCCTGCTTTCTTTTTAAGCAGAAAAATACTCCTTAGTAAGGTTCCAAAACATAAGAGAAAGAAAAAGAACGTAGCCATATCTGCCAAATATTCTCCCACCATAAGCAAACACTAAAAGTAACACGTTGCTTAGAAACATTTATCATTTGTCTTAAACCTGCTCATCACAGTAAAGATTTATCTTAATGTTTCATAAGCCAAAATACTGACCCTTCACTTAAAGCACTGTTTTCACAGGTTTTTCACACAAGTGTATTGATTACTTCTACGTTGTATTACACTTTCAGTACGACAATTCTAACTTCTCTGCTCTACTCCTCTGGTTGTTTCTTCTGAAACGGGTTCTGATAAAAGGGAGTGGATGCCGTTAAGGTCCTAAGACCTCTTGTAAAAACATTTATTGAAGTGAGAAGCCAGTAATCAGAAGAAACACTTTGAAATTAGGCATTCAGCATGACTAAAATGTTTCCTTAACACTTCCTAACCTTTCTAAGCCATGCTTTAGGTGTCTTGTCCCTTCTGAAAAAAAAAAATCAAGATGTCTTTTGGACTCTCATTGCTGGAAATAAATGAATAAAATAAATTACAGCTCTGCTAGATACTATCCCCTTCCAGAATCTGCCATCACAGAAGCTGCCACCACACAACCATCATCTCCTTCTCCTCTTCAGTGCTCAGCACTGCTGGGCAAGAATGCAACAGAAAGAAGGCAAGGGCGAGAAGGAAAGCTGCACCACCATCATTCTTTAATTTGTGTAGTAGCAGACACAGCAGTAAAAGCCCATATAAACGACCCAAAGAGAACCTCACCCCCATATTGACAAATAGTGTATATTGACAAACTTACCTCAGGCTCTACTCCCAGCTCAGAAGAGAGAAAACCTCAGTCAAGCAGAAATGTTTATAAGATTTCAGGAATATATGCGGTGCTCCTGTGTTGAATCCTGTTTGCTCTCTTGTGTTGAGCTTGCCTGGATCAGGCTGGTTTGTTTTTTTCTTTGTTTTTTAAATACCAAATATACTGTCTTTTTTTGTCGTACAACAGTGGTCAACCCGGTAATAAAGAATGGTAGTATGGACATGGTATAAGAGACAAGCACAGATGGAACAAAAGTTATTGAGAAGTAAGGAGAAGAATAATTAAAAAAAAACGGAAACAAAGTATAAGCAGTGGAAGTCTGAGATATATATACATAACACTGATGATGTTGATAAATCTTGTTAAGACTGTGCAATTTTCTCTAATTCACACAGAGGATTATGGTAAATATTTAGACAATTCTGACCTGTGCAAAGTATAGTGCTAAATTTTAGGGGCTTTTCTGCTTTTTGCAGGTTGAGTAGTTCAGGCCAATATAGTCACCATAACCAGGCACAAGACTTTATTAATAGAGAATCAAGACCTTTATATTTACAGAGAATGGACACTACCTTGGTTCTTTTGAGAGATCTCCTAGTTAAATAAACTCTTTGATATGCAGTTCATGAATCTGAGAAGAACGATGGTCAAAGAGTGCGTCCTGCTGTAATTTCAAACAGCAGTCTCAAGAGGGCTGATATTCAAAGACTTGAGCCTAGTTTCAAGGTATCAGCCTCCCTGGTCAGGTAAAGATCCTATCGTTTCAGTTGAGATCTTCAGTGTAGGTTTGTAAAGAGCTTCAGGATTTGTCCTGTTTATCTAGATCAGAAAATTATACTTCCCATTCACTACCCTGTGAATCTTACAGTACTTGGTGTGCTGTAAGGCAGGCTGGAACGTAAAATGTGCAATGGCATTTGAACTGGAAGGCTCTCAAATCTGAATCAGAACAGGGATGGATGGATGGATTATAAAAAAGGGAGTTTACTTTTCATCCATTTTTAATGGGGTACGCAGGATATTAACAGGGTGTCTCCTTTTAATTATATGAAAACTATGGATTCATGATGTGTAAGTCCCAGGAAAACAAACCCTCGTACAGATTAGCAGTTGCTGAAATGTTTAGGCTTTTCATGCAAAATAGTCCATTTCTACAAATTCTGTTAAGATTAATTGAAGTGTTTTCAGAGCTTTGCCTTCTAGTCTTTTTATGCTTGACTTGCAAGAATAAGATCTCCTATGCTGCTGAACTGCTTGCTTCTTTGTCTGCCTTCACAGTAAAAGAATATTATTTTAAAATCTACATTTGAGTTCTTAACTATACGCTGGCAACTAAGCTATTCTTAAGCCATAAAAGTAAATGTTTTCAGATGGCAGTCCCATTTCAGAAAATCTGTAGGACCACTTCAACTAATAGGTAACATATAATTGATTTCTCCTCTTATTTAAAAATGAAGTTTAAATTTTCTATTTAAAATTAGGTTTAAAATCATATATTCTAGGCAAATTGCTTCTACAGGGAATCATTTGTGCATCAGTTTTGAACCTGAGCAACTCCACTAAAATTTCCTTTTGCAGTCATTTTGATATAATCAGGATCTGACTGCATTGGCCAAAGTTAGAGTCAAGACAAGTTTGAGAAAAAGGTTTACAAAGCTGGTGTAACTTCATAATTGTAATGTGACAGAAAGATGTTTAACAACAAAGAATAAAGAGGATGTAGCATGTGAATGGAAAGCAATTTATTCGTGTCTCTGTTCCTCCTTCAGATACCATTTTTCTACCCGTTCCTCTCACTGGCATTTTCCATTCATCAAAATATGTACATGGCATGTATGCTTCCTTTCTCATGTGTTTGATGATAAGCAGTTTATCCCATACAATGCACAACTGCTCATTTGCTCAAAACTATTACGGTTGTGAAAAGCCAATACAAGAACTCAAAGTCCTGATTTCATGCATTTCTGAAGAATTTCTTTCTACGCCACAAATCTGAGCAAAGCAAAAATCTGTATAAACTGCAGATAGGTGAGTGTTTGTTAACCATATTTTAGAAATTATCACTTTTTCATCTTTTTTCCTACTTTTATTAATTTTTTCTTTCTTTTGTAATTTTCTTAGATACTACCTGTTTGACTCCCTACATTTAAGCAGCAGTTTTGACGATTTACTTTGGCAAATTTAACAAAAAAAAAATTAATCAATTTTATAATTGGTTCAAAATTTTAAACTTCTCCTTATATCCTCTCTCCTTTCCCCAAACCCACCGGATTTCACAACATGTCATACACAAAGTTCTGATAGTATTGCATTGCTATCCTGCTTACTGTAGTATTCAGAAAGAAAGTAAAAACTCACAAAACAATGCAAAGCCCTTAGAAACTTCTACATTTCTAGCCTGTAATCAAAATTTTATCACTTGGTCTATGAGCTTAGCAGTGTCCTCAATTCTCTGGCAGATTATAGCTCGTAGTTCATTAGACTTTCTTCATGTTAGATTACTGAAAAGGGTGAATTATTTGTAATACAGCTTGCAATGCTATAAAATGGCTCATCAATCTGTTTTATTCATGGGAAGTCCACATAAGGCCACTAGTCTGTTACTAGCAATAAACCTTGGGTGCATTTTCAGAAGACCTGCATATTAGATAGTGATTTACAGACCCTGTCCAAGAAATCAAACATGACTCTAACAAGGGAAGGCATAACTCAGCTGACACTTTGAAAAGCAATGTAATTCTGTAAGTACATTGTGTGACTTCGACGGACACAAAGAAAACAGAATATCTTGTTCTTAAGTATAACATGGACTTCAGAAGACATCCAATGAACTATCATTTTTTGTTTGCTTCACTGCTGTTCCAGAAAAAAAAATATAGTACCTACTGCTTTCATTTTGTGTTGTAGTACTTGAGGTATATACTGATCATATTGCATTGTCTGCCTTATCCAGCTCATGACTGCATACTGCCATAAAGAAATTATCACTTTGGCACTATTTAAATCTCTAAATACTACACTACATTGAAAACTTTGTCATGGAACAATAAAATAACATAGATTTTTAAATACTTCTAATCCTGACAAAGACACTGAAAACCACAAATTTAAATTATTCCATAACCTTCCAAAATTACAAACAGTTTTACCTCCTTTTTTATTTCAAGGAAAACAGATCTTTTAAAATATTAATTTTCAGTACCGCAAAAAGATATTTAATTACAGGAGTACTAGAGAGGGCATAAGGAAAAAAGGCAACTGTCCAGTTTAGTTATGCACTTTATAACAAATGCAAACAGCTTGAAGAGGGGAAACCATAGGTTCTGCTTCAGTATTAGCCACTGATTATCCCACGTAAAGTATTGAAATGACACAGTCAATCTGCAAAACAGCCAATTAAAAAAGTTTCAGTTGCACCCCTCTCTCAGAAGTCTAGGCAATTTAGACGATCTTCAGTCAGTTTTTCAAATTGTTCACAATGCTTTTCTTTTTTTTTTTTGCAGTTACACAGTGAAAAAAGGGAAAGTAGTTATAAATGGGAAGAAGTGCCACTCATTATATGCAAAACACTACCAAAAGCACAAAGCGAGTAATAACAAAAGAAGGAAACCATTTTCTGCCAATATCTTTTCATTGCTTCAATCTCCAGGGTCTGATCAACCAATGAAATAATTCCAAAGATGTTGGGGCCCTATGTCTCTCTGAAGCAAGGGGTTTTGTGTGTTTTCTACAACATATTAAATAACATATTTTTAGAATGAAGAGCCATATTAATATGGTAATATCTTTACAAAATGTCAGATAGAAACCATTTCCCACAAATGGGTTTTGAGTAACATATTCAACATATGAAAATTCAAAACTCATGAGTTTCAAAAGTTATTTTAAGTAACACATCTTAAAAATTGTAAAATGTTGCAATTCTTATGCAGAGGGATTTCTATTAACAATCTGCATTATCCTTTTCCAATAAGATAAAGCTTCTCTGACTTGGTGACACAGTGTTTCCGTGTCACATAACATGGTGAAGTGACAGCCATTCAGCAGAATCATAGCTAGATTTAGATAATTTATAGTTTATACTGCAAAGTCAAATGAATACGTATTAGAATTGACAGTTTTCCTTGGAAAGCTGCATACAGCATGAAATATGCTTTCAAGTTAAAATAATAACTAAATAGTAGCAGCAATGAAAATAACTGCATCTTCTAAAACAAAGCAATTATCTAATAGTCTATCATTATAACTGCTGCACAAAATTCCTTTCTTCGTTTATCCTTTTGGAAATTCTTGATCTGTTGATCACATTAACTTTCTCTTTAAAGTAAAATACAAGTGCTAACTATCACATAGTACTTTAGTCTCTGTTTTATAAAGCACCTTAAACATTGTAGATACTAAATACTGCTGAAGGTATTAAACAGTCAGATGTCAAGTAGCATTGTGTTTTAGATGAGTTTTTAAATAATAATAGGATTAACTAAGGCATTGAGAGTTACTTCTAAGCTCTGTAAACTCCCACAGCAAAAACATGATCATTCACAGACTAAAGCATGATGCCACGTTGTAATGTGTGGTGTCAGAAAACAGAGCTCTATTAGCACTTGGTTGAAGGAGATGATAACTATAGATAGATTAAGGCTTTACATAGCACCTGTACCTTCACGCATACCAAACCAGTTATACCTGTTGGGAGTCAAATTTGTGACTCAACTTAACCTTTTCCGTAGGAAAAGCACTCCTTACTGTTCAGTTCTGTTTGCCACTGAATGAATGAGGGTTGTTAGGTTGGGGAGGGGAAGAGAAAGTATTTAAAAGGAGGAAAATAATCTCAGTAAAACAATGAACACTTGAAAACACATCACACAGCTCTGCTGCACTGAAGCACATTGTAATAAAATGCAAAAGAATGCTTAAATTCAAGTCAAATATTTCCCAGAAATGTAGTCATGTTTTTACACGTATAATATGCCTGGATCATTTTACTATACCAACACAAATAATTACAATTCTGTTAAAGTGTTTCTGCCTGTGATTAGTGCTAAGTGGGCTCATTTACCTCTACCCCACCAGGTCCATAAAAAAAAAATGCTAGCGCTTTTTCTTTGTACGAAGTATCAATGTTTTGGTTTTTATTTTTCTTTATATGTTTTTGTACAGAATTCTTGAATTCTTGAACGATTAAGCAGAATTAATGTCTCTTGGAAGTTGAAGCACTGGAAAAAATCGAATTCTCTGTCATAGAGAATGTGGTGCAGAACTGCTACCATGGACCTCTGGAGGGAGAGAAGGGAGCTGTTTCGGCAGGCTTGGGTTTCTCTCTGTTTATGTGAAACGGACATTGGCATATCTTGCCTGGACTTTTCCTGTGGGGTTCATATGGTAGGCAGGGTGGGGAATAGTTGTCTGAGCCATACCAAGGTCAGCCTGCTACAGCTGACAGTTTCTGTCTCTGTACAAAGAAAAGAATCAATACTTTTGGACTACGGCTGTGCCCTCAGTGTAAAACAACAAACATGCAGCGTCTGACATGTTTCTAGGTGATTTGTGGCAGAACCTCTTGTCTGATCTGTATCCAGGAGCTGCCGTGTTACTGCTTTGTGCTTTTCTTCTCTCTCTTGCCCCCCCTCCCCAGCTCTGTGATGTCTAATACTTTACTCAGGTACAGAGGCGTGTGTTCTACCCTACAGCTACTTGTCACTCAATAAATCACACCTACAAGCACAGCCTGCACATAGCGATCTGGGCTTTAACAAAGGATCAGAGGGACAAATGGCAGGCAAGATACTGTAATTATAACAAAAAATAAAACATTCAGAGGGTTGTAGGAAAGACATAGGCAGAGGCTCTAATAAAATGTTAGTAGAATTGCAGTTTTTGTTTCAGACCTTCAGCTTCCATCTTTAGCAAATGTTCCATCTTTGGAACATTTCTAGATTTCTTTTGGTCATAGTCTTTTCAAACGAAAACACAAACTCTGGGGAGATGACCTATTTTAAGTAAGTATTGGGTCCTGGATAACAGAACGATCCTACGTCCTGCTTAGTAAGTCACTGTCACCTACAGTCAGTGCCAGCATTTCTTCCTCGAGTTTTTTATCTCCATTTTTGTGCCACATGGCCTAGCAGAACCATAAATCAAAGCAAAACCAGCCCCAACAAAACAGCTATTCAAACACAATTTAGGCACAATTACTTGAACGGTCTTGAACTAACCAGGGTTTAAGCAGTATGTATTTGTTTTGTCTGAGAGTACAATTTGTGTAAAAACATCTCCTCAGTAAAACACTAACATACCAAATGCAGATTTATTTGCTCTGGAAGGAGTTTTACTTCGGGCCTGGTGTCCCAGCAAAACTACTTTGTAGCAACTAACTCGTTAGCCAGCTCAGATATGGCAACAATGGACAGATATCATCCATTCTGAGTATTTTAAATGTACCCATTCACATTAACCTAGACATTTTGGTCAAATCAAATATCTTGTAATGCAGGGTAAGCAATTCACCACCATGCAGGATTTGAACCACCCTGATGAGAAGACCTGAGTTAGAGGAGCTCTGTGATTCCTTCCTACTCAGTCAGCAACTGACAGGTCACGTTGCCTCAGCCATGCATTTCAACAGCAATGGATCAATAATTGTGGTTTAACAACAGTGAGCCACCAATCATCATATGAATGATTAAAACGTGTCTGCGCACACACTGCTGCTCAGACTCGCTGGGCCACAAGATCAAAGCCTTTATGCTGCATTTAGTTCTGGGGCATAAGATCTGATTGGGAAGGAGCACAAATCAAGGGGGAAGGAAAGAAACCCATGGGTCAAGCAAATTCTGGAGCAAATTCTTCCAATTCATACTGGTCTTCGAGAAATGAGATCACATCTGCTCTACGCATTGCTCACCTTGGCCACCATTTTGAACAGTGGCAAGTTTCCACGTACATCCTTTTGCTGGTCCTCATTAAATCAGCATCTCGTTCTTCACAGAAAGAAGCAGCAGCTTTGCTTGCATATTTTAATGAAAAAAGACTTATTTAAGCACAGTCATTACAAATGAAAGTCATATTGATGAGCTTGCGAAGGGTCAGCACTTTCTGACTGGGAACGACTGCCCTTCTGCCCATACCGTACTTGCTGATTTCTCCCACTGAGAAAAGCAAAGGACTATCACACTTGCTTGCCCACACACAACAGAAATGATGTCACTCTCCCAAAACACCGATATTTTCTTGAAGCACCTACTATTACTGACCTTAAGACCACCCCTGAATAAACAGAGGGGGGAGAAAAAAAAACCACTCCACTGAAAACAATCTCAGAAACTTAACAACAGTCCTAAATCTGCTGAACATTTACTGCTGGCCTGAATAACTCCAGATGGTCCAAAGTGAATATCACTTTTTGATCCTTTAACTTAATACTCAAACCCACAATTAGAGCCCTGAATGTCAAACTCCTAATGATTCGTTTACTCTTCAAAATTTGGCTAACTGGCTACACACTATGATCCTTTCAATAATAGACCCAATTCTTTTTGTGAATCTGTACACCATTGGACCTGTCTACTGGGAAAAAACTACATTTGCCATATGATTGTCCTCCAAATGAACTAAAAAAACCAAAACAAAACAAGAATTCTCACATTCTTTTTCTCTAATTCCCATAAAGTTCCATGGATGTCATAAGTACTACACTTCACAACGAATATACCAAAATAGCCCACATGGTATTTTTCATTGAAGCAGATGAAACTCACTGGTTGCCAAATAAAATCCAGCAAAGGACTTTTCTGTCCTTCTCTCCTTAACTATTACTGCATGACTTATGTTTTTCAGAAAGTAAACCACGTGTCAAAAAAAAAAAGTTTCCCATGGTCCAACCATTCATGGTCTTCCTAGGAATCAAGGCAATTTGCAGGTTGAAATTGCTAATTCTTCTCTCACATTTCAAGTTATCTAATACCAATGCTCTGCAACCAAAATTCAACTTAAAGGGAATGTGAGGTGGTAGAGACTTGCAGCAGAAACATGCATGGCAAAATGTGCAATAAAACTACAACAGCACATGTCTCTAACTTCAAAAAGGTTTTACACTAGCTTTTCAAAACACACCATATATAAGGAAAGCTGCAAATTCAACTCACATTTCACATAGAAGCAGATCAAACTGGTATGATATTCAGCAAACGTATGCAAAAGCAAATGGGGCTATATCCAACTATCTGCAACTCATGTAAGACCAAAGAAGCTTTTAATTTGTAGTCTTTTTTCATGTATGTTGCTCCACAGCTTCCTAGCTGTCCTTCTGTAACTAGCACTGGTTACTTCTGGTAGATAGTAACTTAAAACATAAAATCACACATAATAGTAAATCTACTTCCAGAATATGTCTGTACCAATCTTTATTTCAAAGTTTTAATCTGAAATCTATTTATAAACAATAGAAAGTTTAACATATTTCAGTAAAGATATATTGGTTCCATAAGGAAGGATAGCACTAAGAGGTTGTTCTTCTCAACTGAGTTAATTGTGCATTATGCTTAACTCAACTGCCCCCCAAACTACTTCAGTTCCTTCCACATTTGCAACAGTCTAGGAAAATATTTTTCCTCTTAATATTTTCCACCAAATTTAAACTTTTATATATAACTGGCATTAATGTATGATGGGCTCCCCTCTATACAACTTTAATATTATTTTAAGGGAATTGCTCTATAAGAGGAAGTAGCTATATTTAAATTAATCATGTTATAATAGCACAGTAAATTATAGTTCACAACTCTCTAATAGCACAAGTGTTTTTTTATGAGATCCATCGTCATTTCAGAGCTTTCCTATTCATATATGCAATAAACAGTTTTGACACGTCATACTCCGATATCATATTTTCGGCATATCTGATACAGAATTTTTCTTGTTGTATCTCATTTTTTCTTATCCAGGCCTCAGTGTGTGCATTCATATTATGAAAGTTTGTCTATACTAAGGACCTTAGTCTCCTGACTGATTAGTGCTTCATAGAAATGCAACTATATGTCTGTGGTTTTAGTATGTGGAAAACTCTTAACTACTATAGATTTCACTTCACTTTACTACCTACTTCAGAGATACATTATTTCTCTTCCTAGAATTAGGAGATTCACATTTCTTTTACATATTTATTTTTCTTTTATTGGTTTTTATTGACTTCATCTCAAGAAACAGATTACCTCACTATAGTTGTTCTTGGACACTTGCATCATGAGATGTATTTTTGTTCTTGGGCTCTTATATCTACATGGTACCCTAATTTTCTTCTCATTTTCAATTCTCTACTTTCTTTCCTTCCATTAATTTTGCTATCCCCTTGATCTTTCTCCTGTCAGTTGCTGAAATTCCCTCTCTTTCTCTTTTCCCACTCCCACCCCTTCGTCTCTTAATATGTGTGTGTGTCTGTCATGTCATAGGGACATATTTCCTATTATCTGTAACTACTAATATATTAAAAAGAAAAGAATATTATTGAACAGATCTCAAAATGTAAGAAAACAACCCTACACATGATATTATCAGCAGAGTATTTGTGAGTTTGCACGTACTATACTGATAATCTGTGTACAAAGATGTGTTAGCAAAGTAAATAATGAATGTACATTCCTTCCTAATAGCACTGGCTACTTTTCTTCCCAAACAAGACTGGAGATCTAACCCGAAGAGATCCTTCAAAACACGTTTACAGCAATGACCATTTCCCCAGTCCTGTGTTGTTTGGATTTTTCTTTTAAAACTCAAAATTGCACATTGAAGGACTCCATATTCACTAAACCAGGCATATGGCCAAGTATTGGACAGGTACGTTTGGATCTGATGATCTCAAAAGTCTTTTCCAACCAATATAATATATTTTCATAATCGTCAACTTGTTAAATTTATACAGATGTTATATATTGTTAAACTGAAAATTTACAGTTTAGATTGAGAAGTTACAGTGTCATAGGTACAAACCAAGTTGCATCAGCTCACAGAGACAATAATTCAGTCAGATCATGTGACCAGTCTTCAGAGTCCATACAGAAACAACCTGTAAAAACTTCATCATAACAAAATGAGAACCTGAGATTTGTAAAATTATCAAAACCAGAAAAGAACAAAATTGATGTTTAAAAAAGTAGACTTCTGTATTTCAAGTAACAAATCTTCAGAAAACTACCCTATCTGGGCTATATAGCATTGCTTACATTTGTCTTAACAGGGTAATGATCTTCAGTTTAAGAAGTGAAAAGTCTACTATTGCTCCTTTAGCAAGCAAGAAAGCAGAGTGATGAAGTCTCTAGCAGCTATTAGCAAGAAGACATATAATGGACTTGCCATCTCATGCAATTTTAGCCAAATTACAAGTTTTTGCTCAAAGAAACCAACAAGCAAAATGATTGCATCTTATTAAATTTTGCTATTGTTGTTGCTGTAGACTCGGGTTATGTCAGTTTTCTGCATGCTGCCCTGAGCCAAATGTGCGCCTTTCCGTGGAACAGACCACAGAGGCCTATAAAAACAGGATTCAAGTCTTTCAGTTGCTGATTAGTGTCTTTGACGTATCATATTTATTTTCAAAAAGACTACAAAAACTGCATTTTCTATGTTTATAACTAAAATGAAAAAGAATCTGACACTAAACCATTGGCTACAAAAAATCTAGTACATCTGCAAGAACTATTGAAATAGTTATATACAGAGATACTCAAACACACACACGTATACTTTTTTTTTTAAAAAAAAAAAACAGAACTCAACTCACTTACCACTGCAGGACATAAAATTTCACTTTGTGTTTACACTGTACCTCTGACTGGAACTTGGATAGAGCTACTGTTGCTAGTTGGAATAAAATGTACGCTGTAATATTGTTGACATCACTTATATTGGACAGACTGTAATGTAAATATACATTTAGCTACAACTAGAAACATGGTTTTGATAGATTCGCAGATTTAAATTGATAGTAACTCAGAGCAGGTCTCTGCCAAAATTAGTTGATATTTCACAAGCATATGAATGAAAAATAGATGACAGTGGATCAAATCTGGATCTGACTAACTTAACATAGTGGTTTATGGTATTCTGATTTCTCTCCGACTTCTCCTACAATTTTCATACAAAGAAAATATCTCATGTTGTGCTGAGGGTATTAGAATTAGTCATGGTATCAACATGTTAAGATTTCAAAAAGACTTGCAGACTATTAGTCATTCATAAACGGCATTTCACATTTTTAGGTCACAATGTAATTATGAGGTATACAGCGCTTCATCTGTAGACTGGGTTTACTGAGTGGAGTGAGTCAATATTACTAGATAAAGGATGGCAGAGAATAAGATACAAAGTGAACATTGAGCAACAGAGTACACTTTTTCAACCGCAAAAGTCAACTATTTTCAAAGTAAACATAAACTTCTGTCTCATCTTCGCACTTTACACTTAAAGTTAGCAAGCTTCTTATTGTCATTTTAGCTGCAGAAGCTTGTCTTGTTTTGCCCACAAAGTTGTATCACGAAGATCTGATCCCATTTTGTTATGCCTTGTTACCAATATTTGGTTCTACTTGTAAACTCAGTTATCTGACAAAAAACAGCTCTCAAAGCACTCCTAGACACTTAAGATATTTCAGTGTGAAGAAAACAAACACGAAGAAAAGCTAATTATTCTCTTTTCTTTCACCCTTCTTTTGAAGTCCTCTTCTTTTTCTGGATCATCATCACGCTGGCATGAAGATTTACAGTATTTGCAACACCCACTCTGGTATCATTTCACTGTAAAAATAAGATCTGTTCTGTGTTTGTACAGTGACCAGACTCATGGTCCATAGATGGAGCTTCTACGCACCACTGCAATACAAATAATGAACAGTCATAACAATAAAGAAAAGTAACTTTTTAAAAAGGTAGTTAGGTCTTAATTCTATAGGAGTGCCCTCAGTTAATCAAGGTGATGATAGCATCTAGCACTGTCAATTGTTTCTAGTTTTGGAGATTCTAAGCTCCTCCTCATTAGTCCTTGTACAGTATAGAAAAAAAGCAGGAAGAGTACTGGGTGGTTTCTACAGGTATACAAGTGAATACAGCATTAAAGAATTCAACTTCACCCTAAGGCCCTCTGCCTTTATCTTTGATCTTGTTTCATCTGATTATCCAATGTCTCTTACCTAGTTATTTATGACAATAAATACATAAATATAAAGTATTCCAGTATGAATTCAATAAACGAAGCAACAGAAAATAAACTGCAAAAAAAAACCCCATGTTGCCTCACCCCATTGCAATTCATGAAAAGTGTTCACATAATTCCATCTTCAAAGTCAGACATTTGTAAAATTCAGCAGCTATCACCTACTTCTGAAATGCAAAATCACATGCAGAACCCTTACAGCTACCTACCATATGATCCCAAAAGCATGCCCTAGTAGCCAATCCTTGGATATTTATGTCTCCTGCAATGGTTTCTATTACTACTTGGGAAAACAGAGCTGGACTCTATGACCCTTATAGGTGCCTTCCTTTCTATGATTCTATGAAGAGAAAATTTTTCCTCAGACAATTTCAGTCTAAATGAGTCTTTGTCCTTTTCTAATGGCAAGTTACAAGTCCTAGAAGGACAAAGAGACAGAGCATGTGCCATAATGTGGCAAGAGGGGCAGCTATATCTTTAAACATTAATTTTTGGTTCACCTGCTCCCTCAAACCTCCCTTGTAGGCAGGAAAGCACACCTATATGTGTGAGAAAGAATACCTAAGTAACAGGACTCAAGCACCATACAAATTAAGGCTCTGCATCTATTTAACTTTGAAAACAACAGAAAAAAAAGAAAAAACAGGGTGAAAAAGGTTCAAGGCAAAGAAAGTGGCTGATGTGGGTAAAGGATAGAAAAGAAAGTAATAATTCTTTTTTTTCTTCTTTTGCTACTCTGTTTTAAAGAAAATTATTATATTCAAGAGTATTTTCTCCCAGATCCAGCAATGATATCTATCCAGTTATTTTTATATTTTTTATCACAGATCTAACAAAAAATGAGCAGCCCTAATGTATGCAATACACTTCGCAAACCCCATTTCTTTCCCGTGCAAGCAATTCCAGTTTTCCGCTATAAAACTCAAGTCCAACTGATATGCTCATATTTCAGTGAAGGCCAAGAAGTGTTGGCTCAACTAACTTCCAGAAAACAGATTCTAACTCAGATTTCTCTGCATGGCTCAAATGTGGCTGAAAAAAATCTTTGCTTAGTATCATTACCATGCTTAAGGCTTTTCAACAAAAATCCAGGTATAATGATAAAAAGAATTTGTACCCTTATTTTAACGTGGTCTTATTATCCCTATTTTTTTCTAATTAAGAAAACACAAAACAAATAATTCAGGGATAATTTATTCAGAAAACTTCAGCAACTACTGATTCATAAACCACAGGAACGAGAAATACTCTTAATAATTAATAAGGATGGTTTGTGAAAGAGAGATCACTACTTAAAAGTTACTTCGTTTAAGAAAACCTGGAGGCAGATGCAACAGCTTCTTCAAAATGCTTAAATATTCCAGTAACCTTTTTTTTTAATTAGCATTAGCCAGGCCAATTTTTTATTTCCTAGCACAGAATAAATCTAAAAGTACCACTTCACCTTGTCATATATGGAGTCCAACAGCATTAGTTCATTCAAAACTGCAATAAATCAAGCACAATTCAAGGATAAGTCTAGGAATGCCCATCACGTCAGACACTAATTGCTCAATTCATAAAAATAATATTTGTAAGTGAATCACATGGGGGTTTTGCTACCTGTTGATTCCCTAGAAGAGAGTCTGTTTCAAACTATTTCCCCAAAAGAAAGTACATGGGTTTGGCAGCAAAACACTGGAAAGATGAAACCAGACACACAAAAACGCACATGGTGATCTAGAAAAAAATGAAATGGCACTCAGAAAAATCCTCTTTTTTAATTATTTAATGAGTATTAAATCCTGTTGGCCTGCTTTCCATAACTGCTTGGTTTCCAAAATGTCATTTAAATCTGAGGAAGCAGCAGGTGCCTCGTGTATTTGGACACCTTATATGGTTATTCTGTTAGCTCCCTGGTCCAGAGTAAGGCTCCAGCCCTTTCAGTATTGCAAGGCATAATTCAGTTAGTGTACGTGTTGGTGTAGACTGCAGAGCAGTTCTGTGGACCTGTCAATTGCTCCAATGAATGTATTTCAATTTTTTTTCAGTAATAAAACAATACTCTATTGCAGTATTTGAGGGAAGTTTCTTGCATAACTAAACCACTGATTTTATGATAAGTTGCTAAAAACATGGTTTGCCTGAACATCAAAGAACACCTCTTTAGTTTACATGCAGAATATCTAATAAACTTAATATGCAAGTGAAATATTTTCATACCAAAACAGCACAACACTGCATTGGCCTCAAATAGTGAGCTGCATTTATAATGAACTTTGCTGTGCCTTGAGAAAGCAATGTCTGGAGGGTATTTGTACTTAATGAGGCAGGGGACAATGGGTTAAAAGAATACAATTCCCATCCTAGGAAAGAAAAAAAGAAATTCAACTGAGAGTTGAGCATGTAGATTTTTTTCACAGAAGTCTGGGCAACTTCCTTCAGATTTCTGTTATCATAATTGACAAAAAAGGATCCTAATAGATGACAAAAAAATAGCAAGAAATCTTGTTCTATAATCACAATATTTCTGCCATTACATCACAAAGCATACAGAACAGCTTTACAAAACAAAGTAAATTGACTTAAATGTGCATTTATCTTCAATGCACAAAATAGTCTCAGTTTGAATCTCTAATCACTTTTCAGCGTAATAAATGATTAGGATGGCTTGTTTATTCCTATGAGAGAAAACAAGGTCCTTAAAATCATAATTTATAAATATTAAAGCAACTTGAACAGTTTGCATTTCACTGCAGCCAGTAGAGTAACATTTATATTCACGTAGTACGGCCACCCTCACCTCCTGTTTTCAGGGTTCACTTTTACACTTAGGCTGCTAAGCACTATCTGTTCATTCTGTAGTTCTTACTTTTGTCCTTTCCCACTCCTCCTGCACTCTGTCATAGTTTAACCCAATTATTTAACTAAACTAAAACAAACACACATAGAGAGTGGTCCTCAGAAATATCTCTTGGTGCTTTTATTTATTTATTTTCTAGTGACCATTACTGAAGAACTGTTTCTTCACAGCTTCCAGCAGGATATAAACAAGTGTAGTTGATGCATGACAGGGATTTAGGCAGAAGAGAAGTGACAGTCTAGAAGGTCAGAGCATAAATTGCAGGGCTTATGAAAGAAAAAGAAAAAGTCCTTAAAAAGGAAAATGTCCTCATTTTGAAAGGATGGAGAGGGGGCTCCAGCATCTCGTATACACCAGAAACAACTAAAACTAAAATTCTTCATTTTGTTTTCCGCAACTGCAGAGCAGCCAAACTTACAAGCGATATACATCCTGCAAAATGTATATGAGGTATGACCTATGCTATAGATACTAAAGCACTGCAAGGATAAAATATATAGTATGCTTTTCATTTAGAAATACTTGTAATATCTAGATGGCCCAACCCAAATTTTTTTGAAATTCACTGTTCTACAGTTCAGCACATACAGGCATACTAAGACTGTTTAATCTGATGTGCACCAATTTTCCATCTTACCTGAATTCTAGACCAGGATAAAAATTCCTCAGCACCTCCAGGACCCAGGGTGTGTTCAGCTAGTCTCCTTACAGGGCTCGGGCACTCACTTTCTGAATCGTGCTCCCACCTGCTTTCTCAACAGCTTCCCAGTTATCTCGAGAATCCCTGATACGATTCTGAGTTTGCCGATAACCAAAGCATCAGTTTTTTTGTTTCAGGCAGAAGGTGCAAAGCACTGGTACAAAACTTACAGTTACAAATTCAGAAATGTTTGGGGTCAAAGTTATACATATACATATAACATACATATGTATATGACTGTTTGTTATTGCAAGTTTTTCCTTAACATTCCTATACTAAAATAGATGCTTCACCTACACAGTATGAAGTAAGAAAGAAATGTCCTTGAAAGGTTTATACACTAAAAAGATTGCTCTGTCCCTACACTGTCTTTTCTATGACCAAGTATAATTTTGCACCATCTGCTGTACTATTGCATCCTGTAAGACAAGATACAAAAGTGATTTACACCAAATAAATCTAATTTTAGTGATGAAAATCATGATAAAGTCCAAAAGAACAAGAACACTTGATTATATATGTGTATTTTTTTTTAAAGGATCCCTCTGCATAAGGGGCCCAATCACTTATCTGTGAATATCTCTGTCTTTGTCCAGTTCCAGGTGTGGACATCAGGTGTGATTGTAAGGAAAAGTTTATCAAAGTAATGTACCACTTTTCTGCATGCTGATTTTACAAAACTCACTCTCTGAATGTTGTTCTACATGATGTCATCACACTGTAACTCACTTCATGTACAAAATCCTTTTCACTTCTACTCACAAGCTAATATAACTCATTTCTTTTTTTTTAACTGCACACAGGCTGCTAGACACATGTGCACAGCAAATGGAATCTGAACTTAGCTTAACAGCCTCATTTATTCCTGATGGTTTAAATTATTTCATCACAATTAATGACACCCCCTCAGCTTCCTGTGCAGCACTGCCAGATGTTCAGAGACCACAAAGCCACTCTCTTCTTTGACGGCTAGTGACAAGTCGTCCTCTGAAGGACGTTCCCTCAATGCACAGGCTGGATGACACTTCCACAGCTTAGCACCTCTCTACCTCCCTGAGTAACCATGGTGAGAGGAGAAGGAAGAGATGAGAAACCAGCCAGTGCATTAGTAAGGACAAATTAAGTGAAGCATTCTGAACTTGAAGGATCTCATCTCCTTGTACTGGAGTTTCAAGCCTGATTGTTTCACGAAAAATACAGAAAACTCTTTGCCCTGAACTTCAAGGTGTTAAGTTTTATATGTTTCTTTCAAAAATAACTGGTCTTTCTTTAAAAGGATGGCAGGGGGAGGGGGGGGGGGGGGGCGGGGAAGAGAATACAGGAGAAATTAAAATGGTCATGGGCAATAAACTCTTACCTACAAATTATCTAAGCATCCCATCATCTTCAAAAGAAGAATAGAATCTTAGAAAAGTTTCACTCACATTCAGCTTGGGTTTGAGTTTTATTTTGCTCTGTGTGTTCCTCTCACAAGACTCAGGTATTTTTCTCTACAGGAGGAACCTAGACACCTTACATGAAAAAAAAAAACAACAGTGAAGCTGTGAGCCTGTACATTCTGAGAACAAGGATAGGGCTCCATCTCTTAAAAGGCATGGTTGGAAAGAGTAACAACTGTACAGCTAAAACCCTGGAAGAAGAAAACGGTGTCTTGCATTTTTTAAGATTGAAAACAAGCATCTCTGCTCCTGAAACTCTATCCACTATTTGGAGCACATATGGCAGACATTCTATCACCTTTTTTTTTTTTTTTTTTTAATTAAAAAAAAGTTGATCTGTGTCAGGGACCAAAGGGCTGCTCAGTTTGCCAAAAGTGTAGTATTAAAACAGAAAGGCCACCTGTGTTAGCCCACCCGATAGGAAGATCAGGAGCTAAAGCAAAGTCAGTCTGTCTCTCTCTGCCTTTTTCTGCCTTTTTTTTTTTTTTTGTTAAACATATTTAAAGGAAGACTTGGAAAGGAAAAATACCCCCATCAATACAAATTCTAGATAGCAGTGCCAGAAAAGCTTTGTATGTAAGTCTGATTATGTGTGTGGCCACTCTAGAACCGTTTTTTTTAAGATAAAGACTAATTCCTCAACTTAGATAATTAAAAGTTACTTTGAAGGAAGGTATCTTCACAATATGTCAAAAAATCCAGTAACAAGACTAGAGGAAAGCAATAAGTAACACATCATCTCAATCTGACACGTAATTTTTTCATCTAATATTTAAAAAGTGTTTTAAAATCTTTCACAGCATGGAGTTCATCACAGGTGTTATTTTAGTTGCTTATGACAATCACTTTAGCATACAATCCTGGGAAATATCTTGCTTCTTTTTCAGCATCAGGAGGAGGAAATATTCATATAATGTGACAATGACAGGAACTCCTGGGCAGTCTCAAACTTACATTACCTTTTCTATATACATAGGCACATATATGTATGTGTGGAAGTTTATACAGAAAATACACACCAACAAATAAACCAAACTTATTTAGATGCATTACAAATAAAAAAACCCCAATCTACTCTGAAATCCACTGAGATTTATGGAGACTTACAAGGACTTCATTCTGTCATCTCTGAATATTTTACTGGGGGGAGTGGAGGCCCTGAATAAACTTTAAACTCTCATGTAGGGATGTGTTGCCTGTGTGTCCCTGGCAGATGGGGAAAGGAGATGAAATGGGCAAGGGAGAATCGAATATCCCATCACTGCAGGTTTGCGAAGGGGAAAGAGCACTGCAAAGATCTCACATCTGGCAATCATTTGTCAATAGCTGGAAAGAGAACGGCAGGAAACTTTCTGGCTCTTGTGGAAGATGAAAAGACAAAAAACATGTGTCACACATGCACAGTGCTGGTACAATGACTACTACATTTATTCCTTCCCCCACTCCTCCTTTTTTTAATTTAATGATCTTCAGATATACTTTACTCTGTGGTCAAAATCATGCAGTCACTTGACTCGTTAAAGCTGTAGCGTATGTACATTTTTCAAATAAACCTCAGGGCTGATGTTAGAAAATCAAAATCATTCCAGCATAGGCTGCCTGGTACTTGAGGCAGGAATCCTTGTGGTTTAATCAATAAACAGAATCTAAATGAAAGACATCACAGTAACTAGACAGTAATGTTTTGAACAGTTCTTAACGCAAAAAAAGGAGAGCGACAGAGAAGGAGAAGCTGACCAAGTGGCCAGATACAGTGCCACCAAATCTACAGAGATCACTACTGCATATGGCATCTGTGCTGTTTCTAAAAGAGAAAGTATTTTTATTTAGGGCTATTTTTTATGGTTTTTCTGTAATTCTGGGTTTGGTTTTGTACTTAGTGTTCCTCCCCCTCTTTTTTCCCAGAGAGAATATTCAGCCTATACAAATATCTGTTACATAAGAAAAAATAAGGATCACTTTGCCCTTTCTGAGCCACAATGCCAGATTTTACTGGTTAATTCACAAGTATTGCATTGTGCAATATTGTAAACTCTCCCAGGAAAAGAGTCATTACAACCTACAAATATTGAATAGGTTTGTATTCACTGGTCCAAGTGATGGCCCTTCATAGCCAGCTTTCAACTCGTTCTTCTGCTGCTTTTAAGAAGAAGCTGCTGTAGCACAAGCACATCTTGTCTCTGTGACTCCGCAGGTTGTTTAATCTGGCAAAATCACAGTAGCCTGTCAAATTATAACAGGAACAATATCTCCCCTGAACAAGTCTGATCATGGTTAATTACAATGCAGACCAGAGGGCAGCCACAATTATTCATTATTACAGGAAGCACCTTATTTAACTTGTATGGAAATTTGCACTTACTGTCCCAGTATGCCTGGGGAAAAAAAAGGGCGGGGGGGGGAAGAACCCCACTCACACAGGAAGGACCTCAACCATCTGAAACATCACAAACCACTACATATACACTGGGAATGAAATATTGCCTTGATATTTACATCAAGACAGTGCAACTGTGGTACATACCAAGTCTAACCAGCATGCAAAATTGTTTTCAAGTAACTCTTCGTAGTTTAATCATAGGAGTTGTAAACACAAGCAAAATGCAATGAAGTATATTTTTACTGGAAAAAAAAAATTATCCCTATAAAGACAGATAGACAGGAGGGCAGACAGATAGATATATGTGTATCTGTATGTCTGCACACATATGTACATATATGTCTTTATGTACAGTGCCGCACAAGATGCACCCATTCTTTAGATTCTCTCAATTGTTCTCCTTGATAAGTTCCACAGTGCAATAAAGTTCCAGGCTTCAAACTTGCAGACAGGGAGAAAGTCGGGGTAGAGGGCTTAGTATATACCAGCATATCAGTAAGAACATATGTGTAAGTCTCATTGGCACAAGCAAGTGTATCAGGACAACAGGGAAGAAAATGCTTCCACATGTATGTGTTTGGTAGGGAAACACAGTTTACAGTGCACTGGAGCACAGCATTTTTTTCCTTTATTGCATTCCATGTGTGTAACTGCTCATTTAGCTTGCATTCAATTTTCCTCTAACAATTAGTTATAATATTAGATGCTGACTTTACCCATCCCATTTATGCTTTGAGCTATCTCACTCTCACTACAATTGAGAGTATAGGCTTCGGAGCATAAATTTACATGAATCATCACTATTCCTGGTAATATGTGCAGCTTCAGAAACAGGTTTAACTTTGCTCTAATACTTCAAGATCACAAAAGATAACCAAAGGTATGAGTTAGCTCAGAAAATTAATTCCAAAGCATTCAAAAATGTGATTTTACTTCAGATCATTGCACAAATCCAGTTTACAGCAGAGCCCAATAAATAGCTCTGATGGTAGCAACGGAAAGGTGAGGTGAACGAGTAAGGTTGTTAAACCATACAGGAGTTGGTTGGACGATGTATGTATTTGCTATCAGAGAAATTGTATTCTAAAAAAAACTCAGAGCAGAAGGGAATGAAGCATCAGAAATAAAATATTCAGAAGTTCTGTATAAATATATATATATATATGTATACAGACCTACAAACAGAACAAACATTTTCAACTGCTAGATCCTCCTAACTAGCTATCTATAAAGTCACATATAATAGTAAGATATAAGTAGCACTGACAATACTCAACACTTAAAATGCTCTCCAATCTTCAAGATGTTTTCTAAGCAATAAGAAACTGTTGCTCTACATCTTCATCTAAAAAGACAGCAAGGTTTCTATTTAAGGTGGAAGTGAACTTTAATGGCTGTTGTAATCTTGCCATTCTGCTTGTGCTTCATGATTATGCTCGTTTTTAGATATTAATAAAACATTATATACACAGATGTATACATAGTTAAGATACACACTTCTCACCCTGCTCATTGCTCTGCTGGGTAGTATTCTAAGAACTGATACACACCGTGGCACTGCTCACAGTGGCATTATCTCCTCAGCCACCAAGGAAAACACACACACGCACACATACGAAACACACACAAAAGCATGGATTCTTTATGACCTGCCTCAGGTCCATTATGAATAACCTCTCTCAATCACTGCTTGGACAAGAGGGAGAGAGCACTCTCTCATCTGAGTAGGTTTACAAAATCAAATAGATTTCAGCTAACTGAATATGTGTTTATTAGTTGAAGTGGGGTTTAATTTTCTGCTTGCTTTCCCATATTGGGTTTGGTTTTGTTTAGTTTGGGGTTTTTTTTGGTTTTTTTGGAGATTTTTTTACAAGGATGTCAAATAGAATGGGGGAAAAAAAAAGAGGGTTAGACAATTTTCTGATCAGGGGAAGTATTCATATCTCTTCTAATGCTGGAAACATCTTGTTATTTTTAGTTGAAAAAATGGCACTTTCCAGCAGTTGCAGATCCAACTCATAATGTGCACTAGGCAACACCAACAGACACATAGAGAAAATAAGGTTCTAGCCCACTGCTCTCCCTTCTGACCTAGTCAGCACTACCAGCGCTAAGCTTGCTCAAGAAAGGCTCCCAAACTTGCCCTGGAAATCCTCTCTATAGAACAAAACAATGGAACATAGATTCCATCAAAACTCAAATTACATGCCTCAAATCCGTACTTTCCTTATTATCATCTTAAATCATCTTTTACAATTATTGTTGGATATCTCTATACTGCAGGTTGTCATTCTGTGAGAGTAGAGCTAACATGCATGAACTGACTCAACGAAAACATCTTGAATAACTCTGGAGCAGTGAATTCTCCCTTCCAATGGCAGAATAAGTTACCTTATTTTGCTCTTGAGAAAAGGAGTCCACATAGAGCTTCATGAACCTGCAGCTGGGCTGCTTTTGGTATGCAAATCACTCCACTACAAGGCACACTACACAAACTTAAACAACTTGCACTGTTCAAGCTGCTTTCAAATAAAAAAAAGTGTCAGGGACCAGATATCCTGGCTGCTAAAACAAAACTGAATATTGTCTCCGTTTTTCCATGGTTAACCTGACTGAAATATAAGCATAAAACTACACAAAAACAAGCTACATTCACAAACTGGTGTGCTGCATGCTTCAGTCCTTTGTGGAACTGTTTCTTCACTGTACAGTTTGGATAAACAATTACTCTACAGGTATGCTTTTGTCATAAAAGCAGCACCAACCAAAAAATGGCTACTAACTAAACTGCAGTTTGAATGTTAGATTAATATTCCTTATCTATAGACCAGTTCGTTCATACCTTTTTTTCCTCTCTTAAATGCTTCAGCTTTGTAAGTACGCTTCCTATTAATGTAGCATGAAACTTGTAGTATAAGGGATTTCTTACCTATTGCCTGGATCGTGTAATTCCCCTCTTTGATGTGGAAGGTAAAGGAAGCTGATTCAAGTCCAGCCTATTCATCCTAAACTTCAAGGTTGTGAACAACTCTGCCTCTGGCTACATTTCTGTTCTCCATCATATTCTTTTCATTCTGCTCCCCGAAGCCCATAGCCTTCCTCCTCTCTTTTCTATTTAGCTAGCTCTTGCCTTCAGACTTTCTTCCATGTCCTTTTTCACACCTGGGCAGTTGTTCCCACTTCATTCCACTTATTCTTTAAAAGAACTAAAGTCTTCTGCGAAGCATAAAAACCATAAGCCACCTAGGGAAATTTATCTCTGTCCTACTATTAAATGTCAATTGCAATGCTCAGACAGACACTCATCCTAGGGCTGCTGTGAGTGTTTCACAACTGGATCACTCCAAACATCTGTTTAGGTCATAAATGCTTACAGGAGAGGCCCATCTAATATTGCTTGTAGACCTAGGTATACTACTACTCTTAAATAAAACACAATTTTTATATAATGATTAATGGTTTATAGACTTTTCCTACAAATATATCTTTCTGTCATTGACTTCTAATAAGAGCATAATTTAAACAATTTCAAAGGTAAAGGATGCATTTCCAGGATAATAATTATGCTGAGGAATTCTCAAAAACTGGTGTAACAGGAGGTTTAGGATAGTCAAGAGATTTAGAATCAAATCTATGAGCAGGATATAATAATAAGCAGAAGTCATGAGAGGAAAAAAAAAAGGAATGGTCTGGAGAAAAATTTAGTCTAATCTGGATGGAGAAAGTTAAAATACCACAAGTAGATTGGGAAGCCCTTACTCTGGAAAACAAAGTGGGAACAAAGTTTTGCTGAGACATCATGACTTAACAAGCACAAAAAATATATAAATCCACAAAGCAACAAACCCTTTTTTTCTCATTGCCATTGTTTGTCAAATACCAAATGATCAAGACACCTGTTGTGTCCAAAAAAAAAGTCTGAAAGACAAATATCAAAGGGCAATTTACACTGTGAAACTGAAGGGAAAATTCAAGTAACTTCCTTCTGCACTCCTATGTTGTGATTTTTTTTGTTGTTGTTTTCTACATCTAGAAAAAACAGTGTGTCTTTAGAAAGGCATCTAAAAAAGGACAACATGTGTCAGACAGATTAGGAGATTTTCTGTGGCAGGGATGTGTATATTAAGACTACACAGAGATGGTATTGGAGGAAGGACATCAAAGCATTCCAGAGATATCACAACAAAATGAAACTAGAAATGCAATTTGATAAGAAGGCTAAAACACTGCACCAAGTCCTATCTGAATGTTTATGAATTCCCTATGCAAATCATTAGTTTACTTTGAACTCAACCTCAGATGGACTGAAAAGCACTAGTGACCTGACACACAATTGCAATATTCCAGCCTTACAATACAGCTTCCTTAGTGAGGGACTGAAGGTTACGTGGCACAAAGTGCTTGTGTTCAAACATGCGGCCTCTTCAGCATTTAATCTATTTCAAAGCTCTCAGAAAAAAAACATTTCAAAACTCATTCATATGGACAGAAACACCATGCTTCATTGGGCAGTTTAGCAAATGATATCCAAGAATGGAAAGTCATAGTGATAGAAACATTACATGGTATCTCACCATCAACTCCAACAGTGCAATCTCAACTCATGTCTTTAATCTAGGAAAGTTATTCACTTTCCAGAAAACCACTGCACAGACAAAATTTTCTGTTTGAAATGAAGCATTCATAGGACTTAGTATTTCCTCATAGAATAGAAAAAAGATATATTTTCAAAGACATCAGAAACATATCTATTAGATCTACTATTAACTGCAAGTTAGCGAGTTTTTTCCCAAATGAGCAACTTGCTTTTACATGAGATTGATATTTTTCATATCTAATCAACTACCACACTCAAGTCATGTTCTCTTCATAACACGACCATTGTATTTTTCAGTAGAAACACTAGCTCCTGTACTTCGGCATCCCACGATCACTTCGATCTGTGATATAACAGAGGTTTATTCTTGTGTCTCAAAGCTCAAGTTGTCTTAGTTGCTGTGATGCACATTTTTACAGACACTGTCTAGCTCAGTGCACTCTGCACTATCAAGCATCAAAACACCGTCACTTTCTCCAGGAAACAGACTAACATTGTATCATTGTTCTCAGTTTCCAATTTAGATCTTTATCTAATTTGAAATTACCCTGCTAGTTTTCACATTTATTCATGAAGGCAGAAAGACTTTATGAAGTAACTTCACATCTGAATTTCCAGTGGATCTGAATGCACTCCAGTGATTCATTTTGACAATGTGTTTTAACACTCTGCTGCTACCAAAAACATGGTCTCAGTCCTCACTTCTCTTATCGGTCCTTCTTTCCATTTGTGCTGTTCTATGTATGTGGAACTTTCTCCATTACCCTTTTTCAAGCTATGAAGTCATCTTTCTTCAGCTCTCACCTTTTACTTTCCTATTCAGTGTGGCCAGCTTGATCTCGTGACTTTTCACTTTCCATTACTGCATCTTTCTGTTCTTCCTTAACTAAAGAACCCTACACACACTGGCTCATATCTCTCTGCATTTATATTCCAGCTTTCCTTTATCCTCTGCTTCAGGGATTCTCATGCTGCTTAAGAGCATGGGCAACATCTTAAGAGACAAAATGCTGCATGGATCACTTCTCCCATTTATGGTCAGATAGAGCACCACCCCTCCCACCTGCAGTTACTTAATATCCTACAGCCGGTTGTATACATGGAAAAGCACCAGTAGAAAAACGTTCATGTAATTCGGCAGCAGAAAGTAAAGAAAACAGCCAGAACCTCATGACGAGTCAGCGCTCAATAAGCCACCTGCAAGTGGCAATTCTGAGCTGTTCTTCATCCCACTGCACCATCTTCCTTTTCTACTCATCATCATCACTGTATTTGTTCAAAACAATATGCATGGCAATATAGAATGTAATTTCGGGATCTGTTCTTTGCCTTAGATCTCCAGACTCCCTGGATTTGTCCACTCCTAATTATTATTAGCTGTGATCCATCATATTAAGGTTCAAAATAGACCTGAATTTTCCAAAATGGCCCTTGATATCTGCAGAACTCCAGGGAAGCAGAGAGTAAATATTGCATCAGTGTTAGGTAAATTGAAAGTTGAGGATTTTATTGATTTGAAACTCCAAAATTTAACAATAAAACCAGCATCATATTTCAAGCACTAGAGAACGCAAGAAGGTTGAGACAGTAGTCTGAATGTTTAGCAAATAGATACTGGTACACAGAGAAGCTCCCTGAACACATTTTAAATGCCACAAATACATGCCAGAGAAAGTTTATCTCCCAGGCATTAGAAAATAATTTCCAATAAGTTTAAGACAGAAACGCACACTACAATCTGTTTTGTCATCTGCATTTCCAAGTGGTAGAACTATTGAAATCAGGTTCAGAACAAGTGTAATTAGTCAAGGTTTTAGTGTCTTTTTCTTCATGAACTCTAATATTATCCAGGTTTGTGAACCTCATTTGACTGATGAGAGAATAAATGGAATTAAACTCTGTTAATTTAGTATTTAGTTAAAATAAAATTTGTAACTGACTTGTCTTTTTCTTCAGTTCTTTTTTTTTTGTATTTACTATGATGTAGATGGCAGGCAATGTATGACGATTCAAATATTTTAGACTCATCATGTCATGCAAATTCATAGTTTGAGATTGTTTTATACTGTGCTGACTGCTACTAGAAATTTTGAAATTATATTCCAGCTTTACCATTGGATGATATTTTTCCAATACAGAGCTAAATTTCTTTCTGTCAAAATGCTGAAATTAATGAAAAGGAACGTTTAAGTGTCCCTCTCAAATCTCTGGGGCATAGTAATGCTGAGAGCATAGCTATTTTGTAGTACTTCTTTGAAAGTAATAAAAACATGTAAAGGAGCTGTTTACAACTCACTTTGTGTATCATCATCAGAAACAAAAGATACTACAAGTACCACAAAGGTTTTTCCCCTTCTATCCCTCCTGTCCTTTATCCCTCCAACCCACCCAGGAAGTAAGGGGGGGAGGATGGATAAGAGAAAAGGGGGCACAGCCTTCTATGTCAGTAGTGGGGTTTAAAGTAATACTTTTCTGAGCTACAGGAAAAATATATGCCCAATTCCTTGCTCCTCCCCAGAAAGTTATGGGCATAAATATACACATTGCCTCTCCATACCAAGTCTGTCCAGGGGCAATAAATTAGGAGTGATGCTCTTCTGACCAGGAGCTGAAAAGACAGGCCAAAGCAGGGAGAAGCAGTGGCAAGAGGTAAAAGTGAAAGACTTCAGTGACTGGGCAGCTAATGGAAAATAACCGGAGCCAATCGCTCCAAGTAACAATGAGACTCAGAGCCCCTTCTGAGGTCAATCTCAGTGATCATCAAGGAAAGACTGAGAGTAACAGAAATTGAACAGGTCATCGGCAAAATCTCTAGCAGGCAGAGTACTGGTTGGAAGATACACCACCACTGTGGGAATGTCATTGTCACTGTGGAAGTTTTTCTCTAGTTTCAAAGGGGCTTGATGGCTGCCAGAAAGCACCCCTGAGACTCCTGGGGAAGAACCAGCATGTTTTGCAGTCCCAAGGATGGTGGCAGGAGTCTAGCTACTGAGTCTAAACTGAAAGGTGAAGAAAAGGGGGAAAGGTAGTCTTCATTCAATTCTTTTCTCTATTTTCCTACAGAAAATTTCTGTCCTTTTCTCAAGAGATACCGTTGTAAGAAACACATTGTTAAATGCCACACTTACAGCTGGTTCCAAATTTGCAACTATCTCACATGTTGCTTTCATATAAAATGTTACAAGCATGTTTTCTCACAAACAATTTAGAGCATATTTTATAAGGAATTTATTCCCTGGCTTTCTTCCTAGAGCAGCTTTCTAACAAATGGGCAGCCTATCAGTAAAATCCTAGCATTAAATTAACAAGTTATTTGGGCCAGAGCATAATAAGGTAGGCTTTGGAGCAAGATCAATGAATCAAGGTGGTTTTCTTTGTGGGTAAGGCATGCAGTTGGGTGTAGAGAATGGAGGAGGAAAAGACAATGAACACGATTTGCTTCATGAGAAATAAGAACACTGCTAGCACACAATTTTGTTAATAAGTAGTCATTAATTTAGAAACTCTTCCCTCTCTGTTAAATGAATTTTTCAAAGCCTCAAAAGAGAAGTATTTTACTTTTGCTTTGCAATTTGTGTCTAAAATCTTCATCACATACTTCATCAAATATTAAAGGGACTTCCAGCAAAAGGATGAGAAGATGATATATATGCTATTGGAAGGAACAGAAATGTATCAAAATTCTTTCATATTAGTTGTCAGATTGGGTTTCTCTCTCCTTCCTATCTTTCTCTCATTCTGAGGTCTACATGCAAGCCCTGTCAATTCAAATTGTTGAAGGCTGATGAAGTTCTGAAAAAGCATTGGAATTGAAAGAGGCTAGTAATTTACACTTGAGATAGTATGACGTGGTGGCTCCCACGTCTTTATCAGTCAACTGAGTCCACCTGAAGTCTGTGGCAAGCACCAGTTGTTTGGCAGTAAAGAGGAAAACTAGCTAAATAAATACAGTATCAATGACTTAAGTATTTCAACATGATTTTCAGTCTCCTAGATAAGGCTAGACATGTAAAATGGGGGACCTTGCATTACTCTGTGAAGCAGCACAACTGTTGGAGTGTTCCATTGTCCTTATCCCTGTTTCTCCCACCACAAATTACGCTAACCAAGTGGCAGTGTTTATGCAGCACATGCAATTTCAAAACAAGAACTAGATTATTTTCTTCCCTAATATTTTACCATCTTTCTTCAGTTTCCAAGAAAGAAGCAGCCTGTTCATTTGCTTCTCCTTCTTGGTTAAAGACAACCTACTCCCCAGAGAATTTTGTTTATTTACTTTAAACATGTTTTTACAGGCCTGTTAATAAAGGGTGGCGGGGGTTGGGGAAAGTAAAAAATAGTGCGTGGAAGTGGTCTCAATACTTTGTCAGCTGTGGTGCCAAGGAACTTCTGGCTTAGTCCACACCCATAAGATACAGGAGTGTGAGTTTCTGCCTTTCGCTTCATATCCAAGTCTAACAAGGCAGGGGTACAAACTTTTGAAAACATACTTCTGAAAGGAAAGGATATCACTAAATCTGTCTATAAGTCCACCCTAACTTGTCCTGTGTAGTTCTGAAAATCCTTGCTTAGGTTGAGGTTATGCGCTTACCTAAGGATATACGAAAACAGCTAGAAACACTACAAAAATAACTAAATTTTATAATTCACTAGCAAAGAGTTTACATTCCAAAGCAATTTTTGAAACAGTTCTTCAAGGCAAGAAAATAAAATTTATCAAAACTACTATGAGAATTTTATATTCACAAAATTGAAAATAATAGATCCCTGAAAACATTTTTTTTTCTAAAGAGTAAAGAAAAAAAGAGCAAAAAGAAATTAAAGCATATGTGCTTGATGCGCTTAATACTTTAATTCTGGGCCTTAAAATTCTCTGATTTTGCCACTGATTTTTCTGGATACACTCAGACAGTTAGTCCTCTCCTGCAATATAACTTACAAATGATCAATATTGCTAAAAAGTCAACGTGGAGCAACAAACCATATATACATTTCTGTCAAAATTTTCTGTAGATACACATACACATTGTTTCTTCTGTTTCTCATTTTCCAGTCTTTCCTAATGCAGACTCCACATATAAACCAAGTACATAACTTTAAGTACATGAAACACAATTCCATGCTAAATGCTTTGCTTATTCATAGCCCAAAATATCTAAAATATTTTTTTTTCAAATTTGGCCTTGAAAGGATTTGCTAACAAGAATTATTTACATAACAGAGTTCAAAGTTATGGGGGTTTTTTTTGAGTTACGTGCAAAACAAACTGTTGCAATTCTTTAAAAAGGCTAGGAAAATTTTGACCAAAGTGTGAAAGAATATACTGAGAAACAACAGAACAAATCCCACATCTTTAATGGAGGTGGAAGCATAAAAAATTAATATGTAAAATTGATGAGAACTCACTGATCTTTTTTTTTTTTTTAAAATCCAGAAACACTGGACTTAAAACTATGCATAGAACTGTACAACTAGTAATATTTAGTCCATATCTTCAAGATTTTTCTCTTTATATTAACTTTTCTTGATGTGGTATGCACACTATGAACATGAGATACAAATTCATCCTTAAGTGATATCTCAAGACCTATTAAGAAAGAATTCTCAAAATGACAACTTCAACTTTCTCATTGCAAATAAAGAAGATTTCCAGAAAAAATAAATACAAGTCATCACCTTTCAAGATCAGTCCTTATAAGGTAGGTTGCATCAAAATACATTAACCCATCAAAAAACGAACCCAGTTATAGTAATCCATGCCCCTAATGCAGGCATATTTAAACATATTCTATCCATGTTCACACAGATCACATTTTCAGTTTAGACACACGATTGAATCATCATAGTTTAAAAAATTGTTGCATATGATATGTGACAGCTTAACCATGGTAACTAAATGTGTGTGCACTTATCGCCCACTTTAAATCTGAGATAAAATGTGGATGATTAAACTGTTGTGAAAGAGGCTTTTGCTCACATATTTTTACTTCACATTTGTTGTGGTAAGTTTATGGATCTAATCACTGTAGCTCAACCGACTTACAAAACCAGATCATATTCTAAGCCATCGTTCATTGAATTACCGGTTTAGTGGTTATGACAAAACTTAAACAAGTTTAAACAAGTTTATATTAAAGATTCTAGTAGCATAATTAGATTAGTATATACATGCATGTATATAAAGATATCTTCACAGATGTGTATATAGATGTGTGTATATAGATATAGGCATACATGTCTGTGTGTATGTATATGTATGCACCTCAAAATAACTTCTTTTTTTATTTTTTGGTGAAGACCCAACTTCTAGAAGAATCAAAGTAAAATAAAGGGTTAGTTTCTGCTTTATATTTGCAAATCAAAATATAAAAGCCTTAAGTTGGTGTAATCCAAAGTATCAAAAGGCAAAAAAAATCGTTTCAAATGTATTATTTTTAATCTTTTCATCTTTACACCAGCCTCATTATTTTGTGAAATCCAAAACATGCTTAGCAATTAATGCTTAGCAGTGTCTGAAATTCCCAGCCATTGTCTTGTGCACATTATTCTTTTAAAATAACAGTAGAACTAAAATGGTTCTCAACCATTTTGCACCTTGAGAAAAATGGCTGCAAAATGTATGAAATGCTGGTTTCGATTTGAGTGAAAAGTCAGGGTTAATTGTGTTTTTACATTACTATGCATGCAGGTGAATTGCATGTTCCGTTTTAAAAATAATTAAAGAAAGAACTTCGATTTATTGTGACATCAGACTTGTAGATAGCAATGTGAAATAAGACCTTCTATCAACTTATTTCTTTTTGGAATGAATGTGAAATCTATTTCCAAGGTATTTTCAAAGTTTTCTTCATCCCAGTTTTTAGGTAACAGTTGTAATCTACTGCATTTGACTTGGGGAATTACTTTTAACAGTTACAAATAGTAGCATAAATAAATACATATGTTATATGAGCATATATCAATGGCCACTTACCTTTGATAACTGTCATTTTAAAATTTTCCTTTGCAGATCATCACAAGTAAACTCTTAAGAGTTTGTACTCAACATAGTTCAAAACAGCTAACACATACTCAAAGTGCACATTGCTCAGAATTTCTGAAAGGTGTTAATGAGGTTTTCTGAAATTTGAAGTAATGATTCCATTTATAAATCATTCTTTTCCTTTATGGCTGACTGCTTGTTGAGTTTATGACCCTCTATAAGCCTTGCCAATTTAACTGTTTAAAAATACCACCACCAAACCATCATAAACAGGAACTAATCAGATTAATACCTTGTTTATCTGACAAAAATATCTCTTTTTATGCAACCAGAAGAAATAAAACATACAGCCAAATGTACATGTCCTAACAGTTCTTATGCAATAGATAGCACAGGATATAGTTTGTAATAGGTTGTTTGGGGATTTCTTTTCTTTCCTAGCACTACATTCTTTAAAGGAAAAATGTTACATACAACCAGATTTCCTGGCAAATATATGGACAAGTGAGAAATTATAGCATCTGCATCTGCTTTATAGTGTCAAAGATTTCAAACAAATCAAGTATTTCTTTTTGCTGGTAAGGTATACCACACTAATTTTTAACTGCAGAATTCAGAGAGAGTAAATTGTACGTATCAGTAAAAATTTACCATACTCACACATATACAGACAGGCTATGTATACACCTACATAAGAGGGAAGAAGTTCCTCTTCTCTTTCTTTATAAAATTTTGTCTTATTTTAAGTACAGTAGGCTTACTCTCTCTACTTCCCCTGCTAACCTGGCAGTACTAAGCATCATTAGTTTTTATGAAATCTTGCAGATACAAACCCTTGCACGTAATGTTTGATATCACTGATACTGTACCAAATCTATAATACATGGCCAGATAAACCCTTGTAAGAAACCAGTCTAGTAGTAAGGATGTTAACAACATGAGTAACAAGAAACTTAAGTTTACACATAACCTTTGAAGTGACACAGTTACTGCAAAAGACTGTCTTTCGCTTTGTGATCTGTGATAATTCCTCACTTGCAAAAACCAAAAACCTGTCACATCACTCTTTAGTGTCACATATTCTGTAAACACAAGCATTTGTGCTTAAACGCATGCAGCAACATCTTTACATCCAGATCTAGATGTTTAGATAAAGTTATAAAGCATAAAGGTCTACAGAATTTTGTTGCACGAGGGACTAAATCAGTCTTCACTTACATCCTAGCTGCTTCCTTGACTTCAGTGACTTTTCAAGAGTACAAGCATGAAGTATAAGAGAGTTTGTCTAGGTGTGTATGCATGTGAACAGCACAGAAATTCCACAACAAACTTGTCTAAACACAGATGCCTACCTTTTAGTAAAGACAGTCTGACTTTTAGAGACTCAGACTGCCCACAAATGTCACTCTTGTCTCAATCACACTTGCATATATGTATCCAGACAGATTATTTTCACCATAAGCAGCAATATGTAGACCAACAATCACAGTATGACATATATTATAATTTGATGCTACAAAGAGATCTTAACTGAAAATGTCACAATAATTTATGAAAAAATCAATTAAAAATTGCACATGACTTGAATAGCCTGAGACCATATAAAAACTCAGAGATATCGAAAAAAATCAGTATGACTCAAAACAAAGTTTCTTTGCAAGGACTATATCTGCACGGCTGTTGTTCCATCTCCCATCTTTTGATCTACTAAATAATCCTGTTCAAACTTTACTGGAAGTCATTACTCAGAACTAACACAAATTGTATGGACAAATTTATTCCCTTTATAAAGAAATTCAGTCACAGAATTGTGCAGTATTGTTACGTTTCATTATTTTATCCTTTTGTAATCCAAACTTAAATCCTCTTGAGTCATGTCAACGATTAATACAAAGAGATGTCTAAAAAATGTAAAAAGGAATGAGGGAGTAGTAATGGTAACATACAGTACCATGAGCTGCTTTGGCCTCCCAGTCAGTGGTGTACAGTTAACAGATCACTTCTGGCCTTCAGCAGACAGGGAAAAAAACCCTCCCCCTTCCTCCTCTCCAGGGTTTTGGGCTGGGTCGGCAGAGCAGGAGGGGGCCAGGGAGAGATCTGGTGGTTTACACGAGAAGGCAACCCAGCTCCCTCCCGGTGCATTCCTTCCCCTCTATCTCCCAACTTCTTTGCGGGTGTCTTGTCATATTTTCTTCAGCTGCTAATTGTCTGGACTGTGAGAGTTTAAACAGCCACAGCTTAGGAAAAGTGAAACCCATCTAAGCAACTATCACAGCACGTCAGCTTCATGCTGCCGGGTAAAATTTTCCAAGGGAAGTGCTCTTCTGATAGTTCTCGAGTCTCTAAGTCACCCTCCCTCCCCCTTTCCCCACCACACACGCTCCCCTTGAGGCCTGAATGCACTTGTGGCAATAAAACATTCATGCGACTTGGAATTTTAACACAATGCCATTTCCCTAGTTTAACCTGAAAGGAATGCACTAGTCACAACAGACTACATCATCCTGCCATTAAGCCCAGCCAAGGAATCGCTTTTTTGGCTCTGTTGGGCCAGCTCTGACGGGAAAGGAGTACACAGACCCACACACGGAGCAGAGGGGCCACCTCTGCTTCCTCAGCCTTATCCAGAAACACCCTGCTCTTAACCATGACCTCTGGCCTGTTTCAGAACTGTGACAGCCCTGTGATGCATGTGTCACATCAGGACTTCTGCAGAGTCACAACACTGAGCAGGCAACTCCAGCATTTCACTGACTCGCTGCTCTGTCTCAACAGGCACTTGATCATCTGCCAGAGGGTGGTTGGGTTTTTGTTTTTTTTTCTCTCTCCCACTTATTTTTTTTATATTTTCCAGCATTTTTTTAAACATATATGTTATTGTTACTATTCAATGTTCCACGCTTAAATCCAAATACCTCTCCACCACCTATGTACCCTCTCCCATCAAAACAAAAAAAAAAAGTAAAAAAAAAGCCAAACCCAACCTTTCCAATTGCCTGTGGTAATTAGGTTATGATTACTGACAGAAGAGTTTGCTTAGGGGACTAGTTACCAAAGCTACCAAGCACTTCGGTATTGTAGTGGCATTCTATTTTTTCTGTAATTAAAGAAAAGGGGAAGAGAAGGCAGGACTATTTCCTTGATGATTTACGAAGAGTACTGATGGGAAAAGGAAAATATTAAGTGTCTCATTTGCCCTCTGTTAACCCTTTTGCATAATGACAGGATTACTGCAAATACAAATCTGAAGCGTAGTGCAGCAGAATGATGTAAAAGAATTGTTTACACAATACTGATTTTTGAAAAAGTACAGATTTCTAAGACCTGAACTTACTTAATTTGTCTTGTTCTGAATGACATGCATCACAGGCAGCTTCACCAAAAATAATTTTGGTGCTCCTTGTCCCTCTTCAATACTCAGTTTAATTTTTCTGCAGCTGAATTGCCTTTGATTTAGGTGGACAGAGTGCACTGAACAAACAGGCAAAGAAACATATCCTCAGCTATTTTGACACTTCCATTGAAAATTGAACCAATACCAACTGTCCTTGTGTACTTGTTCTGTCTCTCATGCAGGTCATTACAGATGTCTGTAAACCAAATAGGAAATAAAAGCATTCCTAGTTCTGCAGAACACAACATTGATTGTAACTCATGAGAGTAAACTAGCACTCCCTTGTGACTGTTTATCATGTTACCCTAATTATCAACATGCCACTGTGGTTCTGTAAATGCTTTACAGAACAACCCAAGAGAATAGGTCCCTCTGCCCAAGGAGTTTACAAAAGGAATGAGATATCGCCACGTGACGAGCAAATATAGGGTGCAAACAGAAAGGGAGGAGGAGAAAGAGGTTACCACATCTTATAGCCCAGGAGATGTGCTTTAATTAGAAAGCATCTTGTTCCTTTGTCACCACATCTGGAACTATATCTCCACATGTAATCACTCAGAGGTCAGGGCAAATAAGCACAGGTTAGAAAGATATTTCATCAATACACAATATCTAAGAGTTGTATTTCAAAATGCAGAGCAGATTAACAGATCTGTTATTAAAGAATACCTTGTAGCACTGGCATTGAAAATAATTTTTCTGTGATTTTTCCACGGAGAATCATGTTTCCAGAACATAAAAGAAAGCACCACTTCCTCTGAACTCCAGGTTCATCTGACTAGTGCATATGTTTTTGGGAAATTCAAGCTTGATTCTCTGTTTTCTAGAAAAACAGAGATTTTACAAAGGCCAAAATAGCCACAGTGAACATTAGATAAAAACACATACTTCAGAGAAAGAAATCCAATGTTGAACAAGTATGGGTTATGCTGCCCACAGAACAGAATTTTTTATAATCTCCACCCTGTTACAGCTTAGTATATGGCATGATGTGAAGATGTAGATAATTTAGGAGGGAAAGTTGCAGTTTTACAAATCATGTTCCAGTGTCCACAGAATTTCCTTCTGTGGAAATTTATTTATAGCAAATAACCTTGACTTCTCATTTAAATTATAGTCAGTACTTGTGTTAGGCAATAAGGAAGGAACAGGAGTGTTACCTTACACATTCAAAATATTCTTCCATATGCTTGGCTATACAGAGTTAAGTTTGCTTTGTGTTTTCAATGAATATATAATACAGCAGTGTAAGTGTTCAGTGTGAAGAACTGCATTTGGAGCACAGACGAAAGTTAGGTAAGCATATACACGATCAAAACTGTTCCATTGCTAAAGGCAAACAATACTTGAAACTTAGTCTATGGATGATAATACACACACTCAGAACACAAAGTGCCCAGAAACTGCTTTTCTGCTCTGAAAAAAATCTGACCTTTTTGCTAAAAATCCATAGTTGTTTTTTAACAATATGCTCTTGCATTTCAGAAAATTTTTAGCATCTAAATGACCCAAACTCTTGAATTGTAAAATAATAGCCATCTTTTTCAATGGCCTGCTTTTAATTCAACTTGGAATAAGTATGAATGCATTCAGCATTTAAATACAAGGCTGTAGAGTTTATGAACCTATGCCTGCAACCTCAAATCTATGTATGTGGCCCAGGTTTTCTAGTGCTCAACATGACCTGTAAGTCGTTATAGTTACTTCTTTTCGTTTAACAGGGTTTCTTCTCATGCAGTCCTTCTGATAAGGGGCAACTAGTAATTTCTACTAAATTCTGCTTTATACAAATCTGTTGAGTCTTTCCTAACGGTTTTCCACCTAAACGAAAAATCCTCATTCTCCGTTCCATCAAAATTAACATTAGAAGATCTATTAACAGATCACCATAGCTCAGGCAAGCCAGGCAGAGGGGCTGCCTTATTGTATCATATCCATTTATAAAAAGGAGGATAAGGGCTAGATAGTAGTTCATATTTATCTCTGCTTTATACAGCTCTGCTGGACCATATCCATTCAAAAAAAGAAGGAAAAAAAGTAATGGTTGCAGTATACTTTGGAGTAAAATTTACTTGAGAAGGGACAGACTTTAGATGCCTCGTAAAAAAACTGTCTGATGCTGGATTGAAATATATATACAGATAATCTAGAGCACTAATACAAAACCCTTTTATTTTTGTTTTATTGATATCTAAAAATTTTCTTATGGTGAAATGGGTATCTTTACAAAGCAAACAAATACAGATTGCTGTCTAGGATATATGATCTGCTTCTCTTAATTATCTTTCACAGGTAGCTTAGACACAAATCTCAAGGAGCATGTAGACTACAGATGGAGGGAACACAGCTATGCTGCAAAGGGATTGAGAGATTTTTCATGGCTGCAGGACTGAAGAATACAATTTAATTCTGACTAAAGGTGTTTGGGGCTACTGAAGCAAGGATTTCTTTGGTACCAGCAGCACTATCATCATGGCAACAAAAATTAGGGAACATACACAACAATACAAGCTCATGGGTCTCCAGGGCACAGCTGAAAATATCTATCAGTGGTGATATACTTTGGAGTTCCTGTCATATTTTCTTACCTTCGCTTGGATGCTCTCATGGACTGACTTGGATAGATACAATTTCAGCATCATTCCAGAATTTGTTGACTTTTCTGTTCTTATGAGTGGTCTGTTTTCCCTTGACCTCCTAGACAGTATGAAGCAATATAAGGAAGTGCCAAGAGGCCACTAGGGTGCCAAGGCAAAACTGAATGCTTAGAAAGATACTAAATGTGACATCATATCTATTAACTTTTGTAGGTCCTCAGAATACTCAAGGAGTTAAAACTAATGTAATGCAGAATAGGAAGAAAAGTGATAATCTTGGCTCTTCATTGCTCTACATATTCCTGATAGTTGACAAAAGTGTTCATCTGGGAATGAGGAAAGATCCCTACTCAAACTCATCACTATAGAAAAACCATGAAAGCTATCTATTGTGCACATACTTCCCCAGCATACCAGGTATCTCACCACTTTCTAAATGTATCACGGAAGGCTTGGTTCAAGCTGTTCCAAATAATCATCAGTTCAGAATCTGTGATCCTCCACTGTTCTTTAAGCTTGGGTCAGGAAGAGTGGCCTAGCATGATACAAAGTTCTCTTTAAGCGAATCAGTCAGTCCTTGGAAGACAGAATGGGTGGAGGTAGCAACCAGGTTCTGAGTATCTAGAAATTTCTGTGCTCCATTAGCCTGTAAACTGCTGACAGGGTAGAAAGAGATAGTAGAACAATAGAAAATCAACCCAGTCAATCAGAATTCTTCCTGTATAGAACATCCTGTGAAACATAGCTATACAGAAAAAAAATACCTCAGTCAACTATTTTTCTGAGGGAGGATGTCTGGAGTATTGGGAGTTTTGGTACAAAACTTGAGAGGGTAAGACAGTGGCCTGAAGAAAGAGAATAGACTATTTAGAACTGAAAAGCCAAGAATCAATATTAGGCAGAATCTCTGAGCAATGTAAATAAAATTAATTCCTTGACAGAGGATGGACATTTAGTACCAACAAAAGTGCAGTGGAAGTTGCAAGAGAATTAACATCTGGGTGCCTGGCTGATGACTCCTCCACAACAATAAGAATCTTTTCCTATTTAGGATTTGGAATCAATGCAGGGGCTAGTGCCAGAGGAGACAGCTGCAGAGTCCTGAGAAGGCAGCAAGCGAGTGAATTCATATCTTCAGTTAAAAGTTATCTGGCTGCTTTTTCAGGTTCCTGTATCTCTGGAGAAGCATCTGAAATGACAGTCCTCCACTGAGTTCATGGGGCTTGGATGCTGAGATATCAAACTAGTACAATCCTTCTGTTTCTCCTCCTCTGAAGAGCTGGAATGAATTGCTTATTTGGTTGCCAGGAGCTGGCTCTGGGGGCTCCCGTACCACCATCTGCATGGAAGCTTTCCCAAGGGGCTTGAATACAGACTTCTTCCCAGGCAGGACTAGTGGGAACATGTACATGTTCATACAAAAGTGCAATTCTAAGAGAAACTCGCCTTTACTTGACGTGGTAGAAAATGGCTGCCTGTAGTGGGTAGGGAAATCAGGCACAGAAAGAAAGCTGCTACTTCCATCAGCTACCTTTTGGCTCACACACAGAGATCCACATCATGTGTTCAGGGAACTAGGAAGTTCATAACAGTGCTCCTTTCCTTAGTTCATCCACAATGGCACTAAAGTAAGGTCTAGAAAATACTCTCTCAAAGTTTGGTCAATAACTGTAGGACAATCATAAGACAATCATAGGAAGGCTGTCATGTATTTCAATCACTAAGGGTTGTGCAACTGAATCATGACCTGACATACTGACAGTCATTCCAGAGAATAATTGTTACTGAAATGAGGTTTGTTGAGTGCAATGACTAAAATATAGAGAACATTTTGACAAAGTAGCTTCAGTGTAATATGTTGTTCATGTTTTTTTCTTATTGAGCAACCATAGTTATGAACTACTATCTAAAATTGTTCATGGGAACTCACAGGGCTCCTGGCATCTTTAGTGAAAAACAGTGCACAAAAATATTAAATAACAGAAGAATTTAATGGGGGAACACTAGCAATACCTCATATTAAATTCTCTAGAGAGGCAATTTGGTCCCTGTGGTTAGAAACGGGAATGGCATTCAGAAATTCTGTTTCTGCTTTTCCATTGTACACAAGGTAGTAACTTAATTCTCTATTTGGGTGCCATCTTCCACAAGAAACAAAGTCTTATTCCACAGAATTTATGTAACACATTTATTTCTTAATGTGCTTTCAGATAATTTGAAAATGGGGCAGAAGAGGCTCATGATTTCTTCTTTTTTACACCCACACATGTATTTAAAATTTCTTTGGTGGTATATATATAAATGAACCTCCAGTAAAATGTATATCTCTGACTCACTCTACCTAAGTCCAAGTTTTAATGTGTCTCTCAAAAATAATAAAACGATTGAATAGAAGTCCTTATTATAAGCTGCATTTTTTTATTATAAGGATTGACTGCTCTGACTACTTTTATTGTCAGATTAGCCATGATGATAAATATTTCTCCACATTTTCTCGTTCTTTTTTTTTGTGTTCCAGTTAAATTCTAAAATCCATAGGGACAGAAGTGTGTTTATTTCTGTATGACAACAGAAGACCCAAGCACATCATCAACTGAGGCTTCAAATGAACCAGTTCAAGCAACAACCCTAGTGAAGAACCACAATCAGAACACTGCTTAATAGCCTCGCAAAAGAGCCTGTTTAAAATAAAATGCAAAATATCTTACTTTTTTTCCTATAGCAAGTTGGCACTAGTACTTCTAGCATCTTCAATATAAACCATAATATTAGACATTCCCGATATTAAAGAATAGGTGTTGAATATTTGAAATTAATTTGGGACAAGTAAAGAGAGACCTATCTCTTAATTTTTGGCATCAGTATTGTCAGAAGCTTCGTTTCTAATTCTTCCACTAGTCCTGCTGTAGGTTCCTGCTCTTATTTCATATTTTCCTTAATGTCTAGAAACTTCTGCGAAAACCACCATAAATTCTAACTCAGCCTACATTAGGTGCTCTGAGTACATTTATAAAGCATTCATTTTTGCCAGGCCTCTAAGCCAGTGTATCACATGCATGATAAAACTAGTCTCCAATGTTTCAGAGCCCTTCTTTGCCTAAAATAAGAGAAATATATCCATCTGTGTACCATATATCATCAGATGCACTTCAGCATGGTGTGTAATGTAAGATTTACACATCAGGGCACACTTGGTTTGCCCTCTGCATGCTACACAAAGCTACAGTGGCAATGCCAGCAATGCTCTCCGAAGAAACTAACTTTTATTGCAAAAACATAGGAAGACCTACTGTGTTCTTTTTCTACTCTTTATCTCATTAGTGGTTTCAATTTCCTCTGAAAGCACAGTTAAAAGACAAAAGCTATTTAATCCCCTCAACTCCATGAAACCATAATTATAAAACCGTTACATACAAGAAAATATTTCTATGGAATCAGAACTGATTACTTAGCCAGGACTTTATGTTAAACTTAGTCTGTTGATTTTAGGTTTTGAATGTAAACACGTCAAGGCAAAGAACAGTTTTTACTCTATATTTGAAAACTGACACAAATTTCACAAGTAACAAATACTCTATTTCTACTGTGTAGGAAGTCTAATAGTTGCATAACCTTTGAAAACATAAAATGTAAATAGGGAAGGAATCTAATCCATACTTCCATGAACCAAAAATACCTCACTGTATTAATACAACTAAGATTCTAAAATTATGGCCCCTAATTCATACTAAATATCATGTAATTGTAAGATTATGCTAGTAGCTATAAACGAAATAGGTGGCCAATCTGAATCTTACTCAGTTTATCTGAAATTTTGAACCTTGCTCACACTCTGTTTCTGATGCCTAGAAGAATGTATCTTCATCCACCTGCAAGAAGAAAAGGTTTCCCAGAAGCGTTTTATCCCAAACAACAGAATCTGTCATGTTATAAAAGAAAGATAGTAATATTTCTTTTGATTATTCCTGAAATTTCCATTACCAAAAGCATAGCATGGGAAAGAAATTACCTTAAACTCTCACAGGAAACAAAGCTAAGAAAAAGATAATCAAAATAGTGCAGAAAAAATGAATCTGAAGTATAAAAGAACGTTGTTTCACTACTCAAACACTAGCTCCAGAAATCAGGTTCATTTATGCCAAGGAATTATGGTTAAAAATATGACCATTTTATTAGCCACCTTAAATGAAATATAATGTTAATTTCATGTACATAGTCTTCATTACTGCAACACATGTATTACTGGCATACCTTAGTCAATTAGAGCATAGCTACAAATCTGTCAGGTGCCACCATGAGAAATATAAAGTTGCACTGAAAACATTAATAGTAAATAGTAAGATTGCAGTAATAGTGGTGGGCTGAGAGAGTAAAGAAAGGGTGGGAAAAGGAAAGTCTTACAACTGGCTAATTACAATCAGAATAAAAACCATTTATAAACAGCATTTATCAATATAGACACGTAAGCACAAACTATCCTTAGATCTGTGCAGACATTCATTAATGAACAACTAGACAAAACACTAGAGACTCTAAAATTCAGACTAAGATACACAGTTTAATATTGTATTTCATAGCTTTTTCTATTCCTTCGGTTTCTTCTCCCGTCTTTGACTCAGCTGCTGTACGGAAGGCCTCGGCACAACAAATTAAATGAAAGAACAATGTGTAACTTCACTAGAGAATGAGGCTGGTAAACACAGCCATTCATCCTTTCAGCCCATCGCTTTCTCCTCTCCGCCCCCCATTATTCCTTCCCCAGTCCATACTACGCACATAAGCACATGCATATTCAAACACGTGCATATTACAAGATTTATGCAATGAGAAATACGTCAATTTCCTCAGCTTGAGCAAGGCACTTTTGGTGAGTGTATTACCTGGGTTAGCTAAAATAACAGAGAGGAAAAGCTGGGGTAAGCAGCCTGAAACCCTGTGTGTGGCCAAGGCAGCAGGAAGCAAGGCAGAGGGAGAGAGAATGAACCCAACAACACAACAGTGGAAGAGGCAGCTGGCCTGAGATGCTAATTCAGCGCTTTAACAAATCAATGCCACTTGAAAAGTACAATGCGAGCCCTCACTGGGTAGATGTCAGGGGACCCAGAAAATGCATTCTCAAGTATTTCACATTAAGAGGGAATAATGTGTTAATTTATAACTCTTCACCCTATTCACTTGGATTATCCATCTGTGTCAGTGACTTGACTTCTTAAATTTATCAAAAACATGCGCAAAGGGAGGCATCTTCTGCTAAAGCATTGGGAAATAGCAATTCAGAAACAGCCTGCCCTATTTGGTTGTTGGGTAGAGGGTTAGCTGTCCTTTTTTTTTTTTTCCTTTAGACCCTTTGGTTGAACGAAGGCCTTGTTTTAGTAGTGGCTGATTGCACTAGGTACCATCTGTCAAAAGTGACACCACAGAGCAGCAAAATCTTGAATCAGCAACCTGAGATGCCATCACTGGAATTTAGTTTAAAGAAACTTAACAAAATCCCTCTGCACATCTAGCAGACAAGAAGCTGCTACGATTAAAACGCCATTCTAAATGCCAGCTGAGATCTACAGATACTACCTACTGAAATACAAAAGAAAGTAGGCCGAGGAGTAAGAAGGAAATATGGTCTATTTTGAGATGGCTTGTAAGTATAAGGAGTTTCTACACAAACTTGAAGTAGAACTGTAATAAAAAAAGTATTACTGAGGTCAGATACTTGAAACTGTTTCGTAAAAAAAGCATGTTCATTTTAATTACAGGGACGGCACTGTTTCATATGCATAGAGAATCTAATGTCAGTCCAGCAAACACTAGTCAAACCTAAATTGCTTTTGTTTGGAAAGCACATCTCTTTCAAAATTTAACCCTTATTGGTTAACTTTGCATTTATTTTAAAGTGTCATGTTACCTGCATGAAAATCAAGCCTGTTTTATGTCTATTGAACACATACGGCACAGACAGTGGCCGTGTACCATGCCTCAGAATTCAGAGGGGGAGAATCCAAAGGTACAATACAGAGAAGATGTCCTCATTAGGATCAGCTCTGTATTATTTAATGCAAGGATAACAGTGCTTACTGACCAGCTTCAAGCAAACAGTTCTACATCTGTGTCTTAGATACTAACAAACAAAACAAAATTTAGGGAGAACAAATAATTTCTGAAAAATCCTCAAAAGTATAAGTGGCTTTTACTGTGTTAGATTAAACCAATAAAAGTGTGGACAACTTTCTAGGTGCCTGCATAATTGCAACTTCTAATTTCATTGTATTTGTACTACACAACGCCTACATTGTTGCAGGATTTTTTTTTTATTTTCTCAATTATACAATTGCGACAGAAACAGACACTCTCTTATTTTCAGAACATTCATATGTAAATAATATGCTGATGAATGGAAATTAGATGCTATAGATGATATGTGAGTATCCACATTTCATAAAAGTAAATGCTATTTCACTCAGACTTCAATACTACCGCTTCTGCCATCCCCTGCTTCCCTAGTGCAGCAAGGTATAATGCAAGATGAGGGTACATGGCCTTTTGGGGGGGTTCTGATAGCTGTGATATTAACATGGAGAAACACACAAGATAGAAAATAAATCCGGTTTTCACAGGAATGTGCTTTACAATTTCATGCTTTTGCATGGAGGCTTTGTCTTTTCTTTTTGATTTATTTTATTTTATTTTTTTAAGGACATTGGAAATATCTATTCTCTTTTCCATAAAAATTGCAAAAATACTTTATTTCAAAACAGGTCACTCCTTAAAGAGTATTTCATATTTCTGGCACTGCACATCTCTCTTCCTTCTTTTTACACAAAATCTTATAGAGGGTATAACATGCATGCTTCATAGGCTTGTTTAAAACCCTAAAGAATCCTGAGGGGGTCTTTACGTCTATTAATTATAACCCAGAAAGCTACCACATATGTGCACTGATTGCACAAATTCTGCATCCTAGCCTCTTGCACAAATTTCTATGCCTGTCTGTCCCATACAGATTTCTCCCTAATAAAAGATATCTATTCTTATCATTATAGCACATTTAATCCCCCTCTGCTACTCCCCTCCTCCCCCTTCTGGACTCACCTAAGGGGTTAAAAGACTAGAGTACATTTGTGACTTGTCAGTGACATATAATACCCAGGTCCTTCATGCAATCAACTTTTACTTGACATGTATTTGCTCATCACAGGACCCGCATTACTACTGGGAAAATGAAGAAAAACCTAAATTAACACTTGACATTCAATATGGTCAAGTCCTTAATTGGCTGGGCTTCCTGAGAAAGCAATTTTCTATTCCCCAAACTGTTCGTGTGTCATGTGTGGAGTGCAGCTCTTGGCCATCACTGCTGTCCCTCGCTCACTCTAATGAGAGCAGATGAATTAGTGCTACGTGACACGATTTTAGCAGGGCTCCCTCCTTCCCTCCCCCAGTCCTTCTCCTCTGTTAGTGACAGCTGTGTGGCAGGGGGGTGGGGACAAGGACACTAGGAAATGCCAGTTCAAATAGTTCTGTGAAGACTGAATATTTTTGAAATATGTAATGCTTTCTTGATATTCTTGGAACCTTGCAATCTAAAAGTAATAGATAGGGAGAAGGAGATGCAGGAGTACAAAGATATATGAAATTAGCTGAGTTTGGTTGGATATGAATTAACTTCTAGCATTTCTCTCTTCCCTCTATTAACCTGTAGCAGTTTAATTAAAATGGAAATTTCCTACACCAGAAAAGTAGTTTAAAAATCACTAGATTAATTTGCCAATTTTTTTGGTGTATATTTTATGTAAATAGTAAAAAAATCATGTCTATAGCATGCTTCCCTGTGTGACAAATATCATATACTACAAAAGAATGTTTTTGTGTCCTATTTGGAAATGGCAACGTTTGCATTCAGTTTATTTTTAGCATATGGGAAATTTCTTTCATCCAGGATGATATTACTCACTTTACAATACAAAGTTAAATTCTAATAATGGTTCAACTATCTGAACACCAATGGAAATCCCATAAGGATATCAAGTCTTTCCTGAATATTTGCCGACTAATGGGTGAATGCAATTTGTATCACTAACATAAAAATAAAACAAATGAAAGCAATGTAAATAACTAGAGTTTCAGTTGATATCAAAGATAATAAATCAGAAAGAACAGAGACTAAAGAAGCAGGATATACAAAACAGTTAAGTTAAAGTGCCCACAAAAAAAAAGAATGAAGCATATTCATAGCTGAACATTTATTACTCAAAATGCACAAATGACTAAAAAATAGTTTCCAGTAGACAGCTATATGTGATTATATAATTTGACTTAGTTTCTTATATGTAACAGAAAAACCGTGTATGTCATGTATGTGAAAGAACTTTAAAAAAAAAAAATCTGGCATTGTATAATCAATTTAAGCAAAATATTTTACAGGTTATATTAACAGCACAGCTGAACTTGCCTCAGGAAATGTCCTTGCCTCAGAAAAAAATAAAAGTAGCTTTGCAAGTTGTCTCTCCAAATCTGAGACTGACCTTATAAAGTTTCATTATTTCAGTAATATAAAAATGAAGTGTGGTCTGTTAGTTATAAGACAAAAGAATGACAGCACTTTTGCTGTAAAATATATTGATAAATATGCATTACTCCACATAAAGGACACTTTTCACTGCATGTGTCTGCAGCTATGACAAAGGTGTGCAGCTTTTTGTGGCTATGGTTGTAAATATTTCAATAAAGCAACAATAACAGAGTTTAAATACTTGCTTCTTCCTATTTGCTTTTAAAACATCCTTCAGTTATTTCAGCATTTTCAAGCTATGCAGAAGGAACACATATGGCTTTGGCCACACAAATTTCTAGAAGATTTTAAAAGTTCCTGTTTCTCAGGCACCGAAATAAGCCCTTAATACATAATAAAAGCTTCAAGAGGCAACTATGATCAAAACTTAAAACATCAGTCATCGTCTTTGTTACATCTTCACACAAAAAACCCCACCCAACTGAATGAGACCACCAGCCATACCTGTATCAGCAGAATGCGAAACTCCAGAGTACTTCATTGAAAAAGAAACAGTTCCACATCTGGAGGACGTGTTGGTGAGGAGAGAAGTGGTTAAGGTTTTCTTTTAAAACAAAATGTAAACTTTACTCCTATAATCTTTTTCAAGTAACAAGTACTGCAGCAGAAGCATCCTCAAGAAACAAAGGGCATAGTGATCTAGCTAATAGTGTTGTGGTGACCTTTGAGACACTGACTAGTCCGTCAAGCACCATCTGCGATATGTACAGCATAGTTAAGAGGAGGATTATTAACTGGCCTAGAAATGAAGAGCCATTTCAGTCTTAAGAAGAATATGAACTGAATTCACTGAACTTGTACTGCTTGAGCTTTTGAGTGCCTCCAGTTAAGAAAGTCTTCTAATTCACAGGGTAGGATCCAAAGATTATGTTGAGTATATGGCACCTCTCATCTTAAATTAATTTTGAGCTTTGAAAAACTAATATGAAAGAAGCACTATACCACAAATCACCATTACTATCAGTAAGACCACCTCTGCTGCTCACAGAGATCACGGATACAGTGAAGTTCCTAAGAAACATAGGGCTACTGCTTAATGGAACTGAAAGGTGTAAATCAAAAAAGGCTTAGCTTTTCCTAAAAATATTAATTATACTTGGTGTCATATATGCAGCACTAACATCCTGATTCAGCATTCTCAAGTTTTAATCATGCAATCCTTTCACATTGCTGCATGAGAAGTAGAAATGACAGCAAATAATGGGTCAGAGGAACTACTTGCTGCTAAACCGGAAAGCCCCTTTCCTTACTGCCTACAGTAAAACAGCCCATTAAGAGTTGCTTTTTGATTAAAACCAAGTAAGTAATTTCAGGTATGGCAAAGTGACATGTTTTAACTTGACGTTTTGTTAGAGATGAGTACTCTCTCTGTGAAGCTCATAAAAGAGTGAAGAGATTCAGTGGAACATTAAGATTTACTGTATATACTCATTGCCATTGTCACTGCTGTGCAAAACACGTCAACCCGGAAATATCCGGCTCAACAGCCCTAAGGTTATTTAGAATAGAAAGTGAGATTTTTACGTGCTTCACTTTGATGCCATGAGAGCAGCTGCATTCAGTTCTCTCAGTGGTTTTCAAAACCCAAATAAAATGCTTGCTCTTTGTTTTAAAAGTTACTGTGCAAATGTGTGCCACCCACCCAGACTGTAATAGCTTACATTCACCACTTTCAGAAAAGATAAACACAGTAGAGAAGGAAATGATAATATAAAAACAGCCTGGCATGTGAAATGAGGAAAAGCATTGTAGGCTATCTGGCAAGACAAAGCATACAAATGTTATTTTGTGAAAATTAATAGCATCTGAAATTATACTCCCGTCCCAGTACTCTCCCCCAGCCCCATGCCCAAATTAAAAGTATTTTATCTAATTCCCAGTTGAGAGGTTGCTAAAAGTGGTAAGTCACAGCTGTGTTGACATTGAACTTCTTGAACACAGAATACCAACGTCACATTGACACACTTTGCAAATGCTTCGTTACAAGCAGCACCAGACACTTGATTTGAAATACATAACCTAGCTGTAAAATAAACTGTTAATCTCCAGCCTCTTCTCCAGTTAAAGTCTTCTTTACAGTTCTGGAAACACACCAACACCTTATTATGTTTATGCTAAACTTATCTGCATTTTGATTGGAATTTGACAGTGACCAGTGGTTCAACTCAATGGTACTTCAGACACTGCTGAGAACAGGCCCCACTTACTCATGGTTTTAACTAGATGCTTTCTACTTTTATTCACACAGAAAACTATAATGCAGCAACCTTCAATTTAAAATACAAATTAATTAACGATTCATTCAGTTGAAAAATATTGCTCTAATGTTGACACCTGACCTGCCCGGAGAATTTCTGTTATGAACAGACTCATTTTCACTTGCAACACAACAGACAAAAAAGCATCAGATGCCAAATCCTGCCCACAACTGAATGATGCTTCTTTATAGGAGATACTAATATTTCCTCTGATACACCTTGTTTCAGAAAACATGGGCTCATAGCACTTTTCTTCAGTCAACAAAGTTATGACTGCCCATATAGGTAAGTATATGGCAACTCACTATTATGGAAGTCACAGTACTGCTGCAACACCTGCACAATAACTTCACTTCTGAAGACTGCAAGCATTTCATGCAGTTCTTGATAAGCCATTTAAAATTTGTGCTGGAACTAGATGCGTTGGCTTCAACCATTCGCAAAAGTGTTTTTGACACTCAGTAACTATCATATGTAAAACTTGCTGCAAAGCCCCAGCAGCACTACGTTTCTTAGAGAGCTGACCAGCAGCCCCGGTTAGGAGGCAGGGACCATGTTTCTCCTAAATGTATTATAATAAGCCGACTCAAAAGCCTACACTGTGATTCACCTAGCAGTTTGTAAATCCTTACACTGTTTTTTAGTATTTTAAACTTTGGGGGCTTGTATGCTTTTGGGGCCATCGATACCTATGTTTCTATGTGCCAATTTCCATATCTAAATCATATCTGCAGAAAAAAACCCCTGAATTCCAACCTGAAGAATATAATGGATAAGAGCAATATTTTTTTTAGAAAAAAAAGATAATGAACATATTTTATTTGGTTCCATGGAACCAGTGACAGTTTTGCAGTTCTTTTCAGTAAGCCTCAGAGAGCATAAATGGTTTAAAAATAAATATTATTCATAATTCAAAATCAAGTCTTTAGCAATCGATTACATAATAAAAAAATATAAGGAGTAGTTATCTAGACTAGATATGATACACTACCTGAAATGATTACAAATAATATCACCAATATCCATTTACAGTAGGGAGTAAGACACAAGTATCTCTAAAGATGAAATTATTTAGAAGTTTGATCATTTTAAGGACTGCAGAGTTAGCTTCAAGAGAAATACTATTATTTTCTATAGTCATATTCAGACTCCGTCTTACAGTGTTACATAAACACATTATTCATGTGCTTTATTCATTAAAAAATTATTTACAAGGATGTTGTATTATTACGATGTGGATTTTTTCATGGAGGCTGGGGTGCGTTACGTGTCTAACTCAAAGGAGGAAGACAGGATTCATAAAAAGCATGTAGAGGAGATTCAGACTAGCACACAGTGTGTGATAAAAATCAAATATGGAACATAATGAGACATATGGAAACATATCTTTTGTGCAGGGAAGGATGAATCACAAGTTCACAGCTGGAATTTATGTGGATCCTTATTTAGTGGAGCATCTGTAGCCACTGTTTAGCTACATTCCCACATCAACAACAAAATAGTGCCACAGAAGAGAACACATGCATCAAAGCTCCAGCTGGTATGTAAGACCACCATTCTTTTCTTTTCCCTGAAGCCACATTTAGCCAGTTTTCTTTTTACATTTTGAGGGTGTATAAACATTCATATGCAAGTTAGTGGATAGAATCAAAATGCCACACCCAATCACTGCTGAATTTTGGAAGGTATGGGGGATCTGGAAAAGAAGAGACAAGTTCAGGAAAAACCCCACAACCTAGTCATTTAAAATCAGTTTCATGTGTACAACTTTACTTTGTGCATTTTACATATTCACATACTTCATCTATGTAAAAAAAAGGCCTTTAAAAATGCAAATTGAAAATAATAGAGAACATTATTTACATGGGTCCATTTGGCGAAAACCAAATTTCAACTTTGTAATTTTGAAACTGCTTATGGATTTAATTAATTTAACACTTTCACACTTTCACCTTCCCAACATCAGGAAAAAGCAAAATAAGAATGCTGAGAAAGACATCATTTTATGTCTAAGCAACTTTCATGCAAAAATACGTAAATACCAATTCAAGGCTTTTAAAGTAGCGTTAATTTTGTTTTGGGGATTTGTGATGCTGTTTTAGTTTTAAAGATCATTGTAGTCTATGCTATGAATGAAATAATTTCCTTCTATTGATTTTGAAAAGATTTTTTTAATGAAGATACAGGTTAATGAAACATGAATTTTCATGGAAGAATAAAATTGCATTTTAAAATTTAAAAAATGCCTAGCACTGAGTATCAGAGGATTAGTTTTAAACAGCTAGAACACACCACACAGTTTTTCTTAAATATGTAACTAAAATTTTGAAGAATCTAGTTTTTAAAGGTCTTCCTAGAGTACAATGTTCTAATTCTCTAATCCCTTCCTCAAATGTTACATCTACCATTATTTCTTCACTTAATATATATTTTAGATGTGCAAAACACAACGTACTTCCTCCTGAGGAAGGACTGTAGGAAAAACCCTCAGAAGGGTTCTGGGATTACAGACTATACTTCTACCAATTTCAGAGAGAACAGGACTAGGCACTTAAAATTAAAATTTTCTAGCTTTGTAAAGTATTGTTTTTCCCCAGAAACCTTTTGTAACAGCAGGGACTTTGAGATACCTTGGTTTTGACCTGTAATAGTGTACTGACAGGCTGACTACCTCAAACAAGCTTTCACAATGAAAAAAAAAGACAAAAATTCTTTTCAATAAATTGTCAGGCAAGTCTGATGATGCAGGAAATTCACTAACCATTTTTAATCTTGTCTGAACACTTTCACAATCTCGATCATGTTCTAAAACTCTGCTTTTATTTCTCTCCTTAGACGTTCAGACCAAGAAGCCACTAATGAAACTACGCTCAATAACAAAACAGTATGTATGTACTTCAATTTTTCCTCAATTTTTAAGGAAAAGAAAACAAAAAAACGCCACTTTAGAATAAGTACTATGCCAAAACTGGAAAACTAGCATTGTTGCTGGAATAAAAACTCACTTACCGTGACAGACCATCTACATTTGTTAAATTCTCATAAATAACCTCTCTTTGATTTGTTAAATACTAAATACAGCTCATACAACCAACTTAATTTTTAAAATATTTTAGGGAAGACAATATATCCCGAACACTACATCAAAAAGTATAAATAAAATACACATTTCCAGGTGCATTAAAATATTTCACTTGTCTTTCTTATTTATCTCTGTAGAGAAAAATCAACATTTCAGTGGACTGCAGAGAAGTATTTCAGGAGGTCTTTCAAAATAGTGTAATGATATTCTATTTATATTACTTTGTCTTTTGTGTTTAAAATGATGTTGTATTCTAGGAAAGAGAGGCAAAGCAGGAAGAAATGGGACATTATACATAGCACAAGACAAACATAGTAAGCTGTATACCTTTCTAAACATGAAACAGTATTTACTATTCAGCTCTCAACTATTCTAGTAGAAATCCAACATTTTTTTAAAAGCACAGCAATGATAAGGAAATGTAATAAGTGAAATCTATGATAATGAGATCCCATGGCAGACAGACAGATGCCATGCCTTATTGCCATATGTAAAAAAAAACATATATAGAGAGTTGAGGGTTTTTTTTCTAGCAGAAATAAAGTGATTGTTAGCCTCCAGGTTAAAATTTATTTTCCTTAAAACAATCTGATCATTCTTTCTTACACCCTCTCTCTCTTTCCCCCTGCCCTGAACTGAACCTTAGCATTGCACTAACAATGGACTAGAGGATAGGAGATCTACTAAAAGAAGTAACTCACTGAGTAAGGTACTCTCCTTGCAGTATGCTCCACCTGCATGAAGCCCACGTTTTGGCATGCTGTCTGCTGCTGTAACCAGTTCTCTCCCAAATATCAATGAAGATGTGCACACATTGTATATTTTTATGCAAATTATGACTTTGAGGAAATCATACCTCAACACTATTAAGTTAATAAGCAGCCAATCTGTGATACAAAGAACAGATTTATAATAATCAATCACCTCTCAGATTATTACATTGTTTGCAGAACCTTATAAAAACTGTTAAGTATCCGATATATCTTTACGGCATTTTGCATAATGATGCAGCAAACTGTATGAACAAATTTCTTTTTTGTGACAGCTTGTATAATGAGAGCATTTTTCCTGCTATCTTTAAAGACACCAGCAGTTAAAGAGTGAACTCCTTCACAAAACTGTTTGTATACTGATATTTTAGTGACACTTGAGGGATATGGTAATTTAGAACACAGATTTTTGTTTAAGGCTTTGAATGCTAAAAAAACCCCACCCCGAGCCCTGGAAAAAGTCCGTAACTAAATCGCATTATTTAATCTTGAACTAACTAACTAATTAAATAAATAAATTAATCCTTACAATTTGTAGCACAAATGATACAGTTCCTACACAGCTATCATTTGTGCTGGAGTAGAAACAGTAAGCCAGAAGTTGATTTTGCTTTTCATACCTGCTTTCCACAACCCTTTGTTCTGTGCATTGTAGTTTAAAAGAAAAACTAATATTAGATAAAGCAACAGATAATTCGACAGCCTACCAGTTAAATTCTGACAAGGTCAATAAAATGAGAGCTTGCAGGAGTCCCAGATGAGGAACACTTTCATGAATGCCTCCATTGTGTAAACTCTCCGTATATCCTGCCTGCAAATGACAGTCATATGCCACCAGCTGCAGGAGGCATTCCAGCAATGTCAACTGCTGTGGGGCATTAAGGCAGGGTAGATGAGTTGGTACATCATTACATTTTCCTCTGGCTAGAGTGAGAGCTGTCACACTTAACTCATGTAAGTGGTATTTTTCTGAAGACTATGGTGTTTATTTAGAAATGTAAGAAAATACATAATTAAAGTCTTGCTAATGGAACTCCTCATTTTAATAGTAGTTTTATTATATAAAGCCACCTGGAAGTAATTATTTTTTTTCCCTTGCATACTCTTCATTAGTTTGCACCTCCCTTCTCCCTACTTCATATGCTCTTATCAAATTGATGTATTTTAACAAGTAAACTGTCCAAGGAAAAGTCACTAAAAGTTAGTTTAGGAAATGTGAAAACCCCTACAGCCACTAGTCAGAAACACAGTTCCTACCACTTCTGAGGAGACTGTTTTCACAGGAACTCTATTTTATAGATTGCCATAAAATTTTAATTTTAGAGAATTCTTGCAAGAAAAGAAAACAAAACACATGGTATATTTTTAATTAAGAGCTACATCTGAACACCGTGACACAAGTTTGTAGTTTTAAGTATTTTTAAACACCTCATGGATGTCCAAGCTGATCATTTTATGTCTACTCAGTCTGTGTAGGAAACAAAAAAGTATTCAAGCACTCTGTAAGTTTAATTTTTCTTGATATTTATGTTGTCAAATAAACACAAAACTCATAGCTGAGATATAGGAATAAAAATACACTGAGGGATCCTTTTTAAATGTTAGCAGTGCCTTGGTTAAGAAATTGCACAAAGTGTATACCACACAGATGCTTCTCAGCACCTTTCATGTGATAAACCAAGGAATCACACATTTTTATGATCCTCTTACATACAGGCACACTGAAATTCAAAACACTGAACTCTTTGCCTGTCAGCACCTACATACAACTATCCTTAGAAGAGACACTTCCCTTCTCTGCCCCTCATCTCTTTGTATAGTCCCTTATAATCAAGATGATTGTTTTAACTATTCAATTACCAAGAAGAGCTTTTCTTTTAATATATGCTCAGATACAGAGAGAGATCAGGGAAAACTGTAGAGAAAAAAAATGAGGAAAGCCATAAATAAATAAAGGATATCAATAATGATCTATCATAAAATGACATTTTGCTGTTGTACTTCCGCAAGAGCTGCAACATCTCACAAGACGTCCCTCTGAAAGCAGCAATAAAACTGCAGTACAGAATGCAAGGTCTTTTATTCTGTGTAGGCATAGGGCATTGAATATGCTAGAAGGAAATCAATCTGCATAAAAGGGTCGGACAATAATATCTTTGAGTTTGTTTGGGGTTTTGGTTGGTTTTTCAGGTTTTTTTTTTCCCCTTAATGAGAAAACAAAGAAGATAGAACACTTTGGGAAGACAAACCGTTATGTAAACAATATAATTCCTTTCAAAATGTTATTTTATTGATCAAATTACCTCTTATTCTACTATGTTGCTACTTTTCCTATGGAAAAGTTGGCAATTCCAGTTAGCAAGGAGTCTTGTAAACATTTCTCCTCCAGTTTAATTTCATGTTGAATTACACTGCCCAAATTTCATTTTGAGATTTCTAGTTCAAAAAATTCAAAAGATTAGAGGCAAACTGGTAACAACCATAATTTTTCACCGGCTTCCAGGATAAACCATGAAAAACTGAGCTTTCAGTTAAGGTATACATAAAATCATATACAGGTATATAATGTCTAAAAGCTCAGAACTGATCAGAGATTTTAACAGAGAACCTGGTTTTATTTCTGGATTGTGATAAAACAGTAAGCCAGGTTTAGAGTTCTTTAAGAAAGTGCTTTTCTTCTTCTTCTTCTTCTTCTTGTTTTTTAAAAAATGATGCTTATCTCCTTTGCCTCTAAATAATACAAAAGATTAAAATACACAAGAGCAACTTTCTTTACCTCTGTAGAATCTTGTCTTGCAAAACAACCTGCACATTTAGCTTCATAAAAGTTACATGCGTACAGAAGGCTTACAGAATTGAGCTCCTACTTACGGCTCACTCTAAAGGCTAGCACAACTGCTATCTGCAATTGTGTATCTAAACTATATGCTGTCCTTGATCCATGACAGAGTCTCCAATGACAGGAATGGAAAACACATGCTTAGATCATGGTGAGGATATGATCCTTTCTATTCTAGTTTCCTCTCACAGGTACCCACCAAATGTTGAGTTGCTCATCTGAAAACTACATCGTATGACATTTTTATTCAAAATGTTCAAAGCCAGAAGTATTGCATTGTAAAGATACCAATGTTTAAGAAATATCCTATGGAATGTATGGAGAAAATACATATGCATAGAATCAGGGAATCTATATCCTTCTGTGAAATTCTGGTTAAATAAACTTTAAAAAGAACTGCTAGAAATAAAAGAATTGTGTTCATCAGGTGTGTCTTACTGTTCCCTGGATTGTTAAAAATTGCTGAGAAAAAGAAGAAAAATTGCGGAGAAAAAGAAGAAAAATTAAAGTTCTTTTCACCATTAGTCTCAGTAGTTATCACAAAAAAAAAAACCAGGAATATTTACCATGCCACTCAAATTCTTCTTTAAGGGGCATATTCCAAAATGCACAGGGACGCATACTGCAACACTGATCTCTACTGACATGTTTGTGTTGTGGTCCATTTCCAAATAAACATCATCTCAAATATCACGGTAAGTTTAATTGCCAGTGACAGTACATTTCAGCTTTAATGACAACCCCAGCATAAATTTTCTCAGTTTCCATTAAACTTCTTAAAGTAGCATTTATTATTCACTAAGAAAAGCTTGCTGACTTCTGTATTGTGCAAAGGAAGGAAAGGCAGGATCGTAATCGTGTCATTTTCTCTTCTGAACTCCTGTGCTCTCTAAGTGGCAGATGATAGTCTCTCCTTTCCTTTGCACAAGTGCACAGATATGCATCATCAGTAGAGAATGGGGATGCAGTGGCTTCCCGAGAGAGTCAGAATAGCATCAATGGTACATTGTTGGCAAGTTCACATTGATCAAAGCAATTCTGAGATGCTCATCCCCCGCCCCCCGAAAGAGATGGCCTCTCTATGACAAAATGTTGTGTGACATGGCCATAGAAGTGGCACTGTCTTCCTAGTCATTGAAGGAAAATCATTTAGAAAACAGTTGTCAAGTATTTCAGTAAGGGGAAAGAGGCATTAGGGCATTACGAAAAGGAGTAGGATGAGCAGTAACAAAGCAACAGATGCCTGTCCATAGGCTGATGTACAGTCTCTTATTTTGAACATTTCTTAGACAGGCTGATGTCAAAATAAAAAATGCATTTTGCCGCATTGAAAAACTGTATACAGACATGCAATTCATTTAATAGAAGTATTCTTTAAGTTTCCCCCTTTCTACTCACAGGCTGGGCAAAAAATAAATCCTTTAATTCAGTTTATCTAGACACTAGAATTTTGTAATTATCTTCTCTGAATTATAGCAAAAAGCTGCTTTAGTCATTCTCTTTCTGAACTAAAAGATTAAGAGACAGCAGCAATGGAATTCTCCCTTTCTCCCTCTTCTCTGTTTCAGCCTTCTCTTTCGCGAGCCAGTATGATTCATCACCTCCTGGGTATACTAGGAGCCCCAAGTTTGGAAATTCTTCTAAACTGCAAAGAACCATTAGTCTACAGGGCAAATCCTGTTACAAAAGCACAAGCACTATTGTTTGAGGAAAATAACTGAGCAAAGAAAGCTATACACAGCATAGTTTTGAGCATTTCTAGTAAAAAGTAAAAGCTCTTTAAAGCTTTTGTTTCTTATTGTACTTCACGACGGCAGTTCTATAACAGTGAACAGAGTGTTCCTTTGCAATAGGCACAGTGTCACAACGACCTGGCAAATGTGAAAGCTTTCACTATCACTACAGTCCTTGCAATCTTGCCTCAGCTGTGACCCATTCACTTTTGCCCCAACTTCACTAAGATGCCTTACTCAGCATCTAATTAGTTAGGGAAGATTTGCCTTGGCTCTTAACCCTGACATAAGAGCAGGATTCTCTGCTGCTGTTATATACCAAATCTGTTCTGTCACTACATTAATCAAATTCACATAAAACTATACGAGAATAATTAACTACTAAAATACAAAGCATAAAAATAGAAAAACTATATATTTTAAAATGTTAAACACCCGTGCTTATTGCACATATATTTGAGCATTTGCTTTAATATATATTTCAAAGCTTCTAGCAGATTTTACAGTTTTGTGCATAAATATCTCAAAGTTAAGCAAAGATCCAACAGTGTTCTTAGCACATCATCAACTAAAATATACAATGGCACAGATATGTTCAAACACTGCATGTATATATATGCAAGATTAATACTTATAGAGAGGAATGGGAAACATTTTGCTATGTTTTAGTCCTCCTGAAAATACTGAAGAGAGTGAGAGAAGCTATTGAGAGTGGCTTTTTTTTATTTTTAATCATGTATCATGCCCAGCCATTTATCTATCACTGGATCTACCTGTATGTCTAGTGCTATATGCCATAAAAACCATCTTGTGCTTTTTTCATGCATGGTGTTTTCTAATGCCTCTATTCTGAGGCATATCAGAAGCAGCACAAAATTCTTGATGCAAATATTTTTAATTTACTAAAAGGACATGAACCATTATAGGTCTAAACTATGATTTACTAAACACCCAACAAAATTAACACAAACGTCTGAAATAAATCAGTGTAAACTGATAAAGCTTCTGAATTCCTACCTGCACACGAACTTATTAATGAAAAACAACAAGAGAAACCTCACCTAGGGTCAGCTAATCTTTAAAATGGTGTGATAAAAATATATATATATTAAATAAAATTATTATGTTTGCTGATGCATTCTGACAAAGGTAATTGTTAACCACCGTGAACTAAAAAATGCATTTTACCAATGTTAATGTTCTTCTCAAAATATTTATAATAAATCAATATAAGAAATTATAGCCTGTTGATGAATTAAGTCTGAACTCTTTTTGCATGCATACCTATATTAAAAGAATAGTTATATGCTACAGTAAAACATTTGATTACTCAATAAATGTTAAAATTGCATACAACCTCTATGACCAGTAACGCAGGAACATTTAAAAAGCTTTCACCTTCAATCCATTAGATATTACACTGCAGACCTATTTTTAAATACTGGTTCAATAAAGAGTTTATGTGCCTATGTCTACACCAAAGTTAGGAACTATCAGATTGAAAATTACAGCTCAGAATAGGCAGTGAATGTTGTATACAGTTTATTATTTCTAGCAATATTAATGTATACTCCACATATTCTTCTAAGTATTATTTAGTTTTTCTTAGAATAAGCACACACTTAGGCAAGGAAAAAATGTTGAATTTACTGTACCATATCTCTTGTGAACAGACGCGTCTATATTAATATACTTCATTGATTTAATTTTTAGTTTTCTTGGCTTCCCGTTCAACTATCTAGAAGTGATTTCTCTGGTGATAACTAACACATCATGCTAATGAGAGAATCTAATGTACAATAGAGAAATGTCACTACTAATAATATTTGCAAGAAGTTAAATAAAGCAACTGTAAGAGAATGTCAGACAGTTGTTCTTTAATAAGATACAGTTACACAATGAAATTATGTTGTTAATTTTGTTACATCATTGAGTGAATCCTAAATTACTATATAATGATGCACAGACCCATTTATAATTCTGATATACTGTTTTTTCACTCTCACATTGAAAAAAGCTTCTGGAAAGGCTATTACCTTTTTATCTGAAACAGATTAAACATACTTCTTTACAAAATGGTACATGGCTCTGGCATTTTGTGTCACTGTGGGTTACAACCCTTTCTCTTACGGTCTCATTTCTGAAATGGCTTAAAAGTGTTTTAGAACATAACAGCCCTTGAGGTAGCTGGATGAAGAAAAATGACATTTCTTATTCTGACAAATGCACAAAACATTTATGAAAGCAGACATTCACAAAAGTCTGCTTTTTCTAATCAGTTAATTCCAGACCTTCTTTTCTGTTGTTAACAACTCTTTGCCAGAACAAGAATGGGCAGTGGGTGCCCTGGACTTAACCAGATGGGCATGGAAGAGAAGCCAAGGGTTTCTGTTCATTCTCGACCTGTCACTGATCAAAGTGACCCAAAGAAGCACTGCTTTTTAAAAGTTAAGATTCATGCCCTTTGAGGTTATCAGACATTCTCTGTATACAGAATGGGATGACCCCTTTCAAGCGAATCACGTACTTCCACATTGACAAAAGGTGCATAGGCACAACAATGCAGTCAAGTGGCTATGTCATAAACTTCTCACAGGTAATTTAGGAGACTACTCCTTCTCTCCACCAAAATCTAAATTTGCTCTGGAATGTGGAGATGCCATTTTCTTACACTCCTATTCTCTATGAAAATAATCAAAAAATAAATATCATCATACATGCTATTAGTGTCCAAACCTGTACATCAATTCTGTTTTTTTCTAAGACATATACAGTTCCTTGTCGTAATGAAATGAGTTT